>CM052883.1:69432947-69489947 GCA_028534135.1 Potos flavus | reverse complement strand
AAAGAATTCTTGAAATGTCTTCCATGCAAAAAGGTGGTTTCAGTAAGGCACAGGGACAAGACCTGTAAGCAGGAAGAGCTGCACTGGGTTTGTGAGGAGGGGCTGATTTTATACTTTCAGCTTGGGAGGGGAGTAGGGGTAGCACAAATCTCCAAGGTATTTTGGAAACAAGGTTTCTAGGACCCTGAGGGGGCTATCTATTGTTAGAAAAAGGTCATTTATTACTAATTGGTAAAAACTCGGTCATGAGACCCTTCAGATATGTATCAGGGGGCCATACCTTTGGAGGATTATTACTAACATATATCTTGGGGATAGAGGAAAAGGAAGTTTCCAAAGGAATTTCTATATGTTTAAAATAGACTCACAGGATCCTGGGACAGGGGGCTAAGATTGCCTTTTACTCTTAGCAAAGTGTCAACATTGAGGCAGCTGAGATCCCAGAGGAAAGTCACTCCGCCTCTTTGAAAGACTTGTCAATGGGCTGTAAGTAGTAAGGAAATTTAGTGTTTTTCTTTTGACTTTGTTCCCCACATCACTATCTACTTTGGACATTGCTATGAAATTTGTGCCCTGCCAATACTGATGTCTTGATGCCGTAACCCCAAAAGTAATAGTATTTGAAGATGGGGCTTTTGTGAAGTAATTAAGGTTAGACAAGGCCCTGAGAGTGGAGTCGCTTTGATGGGATTAGTGCTCATGTGCTAAGAAGAGCCTAGAACCCCCCCATCTCTCTACCATGGGAGGATACAGCAAGAAACCAGACATCTGCAAATCAGGAGGAGAGTTCTCACCTGATGCCAAATCTCCCAGCACCTTGGTCTTGGACTTGACATACTCTGAGAACTATGAGAAGTGAACATTTGTTGTTTAAGATAGTCTATGGGATCTTGTTATAGCAGCCCGAAGGAAGACAGATATCTTGAAAAGCAAGCACCCTTTGCTGAGAAATATCAGTCTGCTCCTTAACCTGATTTTAGTTTTCCCTAATTGAGTATCTCATAACTCTAACTAGCTTTTTCTAAAATTCCTCTGAATCTGCTACCCGCTTTACCCTTATTTGAACTCTCTTCATGTCAATCATTTTCTTTTCTAAGTTTTCTGTTTGATATCATTCACTTACTTCTTTGTCTCTCTTGTTCCTCTTTTCTTCCTTCTATCCTTCCTCCTTTATTTTGTTCCTTTGTCTTTTCCCTGGCAACTTTTTTTGTTCGCTTCATTTGGAGTAGTCATTCTCAATGGAAGTAAAGGAGCATCTTAAATCTCCAAGTGGATGTGAACATTTATGCTTATCATGAGGGTACAAATCATGCATGTGTTTAAATAAAATTGAAGAAGGCTGATAGAGACTCTGTAGATCCTTGCTTCATCTCTGTTTTCTCTGGAGAAGCTCCAGTTCTCACACAATGAGACTCCACACTGTATCTTAAGGGCTGCCTCACTTTGGCATGCTAAAATCTTGGTCTTATTTATATTAAAATATTTATATTAAAATACTTATATTAAAATAAAATGGACATTCTAAGGAAACCAAGTGATGAAGACTGAATAAAGTTCTTTTCATTTTTCTTGTTTATCAAATGTGACAACGAACAGTACTTTAATGTGATATGTACATTTTTCAGCACTATGCCTGAAAAGGGGCACTTAATCATCTGAATACTGCACTTCCCAAAGCAGGTCCTCAGCAAATGGGGATAAATGACCACAAAGGGAAGGCCCTGGCTTTACAAAGAGGTTCCACAAGTTCTGCCAGCCTACTGTTATAGAAATGGAGATGAAGAAGTTCTGGCCCATTTAATTATGTTTCCTGGGGCAGAAATTGTGGGCACAGGGTGAAATTCAATTATATTCTTGCCCAAGATAAAATCCAATTATAACCTCTACCCAATGGTGAAATCTCATCAGTTTTCTTTTGCTTCATTTAGGATACAAAGAGACAAGTTTTTTGGTAATCTATTTATAGAGGCATACATATTTACAAAAGAAAAAAAAAAGGATCTCAAGTAGGATATTTGCATTTGTTAGTCATTCTGCTTCTGGGCAGACATTCAGCCTTTTTTAACTTGAAAAGTGGTTAGCAACTTTGGTTGATTTTATTAACATTAATGGTCAAAATCCACTGAAATCCCCTGCCCAATGGTGAAATCCTATCAAGATTTTCTTTTGCTTCATTTAAGATACAAAGAGATAAATTTCTCTATAATCTATGTAGACAGTTACACATTTTAAAAATAAATAAAAGAGGATTACTCTAAGAAGAAAATATTATCACCATGTAGTATCTGATGATATCTCTCAGAAATCATGAGAACTCTTTTAAGGATAAATTATACCATAATGACTCTTACTGTTCAGTTAGAGGAAAGATATTCAGAACATGTTGGGTTCTCCTAGCCAAAATTTTTTAAAAGAATATACTAAAATTTCTATCAGATGATACTTATCCAACTGTGTCTTACCCAAGCCATGTTGCTTATGATTTTTTATCTATTTGCTTTTCATTAACCCTTCAAAAAAGAATACACATTATGGACAATTAATAATTTCTGTTGAGAAATTTGGTATAGAAAAAAATGTTTAAATCCTGACTGAAATATGGACATATCTATATATATTGATCATATATAGATGAAACACTATAAACAGCAGTTTCAACAAGGTTGCAGGCTGTGATAGAATGAATGATGTCTCCCAAGAATTTCTGTAACTTCAAAACCCATAAATATATTACCTTATATAGCAAAAGAAACTTTGCATATAAAGTTAAAGATCTTGAAATGGGAAAGTATCCTGGATTATCCAGGTGAACCCAACATAATCATAAGGGTCCCTATAAGAGGGACCTAAGAGGCCATAATCAGAAAGATATGGGGCTGGAAACAAACTCAGAAAGGGGAGAAGATGGTTGCTGGTTTAGAAGCGAGACGAAGGATTATGAGCCAAGGAATGTAAGTGACCTCTAAACTGAAAATGACAGAGAAAATTATTCTTCCTTAGACCCTCCAGATGGAGGGCAGCCCTGCAGACCTATTTTAACCTTCTGACTTCTAGAACTATAAAAGAGTGCATTTGTATTCTTTTAAGCTTCTAATTGCATGGTAATTTGTTACGCAGAAATAAGAAACAAATACACAAAATATAGGATCAATATATAAAAATCAGTTATATCTCTATACACCAACAATGAACAATGTAAAAATGAATTTAAGAAGACAATTCCATTTTCACTAACATCAAAAGAATAAAATAATTTAACAAGATAAGTTCAAAACATATACTCTGAAGTAAAAAATACTGTTGAAAGAATTAAAGAAATAAATAAGTGGAAAGAAACCTCATGTTAATGGATCACAAGGCTTATTATTGCTCACATGGTAAGATTCCCCAAGTTGATCTATCGATCAATGAATCACTATAAAATCCAGGTGGCTAACTTTCAGAAATTGAGAAGCTGATTCTAAATACATAGGGGAAGGCAAGGCATACAAACTAGCCAAAACAACATTGAAAAAGAACAAAGAGTACTCACATTTGTTGATTTCAGAATTTACAACAAAGCTACAGTAATCAAGATAGTCTGATACCAAAAAAAAAAAAAAAAAAAAGTCTGGTACTGACAAAGGACAGAAATGTAGACAATGAAAAAGAACTAAGATTCCAGAAATTAACCTTCACATTTACAGTCAGTTGATTTTTTTTATGGCCAGTTGATTTTTGATAAGGATAGCAGGACAGTTCAATGAGAAAAAATATTATTTTTAATAAATGGTGGTAGAACATCTAAGTAGTCATATACAAAAGAAAGAAGTTAAATTTCTTCACATCATACACAAATTTTAAATACAAATGAATCATATACTTAAATATAAAATCTAAAATTATAAAACACTTAGAAAATACAGGAGTAACTCTTTGTGAACTTAAGTTGGGCAAAACCTTCTTAGATATGACACTGAAGTATAAGTAGAAAAGAAAAATTGACAAATTTATCAAAATTTAAAACTTCTGTACTTAAAAGGATGCCATGAAGAAAATGAAAAGTGAGTAAAACATATTTGCAAATCTGCTAAGGGACATTTAACTAGACTGTATAAAGAACACTTACAATTCAACAATAAAAAATAAATAATCCAATTAAATAATGGGCCAATAATCTAAATAGACATCTCTTCACAAAAGATACACAAATGGCCAATAAGCACAAGAAATGTTCAAAATTATTATCCATGCCGTAAGTTAAAATCAAAATCATAACATAACACTTCAACCCTGCTGTTATGGCTGTAATAAAAAATACGGATATCAACAAGGTTGATGAGGATGCAGAGAAATTGGAACCCTTATAAACTGCTGGTGAGGCTGTAAAATGGCTGATAGTTCCTCAAAATGTTAAACACAGAATTACCGCATGATTCATCAATTCTACTCTTAGGTCTATATCCAGAGAAATGAATACTCATGTCCACACAAAAACTTATTATGCAAATTATCACTGTACACTATTTTTCATTACAGCCAAGTGAAAACAATCCAAATGTCTATCAACTGATTAATGGAGAAATAAAATGTGGTATATCTGTAAAATGTAATTGTATTCAGCTATAAAAAGGAATGAAATACTGATATAGGAACATGGATGAACCTTGAAAACATTAGTTAAGTGAAAGAAATGTATCAGAGAAGTCCACATGCTGCATGATTCTATTTATATGAGATGTCTGGAATGGACATTAGGTAGATTATTGGTTATTTAGGGCTGGAACTTGTGGTGAGGGAGAAAAAGGGAGCGACTTCAAATGCATACAGGGTTCCTCTGAAAATGATGAAAATGTTCCAAAATTAATTGTGGGGATAGTTGCACAAGTGTATGAATATACTAAAAATCATTGTTTTATATGCACTTTAAATTGGTGATGTGTGCAGTATGTGACTTATATCTCAATAAAGCTCTCTCTCGCTCTCTCTCTCTGTTTCTCTCTGTCTCTCACACACACACAAACACACACACACACACACACACACACACACACACACACACACACACATCCCAGCAGGAGAGAGATAAAAATACCTAGGAAAATAAAGAACAAAAACATGATGATTAAAGCTGGAGCATCTGTAGCTCTGATCATTTAGATCTCATTCCACAGGTCTAAGTACAGACCATCTACTTCATACTGTTGTCTCCTTGATTCAAGGGTCTTGTTGGAATCCATCTCCTCTAAAAGATTACTTAAAAGCAAAATAATACTAAAAATAATCATCTTGAAATCTCTGATTGAGGTTGCTTTCCAGGGATTCAAAAGTTATTTATGTCTCATTTATCGAAAGACTGATCTGAGGATCAGTGCACTGGAGGTTTACTGCTGTGCTAGCTGCATGATGAGAATTTCTCCATTGGAGTTCTAGGGCTTCTTCTCATGTCTCTTTCAGAGCACCCATTCTCCAGATTTAGGGTCATGCAAATGTTTTTAAGACTATAATGGAAGTCTGCTCATATTTGTGGATTATAAGGTTGGGTATTTCACGTATATTCCTTGTGGCATTTGACCATGTCTGCTTAAAATAGGCTGGAGCCTACAATTAGAAGTGATATTCCTGGATGAGTATGTAGGCTAGGCTGTTGCTCATTCATAAGGGGAGAGTCAATGAATCTCAAAGAAATTAGTAACTTCACCAATAAGGCCATAGGAATTCCCTTAGGTTATGAAATTTTTAGGGATTCTCTAAGAGCCTTCCTTTTTTAGTAGCTGAATCCCACTTTCTTCTTTCTTAAATATTGAATCTGATATAAGAAGTGAAGTTTCTGAGAATGTTCTTTTTAATGACAGTTCTGGTAAAATGATTGTTCCTGTCACTTTAAAGAAGGGTTAGAATTCTCTACCCTAAGAACACAAAATCAAGTAATATTTTTGTTACTATTGAACTGCAAGTCTCCAGCAAGGGAAATTTTCAATTCATTCTCAGAAATAAGTGACCATTGAACAGAATATATTTAAGATCTATCGAATGGGTACTTATCACTTAGAGGTATACAAAAGGTTGCTGAAACTTGGGCTCTTATCTATTTTCCATTTTTTATAGTTTGGTCTGCATTATGCTGGTGACAGATGAAACATGCAATGTTAGTAAATCTTCACTACGATTGTTTATTAAATATATTACAAAATGTGTCCTTTCAGTGGTGGTCAAGTTCATGTAAAAAAAAAAGTTAAGATTCCACTTGAGGTTCTCCAGAGCCACAAAGAATCATCATGAAAAGCTCCTGAATTCACTAACTACACTATGAACTTTACTAACTACATGGCTTTTGGGGTATCACGGGACAAGGATGTTACTGGGGACTACTATTCCTCTATAATAATCAGTTGTAGCATTTCATTTAGCTTTCATGTTCTTTTTTGGTATAAGATTTTATGTTTAAAATTACTATCTAGTAAGAAAACATTAAAGTATCTAAATATTGTCTAAAGTTTTGGCCTTCTTTATTAGGGTTCTTGGTGAGCTCAGTAATTTTTTTTATTTCCAAAAACACCTAAAATCTTGGACTAATTCACTGGCATGCCTCCCATCCATTATATATATTAACCCTCTTATCTCTAACTAATTGGCAAGGTCTGGTGAGTGAAATGAATTAATGCCATTTATCATATTTTGGCATCTAGAATGGGGTCAGTTGATAGTTTTCTGTTTCAGCCTTAAAATATAGTTCATCTAGAATTAGATAAATCTAGATTAATCTAGATTTTCTGGGAAAGAAATGTCTAATAAATCTGAGATATAAATAGTTCGTAGGTAGAGGCTAAGCAGTCATGAGTTTCCCCTTCTGGTCATGGAAGAAGAATAGCAGGATTAAATGTACTACAACAGTGAATAGAAGTATGTGAGGAAGTATGTGAGAATTTCACAGGAGATAAGCCTGAGAAATGTTGTGAATTATCTGCAACAAAA
The DNA here is from genome assembly GCA_028534135.1 of Potos flavus. Taxonomy (NCBI): domain Eukaryota; kingdom Metazoa; phylum Chordata; class Mammalia; order Carnivora; family Procyonidae; genus Potos; species Potos flavus. The sequence goes on along the minus strand of CM052883.1, from coordinate 69,482,993 downwards.
TTTGCATAGCATGAGGGACCATTAAGTATAAGACTTTAAAACCAAGGATCAAGTGGCCAGAAGCTGCACTGGCTTAGCTGATTCTCTTATTTTGCTTAAGCGAGGTAGGTGGTCTTTTGCTCCTGAGGGAAAACGAATGCTGTGGTAAACTATTGGTTCAGATGTTTCCCAGATGTTAGCTTTCCCATAAAGCTAACACATCACATGAAAGCCTTGTCCGGACTACCCAACATGAATAGCTAGAAAATCTTATGACAATTAGGTAGGCAGGGAAGGGATAGTTGAAAAACTAATTTTAAATTGCAAAATGCCTGCAAATGTTTAGTTTCCCAAAAAAGTCAATGAGTGAAGGCTTGGTTGAGCAATACAGAGGTGTGGCAATTTCAAAATCACTAGGAACCCATTTTTTTGTGGTAGTTAGTGAGACCCAGGAACCTTTTTAAATGTCCCTTAGTTATTGGCCTAAGACAGTTTTAAAAAGGTTAAAGGGTTATAGTCAGTTGAGAAAAAGGGATTTACCTTCTTTAGATAAATCTACCTGAAATAATGCACCTGGTCTGTAACTTTTCATTAAAAACTTAACACATTGGACAGCTACATATAGAAGAATGAAACTGAACCATTCCCTTATACCATACACAAAGATAAACTCAAAATGGATGAAAGACCTCAGTGTGAGACAGAAATCCATCAAAATCCTAGAGGAGAATATAGGCAGTAACCTCTTTGACATTGGCCACTGTAACTTCTTTCAAGACACGTCTCCAAAGGCAAGTGAAACAAAACAAAAATGAACTTTTGGGACTTCATCAAGTTAATAAGCTTCTGTACAACAAAGGAAGCAGTCAACAAAACTAAGAGGCAGCCCACGGAATGGGAGAAGATATTTGCAAATGACATTGCAGACATTCAAAATTTACAAAGAACTTTTCAAACTCAAACTCAAAAAACTAATAACACAGTCAAAAAATGGGCAGAAGATTTGAACAGACACTTTTCCAAAAAAGACATGCAAATGACTAACAGACACATGAAAAAAATGCTTAACATCACTAGCCATCAGGGAAATACAAATCAAAACCACAATGAGATACCACCTTACACCAGTTAGAATGGCAAAAATTAACAAAAACAGGAAACAACAAATGTTGGCAAGGATGTGGAGAAAGGGGAACCCTCTTACACTGTTGATGGGAATGCAAGCTGATACAGCCACTCTGGAAAACAGTATGGAGGTTCCTCAAGATGTTAAGAATAGAGAGACCCTACGACCCAGCAATTGCACTACTAAGTATTTACCCCAAAGATACAGATGTAGTGAAAAGAAGGGACACATGCACACCAATGTTCATAGCAGCAATGGCCACAATAGCCAAACTGTGGAAGGAGCTGAGATGCCCTTCAATAGATGAATGTATAAAGAAGATGTGGTACATATACACAATGGAATATTATTCATCATCAGAAACGATGAATACCCACCATTTGCATCGACATGGATGGAACTGGAGGGGATTATGTAAAGTGAAGTAAGCCAAGCAGAAAAAGACAATTATCATATGTTTTCACTCATATGCGGAACATAATCAGTAACACAGAGGACCCTAAGGAAAGGGAAAGAAATCCAAAGGGGGAGAAATCGGAGAGGGAGATGAACCATGAGAGACTATACCCCAAAAACAATCTGGGGGTTTCAGAGGAGGGGAGGAGGATGGGGGAAAGGGGTAATAGGGTGATGGATACTGAGGAGGGCACATGCTGTGATGAGCATTGGGTGTTATACTTAACTAATGAATCATTGAACACTACATTAAAAACTAACTATGTACTATATAGTGGATAACTGAACATAATAAAAAAAATAAAAATAAAAATAAATAAATAATGAATAAAATATTAACTTTACACCTTTCAAACCTTCTTGGAAATCACCTCTTCTCTAGAACATAGCAGAAGATCATGTATTGAATAAGAGTAGAATTACAGGGAAATTTAAGCTTCTTAAGATTCTGGTTAAGGACTACTTAAAGTAGGAGGATGTTTTGGTAAACCCCTGAGACCTAATGTCCAGGTATATTGCTGACCTAATGAAAATGTCAATAGGTATCCAGGGACAGTTAGGAATGCAGAACAGAAATCTACAACTGGAAAATATAGAGTCTCAAGAGGAACCAAAAAGTAAAATTGTATGTAAGTTTGGTTCCACAGGTGTATGAGAAATAACCATATACATGAAAGTTGTGTATCCTCTCATATGCAGTGTAATGATTAAGAGGTGAAGAGTATTATAAGGACTGGTACAGGATATGAGATCCTTTCTGCTGCTAAGCTTTTGACTTTTGGTTTTAGACTTTCTTTAGCTTCTGGTATTAAAGATATTCTAAAATCTTGGTTATTAGGGAGTTGGGTGGAGTAATCTGACTTTGATGGATTTACTGTATACATATTTGTACACAAGGAGTACAGCACCTCAAAGAAATCTTCAATTTGAATTTGGTGTAGACACAAGGATACTGGTAAGTCAACATGCAAATTACCTGTGACCTAATTAATAGAAGAGACCTCAGGGATTTGGAGAAAGGGCCTAAAAGAGGAGCTTCTAATGGAGCAATATCATTTGCACATAGATCATTTCCTATTAAGTTAGCAGGAGGAGAAAAGAATATCTCTCAGCTAAATGTCCAAAGATAGTGGTTGTTGACTGTAACATGAAGAGTAGTTGAAGGTTATCAGGTATTGGTTCCTGAATTGCTCATTGTCTTTAAGACATAGCTTGTGTAACAGTGGTGGGGTTTAAGGTTAATTTAGAGAAATTTCCCTTTTGAGTTTGAGGATAAAGTGGGATAATCTGTTGATCAAGCAATGCTGAGTTCATTAAACTTACTACAATAGGGATAACAGTAGTGTGATTAAAAAGAGGGGTAAGAGGTCAGGAAAGAAATTTATAAGGTCTTGGCAACTGGATTCAAGTGGATTAAGCTAGATATTTCCAGGTGGGTGTCTTAATCCACTTGGGCTGCTCTAACAAATGACCACAGACTAAGCGGCTGAAATGACAATTTATTTCTCATAGTTCTGGAGGCTGGATGTCCAGGAGCAGTATGCCCGCATTGTCCAGTTCTGGACAGAGTCCCCTTTTGGGTTGCAGACTGCTGATTTCTTCTTGCAGCCCCCATGTGGCAGAGAGCAGGAAGAGGAAGTAAGCACTCTCCTTATTTCTAGGGGTACTAATCCCAACATGAGGCCTCCACTGTCCTGGCCTAATCACCTCCCAAAGACCTCACCTTCCAACACTATCTTATTGGAGGTTAGGGTTTCGACATATGAATTGGGGTTGGGGCAGGGGATACAAACATGCAGTCCATAGTAGCAGGGAACTGATTGGGATTTGTGACATGATAACTTAGTCTTGATGGTACAATAAGGGATTAAGATGGGTCTTCATAATTGAACCAGCAAGTTCTTGGCCCAGGTGAGTAAATTTGTGCTGGTAGGAAAGTTATTTGCCCAGATATTTTTGTTCAGTTATTTACATGCTTATTTATGTAAATCAGTTGTCAGAAATTTCTTGAGCCAAACAATAAAGTTATTTATTAAAGTCTTCTCTCCTTGGGTAAGAATGTCATGAAGCAAAGAATTCTCAGTCTTGATAGTTAATATATGTGGACTCAAGTGTTCACAGTTATCATTTGCAATCTTTCTTCTCTATTTAATAATAATTACATGAAGGTTGAAGTAGCAAGTAGTGCTAGGAATGGATTACTATACTTAAACATTATATTCTGCTGACAGTGGTGGACCAAAGCGTACCTTAAAATTAATATATTTCAATAGTCTCTGTGAGGTTTAACCACCATGACCTATTTGTATTTATCTATAATAGTTTCATTTGTAACTCCTTATGTAACTTAGGATCCTGCTTTGACATATTGTTTTCTGGTTTTATTAAAATTAATTATAAATAAATAATATATTTTGATCAGAAAAGTTGCATGGCTTCTTTGAATTAGTTTAACACCCAAATACACAAATGTACCTTTTATGCTAATTTTTCATCTTTAAATGCATATGATTACATATAAATGTAAAGTTGAAAAGATTTATGGTTAAGTAGAAGAAACTAATCAGAATATGTTTTAGAGTAAATTTCGTTCTTATGAACTCTATCCACTCCCCAAATCCTATTTCAAATACTACTCATGACTGTAGCTTGCCCATGATGTAGTTGATACCTCCATCCTTCGTGAAGCATTCTCTTCTCTTAGCATTGTGGGACCTCATGCTTACCTGAGTTTATTCTTATCACTGACTTGTCCTTCCCTAACTATCTTAGGTAAAGACATGGAGTATATTCTCAGACTTTTTACATATAATGCTTCCCTTTCAGAGGTGGATTTACTTTACATGGGACACTCTTCCCAGACAGTGACAGAGACACAGCAATATGTTCACATGGTCATACGGTCACATGGTCAATATGTTCACATGGTCATACTGCAGATGAGTAGTGAATGTTGTTCTAAGCATCTTAAGATCTGTGTTGTCCTTCTAAGTCTCTCTTTCTGACTCCATCTCTTCTAAACTATCTTAGGTAAAGACATGGAGTATATTCTCAGACTTTTTACATACAATGCTTCCCTTTCAGAGGTGGATTTACTTTACATGGGACACTCTTCCCAGACAGTGACAGAGACACAGCAATACGTTCACATGGTCATACGGTTTTTGTAAAATTTGCAAAAGAAAGATATTTTAACCATTATCAGATAATTCTTGATTCTTTCCACTATGGTTTCTCCTATAATTTTTGTTTTATCAGTGGCTCCTGGAGTAGCCAAGCACATTTTGGGGCTACAGCTAAAGGGAAGAAGGTTGAAATTATAAGGCAAATTACCTAAGAGTAGTCTCCCTCTTTCTGCAGTTTTGCTTTCCCTAGTTTCAGATATCTGGGGTTAATTGTGGCCTCGAAGCAGATCATCCTCCTTCTGACATATTATCAGAAGGTCAAAAGTAGGTTAATGCTACATCACAATGCCTGTGACATTCAACTCACTTCATCTCATCACGTAGGTATTTTGTCATCACACATCATCACAAGAGTAGTGAGAATGGTACATTAAGATATTTTGTGAGAGAGAAACCATATTCACATAACTTTTATGACAGCACATTGTAATAATTGCTCTATTTTTAGTTAATGTTGTTATGTTAATCTCTTACTGTGCCTTACTTATGAATTAAACTGTATCATAGATACGCATGCATAGGGAAAAACATGGCATATACAGAATTTGATACTATCCATGGTTTCTGACATCTACTGGGAGTCTTGGAAGATATACCCCATGGATAATGGGGGACTACTGTAATTTGATTTCAAATTTTGAATTTATACTTTGTTGATTGTGGTGGAAGGACTAAAATCCAGCTAAGAATTGGGAACACTTCACTGGGAAAATATCATCTGCAATTTGAATACATTTCGGACTATTTCAAAAATACAAGTAAAGATTCCTGATTTGAACATACATGAAGGACATCTATTTTGTTATATTTAAATTTATTAAAGAAGTGACAAAAATCAGATAAAATTAATAGAATAGGAAACAAGATCTATAAAGATGTTTAATGAAATCAGTAGAGATTATTCTGACTTCAAGAAGTGAATTGCAATAATTTTTCATGTCCTATTGAAGTACTTCATTAAAAGCTAATACAAATTTCAAGTAGAAGTAAAGAATTGCATTTTGCTTAGTAATCTAATTAATGGAAAGCAATGAATCATACAAATGCATAACACTGTCACTGGCAAAGATAACATAAAATACATGATCTATTGCTTACAATAAGGACATCAACAACCAATTGGTTAGTGAAATGTTGTTAATTCAAAGAGTATGTTGTTAATTCAAATAAGCCACTGCAGATGAGTAGTGAATGTTGTTCTAAGCATCTTAAGATCTGTGTTCTAACCAGAGCAATACCCCTCCACCTGCTAGTGACTTTGGCCAACTTATTCTCTGTCCCCATCTATAATGCTGAAATATGAACAAAATGGGCTGCTTAGGATATTAAGAATTATTGAAAAACAGATGAAGTATTTTGAACTCTTTAAAAATGACTGGATTTGATATTGTGCAGGGATTTGATCATTATCAGTTTAATTGCTTGTTTCTGTATGGCTATATCCTAGACAATAGGTCCGCTAAGTTTTCTATAAAGTGTAACACAGTAAATGTTTCATGCTTCATGAGCTATATAGCTATTGTAATGTGACAGCATCTGTAGACAATATGCAAAAAAACAAGCTTGGCTGTGTTCCAATGACTCTTCACTTGTAGACACTGAAATTTGGATATCATACAATTTTTATGTTACAGAATATTAATCTTTTTAAAATTTTTGTCATTTCAAAGTATTAAAACCATTCTTAGTTTGTGAGTCATTCAAAATCAGGCAACAGATTTGATTTGTGAGCCATGGTTTCCCAACCTGTACTATAGGGCAAAATAAAAAACGAAATAAATATACATTGGGGGAAAAAATAAATCAGTGCAAATGAAAACATGAAATGCTCTAATATCTTATAGCTCAAATATGAAAAAACATTTGAGATTTTTCCATATGTAAAAACAATTCTGAAAATTACCAATAATAGCTGGTGAAGCTTGGAGTATGTGGGTGGCTCAGTTGGTTAAGTGTCTGACCCTTGGTTTGGGCTCAGATTATGATCTTGTGGTTGGTGGTGAGATCCAGCTGCATAGGGCTCCATGCTCAGAGCAGAGTCTACTTCAAAGTCTCTCTCCCTTTCCTTCCCCCTCTCCTTCTCCCCTGCCCCCCAACTCAAACTCTCTCTCTATCTCTCTCAAATAAATAAAATCTTTTTCAAAAAGCTGGTGAAGCTGAAAGAAACATTTCTAAACAATTTTTTAAAGTTCTTTAACCATATTAGAGGAAAATTGCATTTCCTATTCCCATATTAGAAAATAGTTCAAAATTGTCATATGAATATGTGATTAAAGAGTGTATAGTCAAAACATGTGAGGTAGATATAATAGAGATGGTTAATTAATGAAAATATTATTTTTCTGGATTTTATGATATTTGAGGTATTTTATTTAAAATCTAAAATTATAATTAGTGTGGATTCCAAATAATTCCCAAACAATATGCATTCTAATATTCTAAATTCATTCTAAATATTCACAGTAATACTTAAATCTTTATTTATGATTATATAATCCCTTCTTAAGAAAGCTTCCGTGTGTGTGTATGTGTATATATATATATAGTTATATATATATATGGAATTTTATATATATATAAAAGAATTAGGCATCACAAAACGTATACCTATTTGTACATGATATTATCCGAGCTATAAAAATATGGATTTTTTCATCTCTCTGAAATTTATATTTCTAGCCTTGATGTTGCTCTAAACTCCACATATGTATTCATATATGTATATGTATATGTATATTTCATAGTATTTGTGACTACGTGGAGAGAATTAGAGCAGACTGATGAGGGATCATTTATGGAATCAAGATCTGTACTGATAAGAGGACTAGAGGGGGGAAGACGCAAGAAAAATGTGTGGGAGGAACATTACCTACAAATCAGTAATAGAGATTACTGCCAAATTCTGTGCAAGGTCCATGTGACCTCATTAATATCTATGGCATTTGAATCTGGCTCAGAAAGAAAATACTTAGAATGGAAATTGGGTTTGACAACCCCATCTTCTAGAAGTCCTCTCAGCCCCCGGATGTTATTGTCCATCATGGGTAATCATTAACTGTCGTAGAATATTCAAGAGCCCGGCCACCTCCCTGATTTGCACACTCCATGGGACAAATCTTGAATCTGGTCCAATATTGGGCTTTATACTAAAACCGAGGTTTCTGATAAGTTCCAGAATTCTGTGATGCAGTTAAACAAAAGAGACAGGAGAGCAGCCCACTGGCCTGAGTCTAGCAGAATGAGCCTGATGAGACAGCAGGGCCAGGATCTTAACAGGAACAGAGGATCTGCGTATTTACTATATGAGGCCAAATCTAAATATTCTTTTTCTTTTTCTTTTCTTTTTTTTTTTTTTAATTTTCTAGACCTTCCCACCTGATTTGCGCATCTCTTAGAATGCTTGGGTATTCTGAAGACCAGGAAGTCAAAGTAAAAAGGAAGTACTGTGTCACTAAAAACCCCCCAAACATTATCAGAGGAGCCCTGTCTTTGTTTGCTAGGGCTGCTCTAATAAAATACCACAGACTGGGTGACCTAAACAATAGAAATTTATTTTCTCTTTTTTGTTGTTGTTATTTGTTTTTTTAATTTAATTTTATTTTTTCAGTGTTCCAAGATTCATTGTTTATGCATCACACCCAGTGCTCCTTGCAATCCATGCCCTCCTCAATACCCACCACCAGGCTCACCAAAGCCCCCACCAAAACCCTCAGTTTGTTTCTCAGAGTCCACAGTCTCTCATGGTTCCTCTCCCCCTCTGGTTTACCCTGATTCACTTTTCCTTTCCATTCCATTTTCTCCCTGTTGTGGAAGAGAGGTCCAAGGTCAAGGTGTTGGCAGGTTTGGTTTTTTTCCGAGGACTCTCTACTTGGCTTGCAGATGGCTGCCTTTTTCCTGTGTCCTTACACAGTCAACCCTCTGTGTGTGTCTGTGTCCAAATCTCTTCTTATAAGGACACAAGTCATACTGGGATTGGATCCACCATAATGACACTATTTTAACTTAATTACCTCTTTAAAGGACCTATCTCCAAACACAGTCACCATTTTCAGGTACTGAGGGTCTAGGCTCCAAAATTTGAATTTGGTGGGGGTGGGGGGACACAATACAGCCCATACAAGTCCCTTTAAGACAGTAGACAAGCAGACCCGATGAAGCCTTCTTGCTTATTGCGAGGGAGGAGGAGCAGCACAAAAGTCTGCAGAGTACAGGCTGAGAACCATGGACAGTTTGAGATCAGCTATTCATGGAAAGCAAGCACATATTGTCACCACAGGCAGCAGAGTGATAGTAGCTGGTGGAGCTAAAGGAAGACAAAAGATGCAAACACTAAGGGTCAAGACTGAGACTCAGGAGCAGCTCTGATCACATGGCAGCATCTACACCCCACTTCTCTGGGAGGGAATTATAAAGTAGAAATGCTTGAAAAGGCTAAGCTTCCAAACATTCGGGCAAACCTGATGCTCAGAGCACTGAGATTTGGGGTATAACTATAACTGCAAAATGTTTGCTTTTAAGCATGGGTGAGGCCAGGGGATCGCAGTTACCTACATTTTTTCATATACTCATTCTTTTTTTTTTTAATATTTTATTTATTTATTTGACAGAGAGATCACAAGTGGGCAGAGAAGCAGGCAGAGAGAGGGGGGAAGCAGGCTCCCTGCTGAGCAGGAAGCCTGATGCAGGGCTCGATCCCAGGACCCCCAAGACCCTGAGATCATGACCTGAGCCAAAGGCAGAGGCTTTAACCCACTCAGCCACACAGGCAGCCCTGCACATACTCATTCTTGAGAGATGAACTTCTTTTGTGCTCTCTTGATGCTGGCAGCATATTTCCTCACTTCTGTAAAGAAACAAAGCTTCTGCAAATCCCAATGTTTTGTTCTGCTTGCTAATAATTTCCCACAGAATTTGTCAAAATGACACAACTCTAAATAAATCTCTTATGTTGGAATTATAAAAATTAATCAAAATACTTTATATTTCATGGCTTATATGTAATTTCAGTAGGAAGTCTTGTCCTGTCTGCGTTTCTCTTTTCCAGGGTACTGAGTTAGCATCAGCAGTTAAAACAATCACTTTGGGATACCTGGGTGGCTCAGTCAGTTAAGCGTCTGCTTTCGGCTCAGATCATGTTCCCAGGATCCTGGGATCAAGTCCTGCATGGGGTTCCTTGCTCAGCAGAGAGCCTGCTTCTCTCCCTACTTGTGTTCTCTCTCTCTCTCTCTCTTTTTCTCTCTCTCTCTCTCCCTCCCTCCGACAAAGAAAGAAAGTCTTTAAAAAATAAATAATCGGTTTAAAATTTTCATTAGGGTTATAATGCCTTTTAAAAGGACTAGATTAGGGGCACCTGAGCAGCACAGTCAGTTGAGAGTCTGCCTTCAGCTCAGATCATGATCCCAGCGTCCTGGGATCTAGCCCCGTGTCAGTCTCCCTGCTCAGCAGGAGACCTGCTTCTCCCTCTCCCCCTGCCTCCTGCTCATGCCCTCTCTCTTTCTGTCAAATAAATAAATAAAATCTTTAAAAAAATAAATAAAGTAAAAGGACTAGATTATATACTTACATGATTGATTTTAATAAGCTTTTCAGTAGTCGAAAACTATATTTTAAAAAAATCAGTATATTAACCTGAAATATGTGGACATATTTTCAACTTTGTGTAAACCCTGTTTGGCAACCCTAGCATGATTTCATGTTAATCATATCATTTTAATACTGAATTTTCCAAGATAATTCACTACTGAGACTACTTTCCTGAGCCCAAAAATGGTCTTGAAGAGTCAGAATAATGTAACAATCAAGGACAAATGCTCCACACTCCGAATGTCCGTGTATAAATCCCAGCTCCTCCTGGTACGCCTTGCTTAACCTCACAGAATTTCTGTGAAGATTAGGTGAGATAATATTGCGAACTGCCTGACATGTAGTAAAGGCTCAATAAATAAATAATTGCCATTCTACTCTCCAGTGTATCTTCAGGCAACCAAGCAAGTGTCCAAATGCCCTCTGGGATAATCCATCAGAGGAACTTGTAATTACTGACAGATGGTATTCTTGCACTGTCTATAACATCACATATTTTATGCACTACATTTCAATTCATTTCTTTGTACAATGTTTGAGGTGGGGAAATAAGGGTAAGAATAGCTCAGAAATATGCGGATGGATTTAAATATGTCTGTATCAGTCTCTGAATTTCTTAAACAACAACCTATCATCCATATTCAATCAGAAAAACCATAAGTAAGTCAGCAACTTTGAGCAGTTTAAGTAAATCATAGTCCTTATGCTACCTTCATCCCCACTTCTAACCAGACACTCACAAACTCTTGGTACTCGCTGTGCCTGTGAGTACACCTTTTCCCATATTTCAGCCTCCATTTCTCATCTATAAATTAATGCACTGTTAGTTACTAAGATTCCCTCAGTTTCCAAAACCTTATTATGATTTAACAGGATACATCTATAAGGTCTATGGCTCAAGTGGTAATAGTTTGTGACAGTAAGATAAAAAGGTAAGCGGCATCCCCAGAAATTGAGGCTGCCTCCATGGCTTCATCAGCTCTGTAATACAATGAGAGAACCAGACTCCATGACCAACTGTATTTTATGCTACTTTACATTTATTACCTGTATAGATAGATGCATCTGCATAGATTGCGTCTGTGAAATATTTTTTAGTAGCAGTGTACAGTACATTATAGTTAGTTACATTATACAATATGTACCTAAAGTGACACTCAGGATTGCTTCCTATGATACAGTTTTTATGGAAAAGGTGTATATGGTTTCCATCCGTATCCAAAGATAACATAACTCATTCCTGACGATTCTGCAAAACAACTACAATAAAACCCAAGGATACTCACTACTCTCTTTTGTGTGCCATTGAACTTCAGCAAAATCAGGAATGACAACATGCACCAGGAGCAACGGAAGCTACTGAAGCAGAAAAGAACCTAATTAGCCCATCCTATTATCTTAAAACCTCTGAAAAAAAGCTCTTGTGTGATCTCTTCTGATTTGCAAATCATGTTTTTCCTTTTAATTAAAGCATCATTTAAAGAAAAACGTGTGTGCACACTCACACACACACACACACGCACACACACGCACACACACATTATTTTACTACCAAGAGCAAATCTGGAAGAAGTGAAGGTGCTCCTGTTGCTTCCAGCAGCCGCCATATTGCAGGGGCAGCAGGCCCAGCAGGTTCAGCTTTCTAGCAGTAAACACCACCCTCGCCACCACTGGGAAAATGACCCAACCAGCAGAAACAGAATCGTACTCTCTCCGCCTCACCTCATCCAATTCTCTCTCTCTTTCTGCATTCTTACCACCATTTGAGAAGCCTGGGTTGTCTTTTGAAAATTCCTTCCCTTACATTTATCTCTAACAAAGATGTCCTTTAGATCTTATCAAACTTAGCTGTCAAATACAAATTTGGGTGCACCAGGGCAAATATTTGCTGGAATAGGAGTCTGTGACTGATTATTTAAACACCAGCAATTCTGTGCAGCATTATCCAGTTTTTCTATCCTTCTGCTGCTTTACTGATATGATTTATTAAATATTCCACAAGCCCAGATGTCCCACCAAAGTAAAATGCATTTCAACTGAGAGAAGAAAACACTGACTTGTAAAACAAGTAGTTTAGGAAATGATTAACCACCTTTTAAAAAATTTATTTTGCTTCAGAAAAGGATTTGGCATACTGAAGTTCAAGTGTGTAGAAAAAAGAGAGGCACAGATCCTCCTGGATGCATGTAAAGTCTACATCGACGTGTGTGTATTGCCCCTGGATATAATTGGCCCAGCAAATCTGGTAGAGGAATTCTTACCCTTCCATATAGGATTTGTGTCTATTCTTTTCTTCACAGTTTCAACTCCCATATTTTTTGTACAGATAGATACATCTGCATAGATTGTGTCTGTAAACTGATTTTTGGTTAGCATTATACAGTTTCAACTTTTGTATTTTGGGGGGACCTGCATTACCTTTTTCCAGACTTTCTTCCTACTTTGATTTTCCCTGTAGGCAGTTTCTTTTTTTCCAATGTAGGCAGTTTCTTTTTTTTTTTTTTTTAAATCAGCTATTTGACCTATCACCTTTAGTAACCATCTGTTTGTTCTCTATAGTTTGAATCTGTTTCTTGGTTTGTCTCTCTCTGTCTTTTTCCTTTGTTTGTTCTGTTTCTTAAATTCCATGTATAAGTGAGATCATATGGTATTTGCCTCTGATTAACTTATTTTGCTTAGCATCCTACTCTAGATCCACCCATGTTGTCGCAAATGGCAAGATTTCATTGTTTTTTTATGGCTGAATAATGTTCTATTGTGTATATAAACCACCTCTTCTTTAACCATTCAACTGTAGTGGACACTTGGGCTGCTTCAGTAGTTAGGCTATTGCAATGTAGATTTCAGTGATAGCAATTGTGCTACTCATGATGGAGGAGGGGAGGACAGAGAAGGCAAAACCCTCCATGCCTCCCTCTGCCCCAGCTACTGCCTTCCCAGCCCAGCACTGATCCTCCTAGGGGCACTTCCTCCCATTGCCTTGATGCATCCTGCTCCTGATTCCAACTTATTTACCCCATTCCCTACATGAAAGTGACACTCTGATATATGTGCCCTTATTTTTCCCACAAAGTCTGAAGGGGAAAAAGGGAAAGGAGAGGAAGAATCAAGAGAGGACAGATTCTGTTTCCTATTGTAGCTATTTGGTAACATAAATCTTTAACCCCCCACCAAAAAAAAAAAAAAAAAAAATCAAAAGACCTTTGTGCCTGCTCAGGACAAAACCATATAAGGGAGGGACAAACTCTGGCTCCCTCGGAAAGCAACAGTTGAGTTCTGTCTCTGAAGAGGCCATGGGCACAGGCATTAACACCAACCAGAACCTTTTGTCCATACCAACTCACCCTCCTACCAAAATGTTTTCATGTTTCATGCTGTAAGAAGAACATGAAGGAGGATATTTGAAATAAAACTTGACCTGGATTTTGGTGCTGGTTTGGAAATAAAATCACTACACACAATGTGATTTCAATGCAAAAATAGTCTTTAAAAGCTACCATTGGACACACTTCATTCATAAGCTGACTGTTGACTATGTACAACTGATCTTCCACCTGTCCCCTGGCTGAGCATGTTACACGGTGCTAGGTAAGTGGTCATGATGAGAATACACAGGGTCTCATCCCCTGGGGAGGGAGATGACATAAGTGACCTTGGGTGTGGTCTGAATGAGTTGATGCAACCCCAGAGAACATCGCTTGGTAGAAGAAAGTGGTTTATGTTGCTGGCTTTATACCTTGGCATGTAAAAGAAAGGTCCCCCGCTAAGAAAAGAAATACTGATAAAAAATGTGTGTTCTGTTGAGGATTCCACTTCACACAGGAAATACATGACACTGATAACTTCTCTTTTATTCTATCATATTTTTAATTCATCACTTAACTTTTATTTTTTTCCATTTCATGTTGTGTATTAGAGCATCTTAAAAAATACTAGCTACTATAAAAATTTGCAAATTTCACTTTTCATGCACTTGTTCTTGAAATTCATAAAAAGATTTTGTGACATAATTTTCTTAGAATGTTGACTTACATGGAAGTTATAGATTTTGTGTCTTCTTTTTCTCTAAAGCCTTCACCAATTCTATTATTAAGGTAGTACTTTTTTCTTATTTCTATTTTCCCCCACCTCCCACCAAAAGTTACAGAAAAGCAATGAAGCAACCTTTTCTGGGGTAATTTATCCAACTGATTTTTGTTCCATATTCTTTCAAATATTAATACCAATGTAGCTTTATATGGCACCAGAGCGGGTTTTTTGTGTGTGAAACTTCTACTTCTGTTTGCATTGTCCTAGAGGATGAGGAATAGAAACAGAAAAATGTTCACCTTTAGCTTAGAAGGTTAACCTATAGCCTGCATAGTTTTGATAAGGATCAAATACATGCTGGTTTCTACATTCTTAAAAGGTCTCATGACTGCTTGTATGTCTCACCAATAGTTAATATTGAGCAGATTGATAAGCACCAGAGAAATCTTGCAAAAGTAGTTTTACGAGCAGAATTCAAAGAAGACATTTATGATGATCTAATACTCCTGCATGTCTCCTCCCCCTTGAGCACTAAGCATATAACCACCAGCTTCATACAGCAAAAGGGTAGCTCTTTCTGCCCACAAGTTCTGTCCTCGAACTTTAATAAAAGCACCTTTATGCACCAAAAATGTCTCAAGAATTCTTTCTCGACTGTTTGCTCAAGGACCCACATCACTAATTAAGACCAAAATATATTATTCCCAAGTATTTTTTTTTTTTAAACACACATCAATACCATTGGTTAACGTCTCCACATTGGAATCTAAAACCCTAATTTGATTAGATTCTAGACTCATTAGATCCCAGGCTGTTACAGGTTGTATCCATCACTAAACTGCTGATTTGTTCTTTATCAATTCCAGCCCAAATCGGGTTACATAACCTGTAGTAGTCACCAGAGCAGGACACCAGCAGCCTCATTAAAGGAGTAGTCCCTATGCCTGGCTTAAGGCCTTACTAGGGCTGTGCCTCATCTTTACTTTGGCAAGACAGCTTCCCGATGCTTTCAGTTTCTTCATGAGTATAATCATGTTAGCCACAGCCACTGCACTATCTGCTGAAGGAAACAAATAACATATCATATGCAGTCAAATTACTGAGTCATTAATCAAAACCTTAAAGACCTTTTTTTTTCTTCCTTTGGGCTAGCCATAATAAAATTATTCTCTTACGTTCAAATTTATTCTTTTGCAAATGTAGGGTAAATTTAAATTATAAAATGCTGATTGCCTTAGAGTTTGGCATGCACACCTCAAAACCGAAATTTTACTTGACCACTTGCAAGATAAGCAATCCGGATTCCCTGTCTTCACTTTTCTCCATTTCCTTCTAAGCGAGATGCAGAGGAGCATTAAATGAAATGACCAGTGCTTATCAAATACTATTTCTTGGGGCACCTGGGTGGCTCAGCGGGTTAAAGCCTCTGCCTTCAGCTCAGGTCATGATCTTAGGGTCCTAGGATCAAGCCCCGCATTGGGCTCTCTGCTCAGCAGGGAGCCTGCTTCCTCCTCTCTCTCTGCCTGCCTCTGCCTACTTGTGATCTCTCTCTGTCAAATAAATAAATAAAATCTTAAAAAAAAAAAAAACAAATACTATTTCTTCCCTCCCTATGGCATCCTATCACTTCTTTTTTTTCCCATTTCCTCTGCTGTCCCTTTCTCCACTCCTTTAAAAAAGCACATTGATCTCTTAGATTCTGCTGCTTTAGTACTATCCATAATGTTTTGGGAAACTTGCCATTTAAATTAAAACAGAGAGGGAGGCAAACCAATTAGAGACTCTTAACCATAGGAAACAAACTGAGGGTTTGCTGGGAGGGAGGATGGTGGGTGTTGGGGTAACTGGGTGATGGACATTAAGGATGGCACGTGATTCAATGAGCACTGGGTGTTACATGCAACTGATGAATCACTACATTCTACCCCTGAAACTAATAATACACTATATATTAACTAAATTGAATTTAAATTAAAAAAATTTTTAAAGATTCATTTTGGACAACTCCTTAACATTTATAAGTGAATAAATCTGTATTGTTGTATAAATAAATAAATAAATAAATAAATAAATAAATAAACAAACAAATAAATGACTTTCTAAAGGAAATGGGATCTTTTCACATGGCAATGACAGTTCCCAACTGTCTTCAGTCATTGAATATCCCTATTAAAAGGACAGGGTATGCAATGTTTGTGAATTTAACATACAGTTACTCTTTACCTAAAAGAAAAACCGGTCAAATAAGGTATTGATTTCAGAAATGTAGTCCTTTTTGTCATATTTCTGTGTTTTGGAAATGTCACAAGAAAGAATTCACTCAGTAAGCTAGTGCAGAATCTCAGTCATTTGGGCTATGCCACATTTGGGCGAGTCATTTTAAGGGTGAACTTGAGAGTCCATCTACTCAAAAATATCCCCTAGCTCCCTCTCTCTCTCTCTCACCCATACAATACGCCAAGTGCTGGGTCTAAAGTAGGTAGGTACTTCACATAAATTTTTAAAGCCCACAAAATGTGAACCTCTTGATACCCACAATCTCACAGACCACTGGGGACAAACAGACAAGTAGTCAACTAAAACACATGTATTATGTACTTGGCAGAAGTAAGCATCTGGGCACCCAGCCCAGAATGAGCAAGAAGGATGGTCAAGGAAGGATTCCTGAGGGACATGACATGTGTATCGATTCTTAAAGGATAAGTAGAAGTAAGATTGGGAAAGAAATTGGGTAAAGACCTTACAGATAGACAAAACAGTGTATAAAGCAAAATAATCAAAGACTGTTTTGAAACTAAGTCAGGAATAGAAGCCTGGGGAGTATATGCCAAACTTAGCCATTGGGATTTATCTTCAGGACAGGGAGGAGATTAAAAGATGGAATAGTGCTCACCACACAAAAAGGGAGAAAGATCCTGGTGTATGCATGTGTGTATGAATGTGATGGTTATTTTATTTTCTAGTTGATTTTTAATTGTGGTAAAAACCAACATCTGATTTACCCTTTTTATGATTTTTAATACTACAGTTAAGTAGTGTGAAATATATTTCCATTACTGTGCAACAGATCCCTGGAACTTTTTCATCCTGCAAAACTGAATTTCTATACCTGTTCAACAACAGACCACAAGAGAAACTGAAACAGAGAAGTTTATTTCTCACAGGTCCTGGAGCATGTACACGACATGCCTCAAGAGGCCTCAGGGGGAGGTCAAGGCAGAGTACAGACCAAGAGAGAGGCAGGACATGGGGACATGTGTTTGTTAGGGTAGAGTGCTTTGGGGTTGCTGGATTAGGGCCAGATTGGTCAATTTAAACCAAGAGAGTGGGGTTTTGTTATGCTGCATGGGAGGCTCCTGGGGCTTATAAGTGGCCCATAAAGCATATGACACTGAAAGGTGGGGAGACTGTTTATCATAAGGCTGTTGGAGAAGTCATCAGGAACTTCGGTTTACTTGTAACTCTACGGGTTGCCGGTCTCATGCTTGCACCGAGGACCTAGGGTCAGTTTAAGGTGCCTGCAGGCCACATGGCCAAACTAAATGGATGAGGAGGCGGCAATACTGAGGTATGGTTTAGCTAAACTCTCAACACGCGGTAGCAATGTGATGGGATTTCCTTCATTTTTAAGGCTGAGTAGCAAGTATTCCATTGTATGCTTATACCACGTTCTCTTTATCCACTTATCCACTGGTGGACATTTGGGATGCTTTCACTTCATGGCTATTGTGAATAATGCTGTTGTGAAAATCAATGTGTTCATTGAATTTTTTTGACTATTACCCAGAAATGGAATTGCTGGATTATACGATGATAATTCTATTTTATTTTTTTGAGGAACTGCCATACTGTTTTCCATAATGATTCCACCATTTTATTTTATTTTATTTTATTTTTCTTATGGCTGCACCTTTTTATATTCCCACCACTAGGGCACAAGAGTTCTAATTTCTTTATCAGTCAATGCATACTTAAGTTGTTTCCATATCTTGGCTATTGTAAATAATGCTGCAATGAACATGGAGGTACAGATATCTCTTCAAGATAGTGGCCTCTTTCTTTTAGATGTATACACAAAAGTAGAATTGCTGGATCATATGTAGTTTTATTTTGAATTTTTTGAGAAATTTCCATACTGTCTATACTGTTTTCCATGGTGACTATACCAATCTACATTCCCATCTACAGTGCAGAAGGATCCCTTTACTCCATATCCATGTCAACATTTTTTATATCTTATCTTTCTGAAAAACCCACTCTGATAGGTGTGAAGTGATATCTCATAGTGGTTTTGATTTGCATTTCCCTGATAATTAGTGATGATGAACCTCTTTTCAGGTACCTGTTGCCCATTTATATATCTTCTTTGGAGAAATGTCTATTTAGGCCCTGTGCCTGTTTTCTTAATTCTGTTTTTCTTCTATTA
Organism: Potos flavus; assembly: GCA_028534135.1. Lineage (NCBI taxonomy): Eukaryota > Metazoa > Chordata > Mammalia > Carnivora > Procyonidae > Potos > Potos flavus. The sequence goes on along the minus strand of CM052883.1, from coordinate 69,464,209 downwards.
AGTTGTATAAGTTGTTTATATGTTTTGGATATTAGCCCCTTATCAGATATATGATTTGCAAATATTGTCTCCCATTTTCAGGTTGCCTTTTCGTTTTGTTGATGGTTTCCTTTGCTGTGCAGAAGCTTTTTATTTTTATGTAGTCCCCCTTGTTTACTTTTGTTTTTGTTGCCTTTGCTTCTAGTATCAAATCTAAAAAATCATTGCCAAGAACAATGTCAAGGAGATTATCCCCTATGCTTTCTCCTATGAGTTTTACAGTTTTATTTTTGTCTTATGTTCAAGTTTTCACTCCATTTTGAGTGGATTTTTGAGTATGGTGTGAGATGGGGAATCAGTTTCATTCTTTTGCATGTGGCTGTCCAGTTTTCCCAGCATTATTTATTAACAAAACTGTCCTTTCCCCATTGTATATCCTTGGTTTTATTGTCATAAATTAATTGACCATATATGTATGGGTTTGTTTCTGGGCACTCTATTCTGTTTCATTATTCTATGTGTCTGCTTTTATTGCCAATAGCATATATTTTTTTTTTTATTAACACAGCTTTGGAGTGCAGTTTGAAATCAGGAACTGTGATATCTCTGGTTTTGTTCTTCTCAAGAATGTGCTGGCTACTTTGTGGTTTCATACAAATTTTAAGATTGTTTTATTTCTGTGAAAAATGCAATTGGAATTTTAATAAGAGTTGCATTGAATTTATATGTTGCTTTATGTGATATGGACATTTTAACAATATTAATTATTCCAATTCATAAGCATGGAGTATCTTTCCATTTACTGTGTCTTCTTCAAGTTCTTTCATCAATCAATATCTTATAGTTTTCTATGTATAGATCTTTCACCTTTTGGTTAACTTTATTCCCAGGCATTCTTTTCCACACAGTTGTAAATGGGATTCTTTCTTAATTTTTCTTTCTGATAGTTTATTGTCAGTGTATAGAAATGCAACTGATTTTTGAATATTAATTTTGTATCCTGCAACTTTACTGAATTTACTTACTACTTTTTTGGTGGAGTCTTTAGGGCTTTCTATATCATGTCACCTGCAAGTAGTGACAGTTTTATTATCTTCCTTTCTTATTTGGTTGACTTTAATTTCTTTTTCTTGCCTAATTTCTCTGGCTAGGACTTCCAGTACTATGTTAAATAAATGTAGCAAGCATGGCATCATTGTCTTTTTCCTGATCTTATAGGAAACCTTTCAGTTTTCACCATTGAGTATGAGTTAATCTGTTTGCTCATCATATATAGCATTTATTGTTTTGAAGTATGTTTTCTCTATACCCAGATACCACTACATAACTATTTTGGTCAAAATCTGGAACACTGACAATGCCAAATGAATCGGAGGATGTAGAGCAAGAGGAACTCTCCTATATCACTAGTAAGTTTGCAAAATGGTGCAGACACTTTGGAAGACAGATTGGCAGTGCCCTGAAAAGCTAAACACGCTCTTATCATATGACTCCTTGGTATTTACCCAAAGGAGTTGAAAACATGTCCACAGAAAAATCTGCACACAGAATGTTTATAGAAACTTTATTCATGATTGCCAAAATGTGGAAGAAGCCAAAATGTCCTTCAACAGATAAGTAAACTGGCACATCCAGATAATGGAATATTACTCAACACTAAAAAGAAATGAGCTATCAAACCATAAATGACATGGAGGGGATATAAATGCATATCACTAAGTGAAAGAAGCCAATCTGAAAAAGACTACATACTGTGTGATTCCACTTATATGATATTTCAGAAAAGGAAAAACTATGGAGACAATAAAAAGATCGATGGTTTCCAGGGGTTGGGAGAGAGGGAGGAATGAATAGGTGGAACACAGTGGTTCTTGGGGGGCAGCGAAAATACCCCGTGTGATGCCATAATGGTGGATACACATGATTATACATTTGTCCAAACCCATGAAGAATACAATATCAAGAGTGAACCCTAATGCAAACTCTGGACTTTTGGTGATGGCAATACATCATTGTAGGCTCATCAATTGTAACAAATCAAACTACTTATGTACTTATGTACGGGATATTGATAGTGGAGGAAGTATGCATACGTCCAGGCAGAGAACATATGGAAAATCTCCATACTTTCCTCTCGGTTTTGCTGTGAACCTGAAACTTCTCTAAAAAATAAAGTCTTTGAAAGAATTGAATGTTACCATATAGATGATCCACTTGAGTTTTTAATGCAGTTCAGCAAAATATATATGGAGTGATCTCTTAAGCTCATCATTGTGATAAAATTTCTCACATGTATGATAAATGCATTTTTCAATGTAATGCCCGCCATCAAAATATAAATTAAGGACATAAAATAAAGAGGAGAACAAAGAATAAAAAGTTGAGTTTTGGGGGCATCTAGAATATTAGCTAAGCATCAGGAGATTCCTTAAATCCTTAGCTTTCTAATGTATGAATGTTCTCTATAAACGTTTATTTTCTGCTTTCTCTTTTTCAACTTTTAGGTCACCAATGAGGCATTTACCAAAGGCAAGACTGATTCTGAAAATAATTTGCATATAACTTTCTTTAAGTAGTAAAATAATCAAATTGTATATGGAGGATCATAATGAGATTTTATTGTTCTATGAGTCACTATTGTAGTAACAAATCCACAAACACTCTGACCAAGTTATGCTCTCTCTCTTTTTCTAAGTTTTTCTTTATTTGTTTTTGTTCCAAGTTTTTATTTAAAATCTAGCTAGTTAGCAGATAGTGCAATATTAGTTTCAGTTGTAGAATTTAGCAATTCATCACTTATATGCAACACCAGGTGCTCATCACAAGTGCCATCCTTAATCCCCACCACCTGTTTAACCCATCTGTCCTTCCCACCCCCCATCACTCACTGCCTGCCCAGTAACCATCAGTTTGATTTCCATAGTTAAGAGTCTGTTTCTTAGTTTGCCTATCTTTTCCCCACCACGTTCATTTGTTTTATTTCTTAAATTCCACATATATGTGAAACCATACGGTATTTATCTTCCTCTGACATATTTTGCTTAGCATGATACTCTAGCTCCATCCATGTCCTTGCAAAAGGCAAAATTTCATTCTTCTTTATGGCTGAGTAACAGTCCATTGTGTATACACACCACTTCTTTTTTATTCATTCATCAGTCAATAGACATTTGGGCTCTTTCCATAACTTGGCTATTGTAAATAATGCTACTATCAATATCCAGGTGCATGCCCCTTCAAATCAGTATTTTTATAACCTTTGGGTAAATTCCTAGTAGTGCAGTTGCTGGATAGTATGGAAGTTCCATTTCTAACTTTTTGAGGGACCTCCATACTGTTTTTCACAATGGCTACACAGTCTACATTCCCACCAAAAGTGTAAGAGAGTTCCCTTTCTCCACATCCTAGCCAACACCTGCTGTTTCCTGTGTTGTTGATTTTAGCCATTCTGACTGGTGTGAAGTGATATCTCATTGTAATTTTGATTCGTATTTCCCTAATGATGAGTGATGTTGAGCATCTCATCATGTGTCTGTTAGCCATCTGGATATCTTCTTTGGAAAAATATCTATTCATGTCTTTGGTCCATTTTTTAATTGGATTATTTGTTTTTTTGGGTGTTAAGTTTTATAACTTCCTTGTAGATTTTGGATACTAACTCTTTACCAGATATGTAATTTGCAAATATCTTTTCCATCCCATAGATCGCCTTTTAGTCTTGTTGGTTGTTTCCTTTGCTGTGCAGAAGCTTTTTATTTTCATTTAAAGTACCAATAGTTTATTATTGCTTTTGTTTCCTTTGCCACAGGAGACATATCTAGAAAGAAGATGCTGCAGCCATTGTCAAAGAGGTTACTGCCTACGTTCTCCTCTAGGATTTTTATGGTTTCAAATCTCACATTTAGCACTTTAATCTACTTGAATTTATATTTGTGTATGGTATAAGAAAGCAGTCTCGTTTCATTCTTCTGCATGTGGCTGTCCAGTTTTCCCAACACCATTTGTTGAAAAGACTGTCTTCCATCGGATATTCCTTCCTACTTTATCGAAGATTAGTTGAGGATACTGTGTGGGTTCATTTCTGGGTTTTCTATTCTCCATTGATCTTTGTGTCTATTTTTGTGCCAGTATCATACTGTCTTGATGACTACAGCTTTGTAATTTAATTTGAAGTCTGGAATTGTGATGACTTCAGCTTTACTTTTTCTTTTCAAGGTTGTTTTGGCTATTCGGGGTCTCTTATGGTTCCAAAAATAAAGTTGTATTCCCATGAACAAATTTTAGGATTGTTTGTTCAAGCTCTGTGAAAAAATCCTGGTAGTATTTTGATAGGGATTGCATTAAATGTTTATATTGCTTTGGGTAGTATAGATATTTTAACAATATTTGTTCTTCCAAACCACGATCATAGAATATTTTTCCATTTCTTTGTGTCATCTTCAATTTTTTTCATCAGTATTTTATAGTTTTCAGAATACAGATCTTTTACCTCTTTGGTTAGGTTTATTCCTAGGTACCTTATGGGTTTTGGTGAAATTGTAAATGGGATTGATTCCTTGATTTGTCTTTCTGCTGTTTCATTATTGGTACATAGAAATGCAACAGATTTCTGTATGTTGATTTTTTAATTCTGAACTTTACTGAATTTGTGTATGAGTTCTAGCAATTTTTTGGTGGAGCCTTTTTGGTTTTCTATTTGGAGTATCATGTCATCTGCAAATAGTTACAGTCTGACTTCTTCCCTGCTGATTTGGATGCCTTTTATTTCTTTTTGTTGTGTGATTGCTGAGGCTAGGACTTCCAGTACTATGTTAAATAACGGAGGTGAAAGACAACATCCCTGTCTTGTTCCTAACCATGGAAGAAAAGATCTCAGTTTTTCCCCATTGAGGATGATATTAGCTATGGGTTTTTCACCGATAGCCTTTATTATGTTGAGGTATGCTCCCTTTATCCTTACTTTGTTGAGGGTTTTTATCATGAGTGGGTGTTGTACTTTGTCACACGCTTTTTCTGCATCTACTAAAAGGATCATATGGTCTTATCCTTTCTTTTATTAATATGGTGTATCACACTGATTGATTCATGAATATTGAATGGCCCCTGCAGTCCAAGAATAAATCCCCCTTGATCCGGTAAATGATTCCCTTAATGTACTCTTGGATTCAATTTGCTAGTATTTTATTGAGAATTTTCATATCCATGTTCATCAGGAACATTGGACTGTTTTTTTAGTGGAGTCTTTGTCTGGGTTTGGTAGCAGGGTAATTCTGGCCTCATAGAATGAACTTGGAAGTTTTCCTTCCATTTGTATTTTTGGAATAGGTTGAGAATAGATATTAATTATTTTTTAAATATTTGGTAGAATTCTCCTGTGAAGCCATCTGGCCCTGGACTTTTGTTTGTTGGGAGATTTTGATTACTGATTCAATTTCTTTGCTGGTTATCAGTCTGTTCAAATTTTCTATTTCCTCCTGTTTCAGTTTTGGTAGTTTATATGTTTTAGGAATTTATCCATTTCTTCCAGGTTGTCCAATTTTTTGGCATATAGTTTTTGAAAATATTCTCTCATAATTGTTTGTATTTCTGTGGTGTTGGTTGTTATTTCTCTTCTCTCATTTGTGATTTTATTCATTTGGGTCCTTTCTCTTTTCTTTTTGATAAGTCTGGCTAAGGATTTATCAATTCTATTAATTGTTTTTCAAAGAATCAGCTCCTGGTTTAATTGATCTCTTCTATTTTTTTTTTTTGATTCTGTATCATTTATTTCTGCTCTATTCATTATTATTTCCCTCCTCCAGCTGGCTTTAGACTTTATTTTTTGTTATTTTTCTAGCTCCTTAAGGTATAAGATTAGGTTGTTTATTTGAGATTTTTCTTGCTTCTTGAGATGGGTCTGTTTTGCTGTATACTGTCCTCTTAGGACTACTCTTGCTGGAACCCAAAGGTTTTGGACCATTGCGTTTTCATTTTCATTTGTTTCCGTGTATTTTTTTTTTTATTTCTTCTTCGATTTCCTGGTTGACCCGTTCAATCTGTAGTAGTATGTTGTTTAACCTCCATGTATTTGTGGTCTTTCCAAATTTTTTCTTGTGGTTGACTTCAAGTTCATAGCATTGCAGTCAGAAAATATGCATGGTATGATCTCAGTCTTTTTGTATTTCTTGAGACCTGATTTGTGACCTGGTATGTGATCTATTCTGAAGAATGCCCCACGTGCATTTGAAAAGAATGTGTATTCTGCTTCTTTAGGATGAAATGTTCTCAACATATCTGTGAAGTCCTTCTGGTCCAGTGTGTCATTCAAAGCCATTGTTTCCTTATTGATTTTCTGCTTAGATGATCTGTCCATTGCTGCAAGTGGGTTGTTAAAGCCCCATAATATTATTGTATTATTATCAATGAGTTCTTTTATGTTTATTATTAATTGTTTTCTATATTTGGATGCTCCCATGTTAGGGGCATAAATATTTACAATTGTTACATCTTCTTGTTGGTTGATCCCCTTATTGTGTTATAGTGCCCTTCTTCATCTCTGTTACAGTCTTCAGTTTACGGTCTAGTTTATCTGAGATAAGTATTGCTCCTCTGGCTTTATTTGATGTCCATTTGCATGTTAAATATTTTTCCATCCCCTCACTCTCAATCTGTAGGTGTCTTTAGATCTAAAATGAGTCTCTCATAGGCAGCATATAGATGGGTCTTGTTTGTTTGTTTGTTTGTTTGTTTGTTTAAGATTTGTTTATTTACTTGAGAGAAAAAGAAAAACAGAATTGGGGGTGGGGTAGAGGGAGAGAATCTTCAAGCAGATTCCATGCTGAGTCCAGAGTCCAGTGCCAGGCTTGATCCCACAACCCATGAGATCATGACTTGAACCAAATGAAGAGTTGGAAACTTAACCAACTGAGCCATGCAGGTGCCCTGGGGTCTTGTTTTCTTATCCGTTGTGACATTCTATGTCTTTTGATTAGAGCATCTAATCCATTTACATTCAGAGTAATTATTGATAGATATTTATTTATTACCATTTTATTATGTGTTTTGTCATTGTTTCTGGTGATATTTTCTATTCTTTTCTAGTCTTTGTTGTTTTTGGCCTTCTTTCCCCTCACTCAAGGAGTCCTCTTTAATATTTCTTGGAGGGCTGGTTTAGTGATCACAAACTCCTTTAGTTTTTGTTTGGAAAACTCTCTCTCCTTATATTCTGAATGAATAGCCTTGCTGGATAGAGTATTCTTGGCTGGATATTTTTCCCATTCAATACTTGAATATCTCATGTTACTCCCTTCTGGTTCGTCAAGTTTCTGTTGAAGCATCTGCTAGCCTTACAGTCTCTTATAAATTAGGGACTTTTTATGTCTTGGTGCTTTTAGGATTTTTCTTTATTGCTATATTTTGCAAATTTAATTACAATATATCTTGGTTTTGGCCTGCTTTTGTTGATTTTGATGGGAACTCTCTGTGCCTCCTGGATCTGAATGTCTGTTTCCTTCCCCAGATTAGGAAAGTTTTATGCTATTACTTCCTCAAATAAATTTTCTGCCCCTTTTTCAATCTTCTTCTTCTTCTGGGACTCCTATGATATGAATGTTGGTACATTTGATAGAGTCACTGAATTCCCTAAGTCTATTCTTGTGTTCCATAATTCTTCTTTCTCTCTTTTGTTCAGCTTCATTATTTTCCATAATTTTATCTTCTATGTCACTTATCCGTTTCCCTTCTTTCTCCATCATTATGGTCATTACATCCAGACTGTTCAGAATTTCAGTTGTATATTTCATTTCTGACTACATTTTTAAAAATTGTTTTATCTCTGTGGTAAGGGCCTTCCTGAGGTTTTCCATTCTTTTCTCAAGCCTGATGAGTATCCTTATGGTTGTTGCTTTAAATTCTGGATCAGGCATATTACTACTTCTATCTGTTTCCAATAGATCTCTGGTCATGATCTTATCTTATTCTTTCTTTTAAGATGAATTCCTCTGTCTTGGCATTTTGTCTAGATATGTGTCTTCTTCTCTGTGTAGAAAAGCCTGTTATATTTCCTTCTCCTGAGAGTAATGGCTTTATGAAGAAGAGGTCATCTAGGGTCCAAGGCCTGGCACTTCAGGGAGTGTCTCTGGTGTGTGCTATGTGTACTCTGGCTGCTCTGTCCTTCAGGAGAGTCATCTCCAGAGGCTCTCCTTGTCTGCAGTGGGCTAGGTTTGAACCTTGGCCAGAGTGTGGCAAGTTTTTATCAGGTGTGCTGTGTCTGCTTCTTAAATGAGACCTGATGTTATTTTCACTAAAACTGAAGACTTGCAGAACTCTATGGTCAGGTACAGGAGATGCATGCAGGGGTTCGTGCTGATCTTCTGGGAGAGGGGCCCATTGCGCTGGTCCTTAGGCACACTTGCCCAGTAAAAAAGCACCTGAAGAGCTCAGGGGATGGAGCTTGGTGTAGGCAGGTTAGGCAGCCTGTGTTGGCACAGTGCTGTTTACTGAAGTTGGTTTGCGCTGAGGGGCAGGCAAGGGAATGTTGCCACCTGGCTCCTTTATCCCTAGAGAGGGGAGTCCATGCTTGCTGCACTCAGAGAAGCACTTTCAGAGCAGTGAATAATTTCCCCTCATGGGTCACAGGTGTTTTTCAGATCACTGATTTCACACTGTCTGTCTCTGGATCACTTGCCTGCCTGGAGCAGTGCAGTGCACTTTGGGCTCTATCCCAACCAAGCCTGCTGACTTTTAAAATTCCAAACTTCAGGGACCTCATGTGGTGGGAAACTGTGCTAGTCCTTTGTGGGAGGGTCTCACTGTGCTGGCATTGATGCAGGTTTGACCCAGAAGGGCAGTTGTTCCAGAGCGCAGGGGCATGGGATTTGGAACAAGCAGGCTAAAGAGTTGTGTCCAGGTTAGCTGCCCTCCACAGGTATTTCTGTGCCTATGTCAAGGGGCAGGGAGTACCAATGGCACTTGTCAGTTCTTTTGTCCCCAGAGAGGCAATGCCACTCTCAAAGATGCACTCCAAAAATAAGAGTCTCTCCTTATATTCCTATCTGCCCTACTGTTTGTTTGCCTGCCTTCTCTTCAGGAGTAAGGCAGTGTCTTCAGGCTTCTATCCCAGCCAAGCCTGGTGACCTTTAAACCTCCAGTCTTTGAGCCCCAGTGGTTGTAAAAACTCATGAAAAATGCCCCCTTTCATTTTCCCAATCAATGGCTTTGGGAAAATGTTCTTATGCAATTCCCTGTGTGCTTTCTCTCTCTCTCTCCCTTCCTCTCTCTCTCCTGTCTCCATGATCAGGACTCTTACCCCTCCACAGCACTTGCAATACTTTTCTCCCCCAAACCACATCTCTGCACTTCCTACCTTCCTCTATGCGGCCTTCTCTCTCCCTTTGGTTGTGCAGTTTGTTCTGTCAGTACTCAGGTTTTATGGGTATTCAGAATGATCTGATGGTTATCTAGCTGTGCTCTAGGGATGAGACGATTGTAGAATCCTCCTACTATGCTGCCATCTTTCTCCAAAGGCTGTATCCTGACTCTTAGAAGCTTCAGCCTACTCGAGCCTTTCAAGCCTTTTTTTATGACCCACTCCAAAGGGCAGAAGGAGAGAAATTTCTTCTTCTAAGACAGATAGGGCAAAATTCACATGTAAGAAATCTTGGCAGTTGTTACCTGTGGCACTTGCAGCTCAGCCCAGGCAGGGGCTCCTCTGTATGGGCTTTGTAAGAAAATCACATAGCTAAGCAGCAGAAAGAAAGTCTCAGATTGAATGGCAGTGGTACATAGGTTGTAGATTAAAAGTGGGCACAAAATCACCAAGTGTGCTGAGTTTGACTTCAGTACAATGCCTCATATAGAGTCCTTAATGTTGCTCACCATTAGCTAATTCAGCCTCCAAAGTTGGATGCCTCAGTTAAGCCAACTTTCCTTTTAGAAAAGAAACCATGTAAAGCCCAGGAGGAGAAAACAAACAAAACATCCCACTCTTCTTATATCATGATACTACTAAATTGATGGAATCTGTATTTTAATTTACAAAAAAAAAAAAAAAGCTTAAAATTGAGTTTCAGAAAGCCCTTTGCTGTCCTTGTGCTCTGAGAGGATCTCCAGACCCTTTGAACACCAGATGATTATAATTCATTAGTCGAAGAGCAAGATATTAAAAGGTAGAAACAAGGAAATTATTACCCATAGAGATATGAATGTCTGTTCATCTCCAGGTATATCATTAGTGAACATTTCATAGACAAAATCTGTAACTCTTCAAACACATAAAAAAAAATTCTCTCATGTACAATAAGCTAAAGAGACATTAACTCAGTTCTACTTTTCCAGTAGATAACCTTTGTTGAAATTAATGTATAATAACAGTGACGAATTTTCATGCTTACATTTATGTACCATGGAAAGGTCAGGGTTAGCTGCAGTTATTGAAATGGATTCAGAAGACACTGAGTGTGGAATATCTGTGGAGGTTTTGTATAAAGATAATAAAAAATTAAAAAAGAGAATTCACTTTCATGAATAGTTTCATAGGTTCCTAAATATAGCTTTTATAAAGCGGGCAAAAATAAAACTGCCAGATACTTGTCATCACTCTCAGAAAAATACCATTTGTAAAAGAGAACTGACAATATTCACTCTTTAAAAAGGAAAATATCAAACAGGGTCTCATGCATGAAAGATAACCCTGCATCAGTGAATCAATTTCAATCCAAAAAAGTAGATTTTAGGCAGAACTGCTACTCACATGTAAAGTCTGAGAAAATTTCTGGGTGTCAAACTATGGTAGTTGTTAACCATTAACCAGAGAAAATAACTAAATAATCTCCGGGGTACATTTTCTAAAGAGTAGCTACCTTTTCCTTTGTGACCTTATGTAAGATATTTACCCTTTGTAAGTTCAATTTACCCAAGTGTGAAGGGAAGTGCAGGACAACACCTACTTGAAAGCTGCTAGAAGGAATGAGGAAGAGCACAGGAAGTTCTCAACTAAGTGCATGGCAGATGGCAAATAATCACTAATCTTAGATATTGTTTCTCCAAGTCAACCACGACAATTTTCTCTAAGGCATGTGTGGGTCAGCATTTTCCATTTTTAATAAGGATAGCACCTTGACAAATGTGTTAACAACAGAAAGAGAAGGATTTAAGGATTTAACCCTTGCAAATCAAAATCGGGTCATATTCTTATTAAAATTTTGCAGATTTACAAACATATTGACTAGTTGAATTTCAGCTTATATTTGTGTGTGCTTAGTCTGACAAAACCTGAGATAGATAAATAAATACAATAATTCAGAGGAATGACTGACTTCTTATTAATTGGTGATGTTTCTGAAAACCTCAACTATTAAAACAGGTAGGGAGTTAGCTGGGACATCCATTCAAGGAGCGCGGGCACACACACACACACACACACACACACACACACACGGGACAAAAAAAACAGAAACAGAATTTTTTGACTTAGGCGTTTTTTATACCCATCTTTATAGATAATCTTCATAGAGGAACAATTAAAGATTACAATTTATCTCATAACGATGAAATTATAGATTTATAGATTCTCAGAAGTTGCTCTGCTTTGTATCTTTTTCCACTTCAGGCATTCATAAGTTTGGTTGAGATGCAAAAGTAATTTTTTCTTATTGTTAGAGAAAGAAGATGAAAAAGCTATGATTCAAGGCTCCTTCATTATTAGAAGGCATAAGATGGTTTCATCTCATTCATAACAAAGACACAGCCCAGGTTTTAGGCTCTGAACAAAATAGTAGTCTTAGAGTCAGAAGGGTTTGAATGCCACTTGATATGGCCTATCCCAAAGCATGCAGCTTAGATAGAATAAGGGTTCACCTAAGATACTATCCAAGCCGCTGGCTCCCAGCAGATTCACTAGTCCATTTGATAACCATCCACACTATTCCAAGTACCCAGGAATTTAGGATTTCGACTTTAGGAATTATTGGCTTTACCTTTCCTGACTGCAGAAAATACTAGGATCAAATGAGAAACTTTGGAAAAGCAGCTGAAGGAATGTAACTGGTCAACAGACAGGAATAGAAAAGAGAACTCCTGAGCCTTAATTGAGGCTAAGGTCATGGCATTTGCTGGTAACAGGGTAAGGAAGTGAAGCAGGAAGAAGATTTGGGGCAAATTCTAAGAGTCTAAGAAAACCAATACAATGGAATGAGGAATGTAATCAATCCCGTTTAATGTGTGAGCATTAATGCTCATATGAGAGCATTCACATCACAAGGTTATGAAATGTTTAAGGAAAATTAGTGGAAGCCCAAGGTCATTCTTTTTTCTTCTACTTTCTTGTTCCCTTTGACACCTCACATGCCTCAGCCCTCTCTGTAAACTGTATCCAGAACCAGAGATTGGAATTTGGACACATCTTGGTATTTCGTCTCCTCGAAAAAATGTATACTAAACACTTTTGGACAGGGGCACCTGGCTGACTCTGTAGGTGGAGTATGTGACTCTTGATCTTGGGGTCATGAGTTCGAGCCCCACAATGGGTGCCAGAGATTACTTAAATAAGTAAATATTTAAAAAGAAAAAAACCTTTTGGACAAATATTTAATATATTATTTTTAAAAGATCTATTCTTTCCTCAGCACTACAGATATGGAAAAATTACTTAAGCTTTTTTTTCTTTTTCAGATGTGTGATTGATGTAGTAAATGTCAGGTGGAGTTGAAATGATGGGGCTCAAATATGCACTTTAGGCCTGGCATTCAAATAATAGCAATCAGGAACCAAACCAGGCCTGCAGGATGATAGGTTCTCAAGGAAAGGAGATATAAAAATATCTTGTAAATGCTTTCATTTTCATTTATCCCTTTAAAACTCTAAAGAAGAGACTTAATGAGACAATGTACACTTTCAACAAGGCTTTGTTGTGTATTGTCATAGTAAACAATGTAATCACATTACATCCATTAGAGTTTCTAAGCAATGATGAATATTTGCACATTTAAAGCAATTTAAAACAATAGAGTGGAATGTCACATCTTGTTTACATTGCAAAATGTCTCTTGGATGCTTTGTTGATGAGATGAAGATGTTATTTTTGAAAATAATTTTGGACTTGTTTTTGCTCACATGAAGATACCAGTTTTTCATTCCTTATATCCTTCCTTCATATCACTAACCTGGTTCTCTCTCACATCTGTCACAAACCTGGATTATTGCAACTCTTCTCCAGACGGCTTCCAGGAAAGCCACAGAGACATCCATCTTGCATATTGCTAGCTGGGGCATATCACTATTGTTTGTATTTTTGCTGCCTGAACAGATCCAGAATATACCATTCTTGGCATAAAGGATCATTTTGAGAGGATGACATTTGACAATCAAGAGACACAGGAAGAGTTGTGTGTGTGCGCGTGTGTTTTCCTGAACCCCGCTTATCTGCCTAAAAGCAGAGTCTCCCAAAAGAACTCAATTGCCATAAATGCCCTCCCTAGGAGTTTCCCAACCAGGGAAGACAGACTCCTATCACCGGAGAAGTCAGCACTAGAATAAGAAGTCACCTTAAACAGACATTGTCATAAAACTATCATATCTTCCAGCTGTTCTCCTTAGAGCCCATTTATCTTACCTAAAAGTCATTTTCTTTCCCATAAGTGCCCTTTCTCCTTCTCCTCCTCTCCTAATAAGATAGTGTATAAGCCCCAAATTCTAGCTGCCTCTTTGAGCCACATTTTCTGTGAGATCCCATATATTTATGTGAATGAACTTTGTCTTTTCTCTTGCTAATCTTTTATCAGTTTCATTTGAGGTCCCCTGATTCTGAATCTGAGAATGTAGTGGAAAAGTTTTTCCTCCCTGACAGACCCAAGAGGCCACAGACTTTGGTTATCACACCAAAATTTCTCCAGGATATTAAAAACTGTTGATCATCTCCACCCACCCTACTCAAGCAACCAAATTCACTACTTCTTCCCAAGTATAGACTCTTGATTTAATGGAGCCACTCATATTTTCCTCTGTCAACATATTGAATTCCAATTTCTGAACATTTGTTAGTGCCATTTGCCCTGCAGTTTCCAATTCTTCTTCTTCTATTCATCCATTAAAATTATGTAGGGCAAGCTACTTTGTAACTGGGAAACAGCACTGAGCTGTAAATCTCAACTGCCACTTCATCACTGCAATGCCTCAATGGCTGCTTTAGCTCTGATTCTGTCAGTGTGCTTTACCTGATACTTATTTTAGGATGCAGACTGATAGTGTCACATAATTCACATGTGATCATTTACTAGTTATTTTACAAGTGCTAGCTCCATCTCCCTATGTAGACTGTGTGTTAACCTCAAAAAAACTGCAAGGAGCGGCAAATCGTCACAATCCTCAAGCATCACCTGTATTTTTGTTCACTCACATGTATTTTTTTTCAGTTTTAGGCTCCACAAATATGACCCAAATCCCCTTAACATGTGCCCTAGTTCTCCTTTTCTCCTTTTCAAAGGAGGCGTTGTTTCTAGAGAAGATGTACCTCCAGAATAGACTGCTATCTTCAGCTATACATGGACACATTTCAAAATTCAATGTCCAGATTTGACCTCAAAGACATCGTATTCCATTGCAAATCATTGATTTTTATCAATCAACTTTAATGTAAATGTTTCTCAGAATGAAATATAGTAGATAATTTAAATGCAATATGCTTAAACAGAACATGATGCTCATCTTGAAACCAAGACTATGTAGTAATAACATGGTCAATAAATTATAATTACTAACTAAAACTTTATAGTCAAATGTACCCTTGAAAACAAATGAGGACTTTAATTGTCTAAGACTGACAGAATAAACTTTAATTTTTTAAATGTCTTTGGAAGGTTTAAACCTAAAAATCAATTATACGGTCTATTTTAAAACAAGCAAATAAGTAAGCAGATGGTAGTGTCAAATTTACTCCAAGAAACTCAGTCAAGTAAATTTGAGAGGCACTTAGGTTATTGCTCTGAATTTCTAAGATGTAACAGTCTCTTTCCATACTTCTCTACTTCCCTTTTTCTTTTTCTTTCTTTCTTTCTTTTTTCTTTTAAATCATTGACAAGCAATGACTGGAGTCATTGTAACTTCCTACATTGTTCAAGTAGTTTTCATCTGTTTTGGTAAGAACCTTGAGCTTACCACTTTCTGGGCACAAGGGCTCAAATTAAAAAAAAAAAAAGGTATGAGAAGAAATACCTCAGAACATAGGTGCAGAGAATACAGAAATTTTTAAAATTCTGCTTAATCTCTAAATTTTTTGCAGGACTAGAATGTAGGACAGTTCTTCCCAAGACAAGTATGAGAATATGCTTGAAAGTGCCTATGCCCAACGTCTAATTGAGTAGACGTTGTTAAGGGATTCCCAAGCTGGAAGGAACACTGGCAATCTTAGATTGGCCCACCCTACCTGACAGAGGAGGAAAGAAGAGCTGTGAACTACTGGGGTCACTGCTATCCATGCTGGGATTAACTTCCAGATTCCTGGTCCCAGGAGAGTGCTCATCCCTCTCGCTCTCCATGTAGAATTATAGAAATGTTTCTCTTGAAGTATATTACAGAACACTTTTGTGGGAGTGCAGAATTGGTCACAGAAATAGTTCACTTAATTTCTGGACCACTTCTAAGTGGATATGAAAAGAATAACCAAGAAGAAAAAAAAAATTTAGGAAGCTAGAGCTAAAAGAATATTCTTAGTATAAGTACATGTTTAAATAAATAATATATTTACATGATTTAAAAGCTCAAAACTGGGGCACCCGGGTGGCTCAGTGGGTTAATGCCTCTGCCTTCGGCTCAGGTCATGATCTCAGGGTCCTGGAATCGAGCCCCACATTGGGCTCTCTGCTCAGCAGGGAGCCTGCTTTCCCCTCTCTCTCTGCCTGCCTCTCTGCCTCCTTGTGATCTCTTTCTCTCTGTCAAATAAATAAATAAAATCTTTTAAAAAAATAAATAAAAGCTCAAAACAAAATAAATATAGATTATTAAGTCTCTGTCTTTTATAGCTTCTGGACTTTATTTTTTTCAAGATTTATTTATTTATTTGAGAGTGAGAGAGAGAGTGTTGGGGGGCAGGGTGCAGGGGCAGAGGGAGAAAGAGAATCTCAAGCAGACTCCCTGCTGAGCTTGGAGCCCAACAACACTGGGCTCCATATCATGACCCTGAGATCATGACCTG
Organism: Potos flavus; assembly: GCA_028534135.1. Lineage (NCBI taxonomy): Eukaryota > Metazoa > Chordata > Mammalia > Carnivora > Procyonidae > Potos > Potos flavus. Next base: position 69,448,065 of record CM052883.1, on the reverse strand, counting down.
AGCCAGAACCAAGGGTCCAATGCTTAACCAAATGAGTCACCCAGGTGCCTCTGTAGCTTCTGGACTTTAAATCATAGTTAGAAAGCCCTTTCTATTCCAAGGTATACATGATTTACTCACGTTTTCTTCTGGTGTTTTTATAATTTCATGTTTTGACATACCCAACTTGGGATGTCACTGTCACCACATTTGAAGTTCTTGTGTGTCGCAGTTCTGTTTCCCATCTTTCTCTAGAGTTCCAATGATATCTGTTTATACATATGCCAGTGCTATTCGCTCTTAATCTTTGACACATTTGTGTAAAAATGTGGTAGAGAAGGTCCCTCCCAGTTGCTCTCCATTTTCAGATTTTCCCTAATTTTTGTCATTCTTCATTTTTTTACATGAACTTGAGAATTTGTTTGTCTAGTTCCAAACAAAAAGTTCTTATTTTTATTGAGATATCAAGTTTCTATACATTTATAAAGAACTGACCTTCTTCAGATTTGGAGTGCTCCTTTCCAAGGACACGATGTGTGTTTCCATTTGTTCAAATCTACTTAGGGTCCATCAAAAAAGTAGAACTTCAGCACGTTTAAGAAGACAAAGGCGAATTCTCAGAAAACTATTGCTATTAAATTGGGTGGGAGGAAAAAGACGACCAGCTAATTTTCTAGTTGTTCTTAATAAAGAATAAATACATTCTACCCAATGAAAGGGGGAACAAAGACTATAAACTCTAACTATAAAAGATACTGTAAGAACAAAATAATATAAATCTTTCTGAATTAGAACTAAAAATAACCAAAACAAAGAAAACACTTTACATAATGAAAGCCCTTTAAAACATGCCTGTATGCATGACAGAGACAAGACCAAGCATATTAGTCATATCAATACATTTAAGTGGGTTTAATTTATCTATAAAAAAAAACATATATTCAGACTGAATCGTAAAGCAAAACTCAACTCTGTTCCGTTTCAAAAGGCACATCTAAAATCACGTCTTCTAAAAGGTTAAACATAAAAGTATGTACATAGTTATGCCAGGTAAACAAGAGTTATTTTATAAGTTAAGTAAAAAGCATTAGTCGAAACAAAGAAGTATGCAAAAATGTATAATTCATACAATGAAAACGTGATAGTTTTGAATATCAATGCATCAAATAAAAGTGATGAAGCTTATGTAGTAATAATTACAAATTCTCTTATTCTTCTCTTAATCCAAGATAGATCAAGCAGCTAAGAAAAAGTAATGATATAGATGAGATAACCAAAATAATCAATGAATTAGATTGGAGGTTAATATATTTTACTTTCTACTATAATTGATAAAATTTATTTTCAAGTATATTCATGAAAACTGAACTTACATTGGGAAACAAAAATATATTAATGCATTCTAAAAAGTGAAATTACTACAGACAGCATTGTTTTATGTTAATATAATAAAACCAGAATTTTATTTCACAGTTCAAAACAAAAATAGCCTTCACTTAAAATTTGAAAATATTCTAATAACTTATACTTGGGTCAAATTGAAAATACAAAACAAGCAATGAACTTTTAGAGAAGGACAAGACAATTATCATGTGATCTCACTGTTATGTGGAATCTAAGAAACACGGCAGAGGATCATAGGGGAAGAGTTAAAAAATGAAACAAGATGAAACCCGAGATGGAGACAAACCATAAAAGACTCTTAATCTTAGGAAACAAACTGAGGGTTACTGGAGGGGGGACAAGTGAGGGGACGGGGTAACAGAGTGATGGACATTGGGGATGGTATGTGTTGTAATGAGCACTGGGTATTACATAAGACTGATGAATCACAAACCTGTACCCCTGAAACAAATAACACATTATATGTTAATTAATTGAATTAAAATTTTTTAAAAAGCCAAAAAAGGAAAGAAAAGGACAATACTGAAAATAGCATGTAACCAAAGCTATGAAAAACATGCAGGTAATACTAAAAGAAAATATGTAGCCTTTAACACTCATGTAAGTTTAAGAAAACAAAGAAAAATAAACTAAGCACCTAGATAAACATACATTAAAAATACTATAAAATAAACAAAATCAGAAGAAAAGAATTATTGAAAAATAAAACAAAAAAATTGGTACAGAACAAAAATCAGTAAAAAAATACTTAAATAGACGAACTGGGAGTTTTAATGCACAAAAATAGTAAAGATCAATACGTCATTCACGAACCTAATCCATACAAAGGGAAAAGCTTAAACTCACAAAAGAAGAAATTCACAGGATAAATAATCATAGAGACAGGAAATTTTTAAAAAATCAGGACACTGTCTTGGATAATTCTTTGAAAATAAATTTGAAGCTCTGCATACAATTTTTTTCTAGGAAAATACAATTTAATAAACCTGACTCTAGAAAGGATAAAAAGCCAAAATAGATTTATTTCCATAGAAGGTAAAATTAAAATTGTCAAAGACCTACTCCTAAGACTTTGAAACTAAAGGTAGGCTAAGAGATTTTCACAGGGGAATGTTACCAAATCTTTGAAAGGAAGATAATTCCAATAACATTTAAAACTGTCCTAAAGCTTTATGAAAGGAAAACTTGCTAATTTTTTAAAGAAATGGGCATAATATGGATACCAAATTCTAATAATGATTGTATATTATGGAAGTTTATATATTGGAATTATTTAAGAATATCAGGGCAAAAGTCTTTATAAAGAAGTATTCTACAGCACAAGAAATGATATATTATAACCAAGTAGGTTTTATTAGCATATAATTTCAATATAATTTAATATAAAATGGAATTATGTAAAAGTCCAATATAATTTTAACATTTCATTTATTGGTGTTATTAGTCAATGAAGTTAAAAGTACAGAAGTATGGAAATATAACAATCAGAAGGAAGAGGTAAAACTACCTCTATCTGTAAATATATAATTATCTAAACTCCAAATCCATCAGTTAAAAAATCATAAATAATAAATTGGACAGTTGTAGAGGATACCCTTTGACTCCCAGCTGTTATGCATGAGGCACTTTGGGCTTATTCTACTTTCCATCATCTGTCTCTTTCCTCCATGCTTTATTAGTTGTATTATTTCTGCACTGGCTGAATATAGAGCATCTCTTCTAGAAAGCTCTGTCACAGTGGGAAATTAACTTGAATATACGATCGCTTACGGTACACAACCAAGCGGCATAACTCATGACTGCAGAGGAGAAAGGATTATAGCTAAAATTAAATCACTTGAATCCCATGTTTATTTAATCAATTTAACACATACATTGAGAAGTAAAGGGAAAATTGGATTCATACACTTGGGAGAGGGAACAAAAAAGAGGAGAAGGCCTCGCTCCCTAAATCCTGTGTTGTGCCATGTTTCTATCTGTCCCTTTGGCCCTTCCTGGTGATGGTGTGTTGTAAGAGCAGGAGTTGAAGACCAGCTAACAGGGGCAATTATATCTGGCCAATAATTGTAGCTTGCCTCAAAGCTGCTGAACAGTGGTTCATTTCTTTCTACCTATCTCAGCAGAGGCTATGCTGGCCCACAGTGGGTCTGCCCAACAGGTGGCTAACTTAAGGCATGACTATTCAATGCCTCATGAATTCCAGGCCATTACTTGATCCTTTCATTCCTTCTTGTCTATGTTCAAAGCATATATGCTCTATTTACTTTATCTATATTTAACAAGGCTCAAAAACTACTTGCATACTTATTATATATACTTTGTCTTGTTTGTTAATACTCTTGTTCCACATTTATTTTGGAATTTCTGTTATGTATTTGTTGCCAATGCCATTGATCCACTACTAGATTCCTCAGGAAGAGCTGGCGGGCCACAGGGGGTCTCTCTCTAGTCTGTTGCCCTTCCTCCAAGGGCCATCTGTTTTTGCATTATTCAGTACAAGGTTCATGGCGGGATTGGAGGCTTCTTGGTCTTCTGGCCCACCCTCAGTCTTAGGTGTAGGTATTTCCATTGTGGTCAGAGAACAGACTTTGTAAAATTTCTCTACTTTGAATGTACTGAGTCTTTTTTTTAATGGCCTAACATGTGTTATCTTGTAGAATGGTTTATGTGTAGTTAGGGAACATATGTATTCTGCCGTGGTTGTGTGAATTGTTCTATAGATAATCTGTTAGATCTAATTGTTTTAAAAGCATCTTCAAATCTTCTCTTGTTGATCTGCGTAATAGTTTTATCCATTATTTAAAGTAAGATGTTAAAGTCTCCAACTATTATTGATGTATTTGCTATTTCTCTATACAAATCTGATAGCTTTTCTTAATGGGGGGGGCTTTTTTAAAGTTTATATGTTAATGATTCTTACTAATGTATTCCTAATGGACTTTCCCTGATATCATTATAAAATGTCTTTCTTTGCCTCTAGTAACAATTTTAGTCTTAAAGCCTATTTTTTTCTATTGGTATAGTTACTCCAGCTCTTTTGGGGTTTCTGTTTGAATGGCTTATCTTTCCATTCTTTTACTTTCAATGTGTGTTTTTTAATCTGAACTCTGTCTCCTATACATAGCATATAGTTGGATCATATTTTTTATTCATTGTGCCAATCCCTGCCTTTAGTAGAATGTACAGTTAATTTACATTTAATATTACTGATAAGGCAGGATTTACATACCACACACAATTTTCCTCCAATATCAATTCATTCTCTCCTTTCTTTTTTGTGTGTTACCAACAGAGTTTCATAATTACTAGTTTATTCAGGTGTCTTTTAAATCAGGTAGGAGAAAAAAAGTGTTACAAACAAAACCACATTTATACCTCCTTATATATTTACCTGTGTAATTACCTATAATGGTAATTATAGGTATTTTTTATTATTCATAAAATATTGCTTCATGTGGATTCAAATTATTTTCTATTGACCTTTAATTAGTCTGAAGAATTTCCTTTAGTATTTCTTATAGGGCAAATCTTTCAGCAACAGCTTCCCTAAGTTCTTATTTTTCTGAGAATGTCTTCATTTATCTTTCAATTTGGAGGGATTTTTTATAGAGTATAGAATTTCTGGTCAATTGTCTTTTTCTTTTAAGAATTTCTAATATTATTTGACTAAGTTTTGGCCTCCATGGCTGCTGATGGGAAGTCAGATGTTATTCTTATTGAGGATCCTTTGTATGTGATGAGTCATTTTTCTCTAGCTGCTTTCAAGATTATCTGTGTTCAGATCTTGACAGTTTGACTCTGATATATTTATAACTGTGGATTTCCATGTATTTATCCTACTTTCAGTTTGTTTAGCATCTTGGTTGTGCTAATGTCTTTCATTAAATTTGGAAATCTTTTATTATGATTGCTTCAAATGTTCTTTCTTCCCCTTTGTCTCTCTCTTCTTGCATTTTTATGGGTATGCCAGGATGCTTGCTGATATCCCACAGGTCTCTGACAGTCTGTTCATTTTACTGCACTTTTATTTTAAGTTTCTCAGACTGTATAATCTAAATTGACCTGGCATCAAGTTCATAGATTCCTTCTCTGCCAGTTCAAGTCTTCGATTGGCCCTCTGTGGTCCATTTTTATTTATTATTGTCCTTTTCAACTGTACAATTTCTATTTGGTTTGTTTTTAATAATTTCTATCTCTTTATTTATGTTCTTTTGGTGAATCATCATCTTCATATTTTCCTTTACTTCTTTAGTTATGGTTGCAGTTATATTTGAACATATTTACCATAGCTGAATTAAAATATTTTTGTAGTAAGTACAGCATTTTGTCTTTCTTATAGACAATTTCTTCTGTTAACTGCTTTCTTTATTGTACATGGGTCATATTTTCCTGTTTCTTTGCATGTCTCATATTTTTTTCTTAAAGACTGGATATTTCAAGTATTACAATATGGAAATTTTATAAATCAGAATCCTTCTAGCATTTAAAATTTTTATTTGCTTGCTGTTTGTGATGTTGTCATTATTGTTGTTACTGGTTTTTTTATAGTGACTTTCCTAGACTAATTCTATATAATCTGTATTCTTTGTTGTGTGCAGCAACTGATGTCTCTGCATAGCAGCCAACAAATGAATGGACAGATTTCCTTAAATGTTTCGGACCAGAAAGCCTCCCATCCATTGCCAAGGGGCTCAGTGTGGGTTTTGGGCAAACCTTCAATGCTCCAGAGCACAGTTTACAACTCTCCATTAGCCTTCATTTTCTATTTGTACATGACCTCAAGGTCATCCAGGGGTGATTGATTAGAGTCCTTTCATGTGTTTCTTGGCCATGCACAGTCTTGTACCTGCACATGGCCTTCTAGATTCCCAGGAATGTGCTAGAGCTTATCTAGGCCCCCTATGATCATCTCATTCCCCAATTATTCATTTTAAGTTTTTTTAGTGAACTTATTAGCCCCAACTCTGATCATCACCTCAGGCAGCTGTGATGTTACATAATTGCCACCTCTTGGGGATAAGGTTGTACACACAAGCTCAGAATCAAGTCAAATAAAGATAAGCCTTGAGAACTGAACTTTTCAATTCTCATTGGCCAGGTTGATCAGAGAGCGACCATTCTCTAAGGTGAGGTTTTCTAAGGAGCTCCACACACCTTCTTCCCCTCCAGTGCCTATTAGGTTGCTCATTTTCATAGCTACCTCAGTTGAAAGGTTGAAAGTAATAAGGCAAGAAGTGAAAAATACCACAAAGTTCACTGTTCTTACAGAGCTCTTACAGAGCTTCTGCCATTTTTCTTAATTCAATGCTCTTTGGATTATTGCAAGTCTTTCATAAATTTCCAGCATCCTAAAAAAGTTGATTTTGGCAATTTTTGCCAGTGTTCTCATTACTTTTATGGAGGAATGATTTGGGGAGGAATGGATTTAGGTAGGTCTTCACCCTGCTACCTTGAAAGTGCTTCTCAAGTTTAAGACAGTTTTACAAAGCAAATTATATCCTCAGTCATTTTTTTGTTAAATATTTACAGAAATCTAACATGTGTTAGACCTATTGGTAGTGATCAAGATAGACTAACTACCTCATGGACCTTATAGTCTAGGGTGGGAGACAAAAAATTTAACAAATAAACATGCCATGAACAGCTCATCCTTAGCCCATATATCTTGTCTATAAAACTAGTAACAAAAATATGACAGAGCATGGAATTTAGGATCAGATATACCTAAACCAGTGAACATTGATTCTAAACGAAAGCACACACTGTTCTGAAATCATAAAGATGAGTTGCTAAAACCCTAGCCAAGATGGACACACATCAAGAAGTGTCTTGGTAGAAATTTTCCAAAATGGATAACAAGGAATCACTAATTTGAAGAATAGGTGTCTGTGACTAAATGAAGAAATTTATGTTAAAAAGGGACCAGACATTACTTTATACCCTAACTTTCATGTGCCATTCTTCTTAAAAAATCTGGGCATTCTTCCTTGTGGTAATTCACTAATACAATTTTCTCTGCTTTGACAGAATCATAACACCATCCTTCAAGAAACTCCTTGAGAATAAGTTTCTTTAAGAAGCCTTTCTGAAAAAAAAAAAAAAAAAAGAAGCCTTTCCGAATTAATATCAGTTGAACTTGGTAATCATTCCATTTCCACCTACCAATTTCAAGACATTTTACATATCATCATTTCTATCTATAATCAATTATATTATTATGTTTAAAAGTTTATTTTTAAAGCATATCTTTCGGGGGTCCTGGGTGCCTCAGTGAGTTAAGTGTCTGCCTTCAGCTCAGGTAATGACCTCCAGGTCCTGGGATTGAGCCCTGTGTCAGGTTTCCTGCTCAGCAGGGAGTCTGCTTCTCTCTCTCTCTCTCTCTCTCTCTCTCTCTTTCTCAAATAAATAAATAAAATCTTTAAAGTATATCTTTCAAAATATTTGTTATTCCAAACAAACAAACAAAATGAACGTAATGGTTTCACTCTCACATTAAGAAAAATGATTAGCATGTTTTTCGGTTATTTCCACAAGAACTCCTACTACACTGACCATTCGGTGAGTTTCTTGCTTAGGTCAAAAACTATACCCACTTTTCCACATTCGTAATCTCACGTAATATTCAGCAAACTTGCAAGGTAAGTGTTATTTCCTAATTTTATTAACGAGGAATTTGACATTGAGAGGAGCTCAGAGAATTTGCATTACTTCCCGTAGCTTCAAAGCTCTAAATTCTTAGAGTTTTTGGGCCAGCTCTCTACCATGGCGACACAATGGTGAAGCCCTCTATTTTATAGGCCACTCCTAACGCATTTGTCTGGCCTGTCCCCTATCCTCCTCCAGAACTCATGATCGCAGTGCCCAGCACAGTGTGGTTCCACCATCTAATGCTCCCATGGCAATAATTTACTTATACATTTCTAATAGCACTTATGGTGGTGATCTTCTCTTATAATACTTGTCTCTGAGCTTATAGTCAAATCTGGAAAGTGGTCATTCATAATGTCATTTATTTTTAAATCTTTTAGATTGCCAAATATTTCACAAATATTATATAAATTAAATTTATTATTTCACTTCACTATTAAATACTCTAATTCAAAAATCATCTATTATCACTCTCTAAAAATAATGTTATTAAAATAAACAATGACTAAAATTTTTCTAAGTCATAAATAGGGAAAAATAATTATTTTCAACTTACGTTTATATTTTTAACCCAGGTGTGAATAAAAATTAGAATTATGAATGCTTAACTGAACTGCTAATTACATTCTTTACGTCTCTCATGGGACTTACAAAATGAGAGAGGTCATCTATGGAAATGAAACCAATACAAGACAAATCACAAATATAAACTAAGCTAATATGATCAGCTAAAGAAGTTGCATTGGTTGTTTTCAGATCCATACATGCTTTATGAATCATTTGTCAAAATTGTTTTTAATTATAAATACCAGCTTTTTTATGATGTTTAAAAGCTTTAACCCATTATACAAATTGTAAGACAATGTCCCTATTAAAAGTAAGATAAAGTCTCCTATATTTAAAAGCCTCAAGGCAAATGTAACTAAACAAACAAAAAGACTTTCTACAATCTTTAAAATGTTCAAATATTCATTATTTGTTCCCGTGAAGAGGAAAAGATTTGCCAATTATTCACAGCAATTAATTTATATTTATCATTATTAATGAATGCTAACTAAAAATATTTATTTGAATTCATCATCATTATTAAACACCTACTTTGTTCTTGCCACTGGTTAGTGCTATAATATATACTGAGATATATGAAGTAGACTTGATAACTTTCTGCTGTAAAACAACTCATTTTCAGTTATTATTTGTTATTCCATTAAGAATTAATTAATCTTTTCCAAAATCTGTTTCCTGGTAATAAATGATGTTCACACAGTGTAGGATTTGTTTATTCACTGAAAATACTTCAAACACTAAAGAAAAATGGAACCTTAAGTTGAATGTTAAAAATAAATTTCATTCATTTTCTGAAGGTATGGCCTATTATGATTATTTCCACTTCAATAAAATTATTGGTTAGTTAACAGTTTACGAGGTCAAGTATAATCCTGAAGATATAAAAAAGAAAAGAAAATTTTAATCTGTTGAGTTTTATGGTTTTAATACCTAAGTTTGTAAAGAAATAATTTAGCAGTACACTAAATTTTCCAGGTCTGTTGGTATGTTATTCTGCACCAAGACTCTTATGCTTAATTTAGAGTATCGAAGTCAAATATCACTATGTAGTTGAACTACATCTTGGTTAGATACCAATGGTTGGGTATACATCAGCTATTTAAAAGACTGGAAATCTGGAGTTACTGGAAAATGAAAAATGCAGGGACTGAGGTGAGGTGTCAGGGAAAAGAGAGAGATGGCACCGGTTGAGTAGATGGTGAGTAAAGTGTTGCCTTTCATCCACTAAACAAGTCCCAGGAAAGAGAGATTGAAGTTCAGTGAGATATCAGTAAAATCTACAGTGTTCATTTTAGGAAGAAAAAATTAGTTTACTAAGGTAAAGGATGGCAATAAGAGTGGACCAATCAACATGTATATGTCTTTGCCTTCTTTTAAATGCACCAAGAATCATTCCATCTCATATTAGAGCAGACATGAAAAATCAGCACTTAGTAGTTCTGGAAACTCAGCATATATTTTGTGAAATCAATGCTTTATAAACTGTGTCAACTTTGGGGTATTTATCTCATATATGAGAAAAAAATATTAGAAAGTTAATTTCCTGTGGTTGAAAAATACCTTAGAGGGGCGCCTGGGTGGCTCAGTGGGTTAAAACCTCTGCCTTTGGCTCCGGTCATGATCTCGGGGTCCTGGGATCGAGCCCCACATCAGGCTCTCTGCTCACGGGGGAGCCTGCTTCCGCCTCTCTCTCTGCCTGCCTCTGCCTACTTGTGATCTCTCTCTCTCTCTGTCAAATAAATAAATAAATCTTTAAAAAAAGAAAAAAAGAAAAACACCTTAGATTTTTCTAAGTTTTTTTGTAGAAATTATCCAAAGATTATCTCAATGTGTGTGTGTGTGTGTGTGTGTAGATCTGTATTTACAAATGTAATTTGTATCCATCTGTGCATGGTCCTTTATTTTTTGTTTTTTTCTATGTAAATGGCTATTATGTGCTAGGTGCTTAAAATACAGAGATGAATAAAATATTATCCTTTCCTCTTGGAATCTTACTTTCAAAACTCTGTGGTAAAGAGCAATCTGGATGAGAAAAAATATTTTTTTCGAAATTGTTTATTTTGTTCCTTGTTAGTAAAGTACCTGTGAAATTGTTATTAATACACTGATAACTTGATATTAGTGAGGATAAATCCCTGATACCTTATAATAAGCATAGACATGTTTTTTGCAATATTTTCCATTGTATATAATATTTTTCTCCATAACATATATGGTATCATATTACATATGTATTTTATATAATGTAATAATAAAAAATTAACATTTAATGTCTATTTAATGTCTTGTAGATTATAATCTTCATGAGGACAAAAAAAGTTCCCCTAATTTGTTTTTATTCTGATACCATTTACATAACATACAATTTACCATTTTAATTTATGATTTGTAAGTATTTAATTCAGTGGCATTAAGTATAGTCACAATGTTGTGCAGCCATCACCACCATCCACTTCCACTCTTTGTTCATCCTGAAGAGAAACTCCAAAACTATTGAAAAATAATCTTTAATCTATCCCTTACCCCAGCCTTTAGTAACCTTCATTCAACTCTCCATCTCTGAGAATATGTTCTAGACACCTCTTATAACTAGAATGATAAAATATTTGCCCCTTCCTGACTATGTTTACTTCACTTGGCATGTTTTCAAGGTTCATCCTTGTTATAGCAGTTATCAAAATTCCATTTCTTTTAAAGGCTGATTGGTATTCTATTATATGTGCAAACCCCATTTTGTTTATCCATTCATCTGTTGAGGGACATATGGATTGTTTCCATTGTGCTGCTATGAACATGGGTATATAAGTATCTGTTCAAGTTCCTCTTTCCAGTTCTTTTGGACACACACCTAGAAATGGAATTGCTGGATCATACAGCGATTTCTATGCTAAACTTTTTTGAGGAACCACCAAACTGTTTTCCATGGTAACTGCACTATTTTACATTCCCAGCCACAGTGCAAAAGAGTTCCAATTTCTCCACATCCTTGCCAACTTTTGTCATTTTCCGTTTTTTGTTTAATAACAGCAATTTTAATGGGTGGGAAGTGGTATCTCATTGTGCTTTTGATCTGTTGTCCCTAATTTGATTTGATGCACTGAGCTTTTTAGTCTGCTTATTAGAAATTTGTATATCTTAATTGGAGAAATGGCTATTTAAGTTCTTTGGCCACTTTCAATTAGATTGTTTTTTTCTGTTGGTGTTGAATTGTGGGAGTTCTTTACATTTTCTGGATAATAATCTCTTATTAGATATATGGTCTGGAAATATCTTCTGCCATTCTTCAATTGTCTTTTCATTCTCTTAATAGTGTTCTTTGATTTATAATAGTTTTCAATTTTGACGTTGTCCAATTTATCTATTTTTTCATGTTACCTGTGCTTTTGTTGTCATATACAATAGTTTTCAATTTTGATGTTGTCCAATTTATCTATTTTTTCATGTTACCTGTGCTTTTGTTGTCATATACAAGTAATAATTGCCAATTGTAGTACCATAAAGATTTTCTCCTATGTATTTTTCTAGGAATTTTATAGGCTTAGCTCTTAAATATATGTCTTCAATCTATTTTCAGTTAATTTTGTATAAGGTGTAAGGTAAGAGTCCCACTGCATTCTTTTGCATATGAATATTCAGTTTTCACAACACTATTCATGAAAAAGACTGTCCTTTCACTGAAGTGGTGAAAGACCTGTACTCTGAAAACTATAAAACATTGATGAAAAAAATTAAAGATGACACAAACAAATGGAAAGATATTCCATGCTCATGGATTAAAAGAATGAATATTGTTAAAATGTCTGTACTGCCCAAAGCAATCTACATATTTAATGCAGTCCCTATCAAAATACCAATAGCATTTTTTGCAGAACTGGAACAAATAATACTAAAATTTGTACAGAACCACAAAAGACCCCAAATAGCCAAAGCAATCTTAAAAAGAACAAAGTTGGAGGTTTCACAATCCCAGATTTCAAATATACTACAAAGCTGTAGTAATTAAAACAATATAGTACTGGCACAAAAGTGGATACATAGATTAATGGAACAAAATAGAGAACCCAGAAATAAACCCACCATTACATGTTCAATTAATTTTCAACAAAAGAGGCAAGAATATGCAGAGGGGAAAAGACAGTCTTTTCAACAAATGGTATTGGGAAAACTGGACAGCTACATGCAACAGAATGAAACTGGACCACTTTCTTTCACCTTATAAAAATTAAACTCAAAATGGATTAAAGACATAAAGAAATAAAAGACATAAAGTAAGACTTGAAACCATAAAAATCCTAGAAGAGAGCACACAGGCAGTAATTCTTCTGACAATGGTTATAGCAATATTTTTCTAGATATATCCCCTGAGGCAAGGGAAACAAAAGCAAAAATAAACTATTGGTACTACATCAAGATAAAAAGCTTCTTCACAGCAAAAGAAATAATCAACAAAGCTAAAAAACAGCCCACTGAATGAAGAAGATATTTTCAAATGACATATCTGATAAAGAGTTAGTATCCAAAATATATACAGAACTTTTCAAATTCAACCCCCAAAAATCAAATAATCCAATTTAAAAATGGGCAAAGATATGAACAGACATTTCTTCAAAGAAGACATACAGATGGCTAATAGATATATGGAAATATCCTTAACATGACCCATCATAAGGGAAATGCAAATCAAAACCACAATGAGATATTACTTAACACCTGTCAGAATGGATAAAATCAAAAACAGAAGAAATAACAAGTGCTAGCAAGGATGTGGAAAAAGAACCTCGTGCACTGTTGGTGGGAATGCAAACTGGTGCAGCCACTGTGGAAAACAGTATGGAGCTCCTCAAAAAATTAAAAATAGAATTACCATATGATCCAGTAATTGCAGTACTGGGTACTTACTCAAAGAATATAAAAACACTAATTCAAAGGGATATATACACCCCTATGCTTATTGCAGCATTATATACAATAGTCAAATTATGGAAGCAACCCAAATGTCCCATCAATAGATGAATGGATAAAGAAGTTGCAGTAAATATATACAATGCAATATTATTCAGCCATAAAAAAGAACAAAATCTTGCCATTTGCAACAACATAGTTGGAGCTAGAGATTATGATGCTTAGCGAAATAAGTGAGTCAAAGAAAAATACCATACGATTTCACTCATATGTGGAATTTAAGGAACAAAACAAAGAAAGAAAAAAGAGACAAACCAAAAAACAAAAACAAACAACAACAACAACAAAAAACCAGACTCAACCATAGAGAACAAATTGATGGTAATCAGAGGGGAGGTGGGTGAGGGGATGGGTGAAATAGGTGAAGGGGATTAAGAGTACACTTATCATGATGAGCACTGATAATGCACAGAATTTTTGAATCACTGTATTGTACACCTGAAACAAATATAACACTGTATGCTAGCTATACTGGAATTATTTTTTTTAAGAAGTCAGTCTTATTAATGTTATGAAAAAGGAAAGTGTCAAAATGCGTTCATAAAGCACAATTGCATAAACAATTGGATTTAACAAATGAAAGTAAATCTATTTCTTACCAACAAAAAGAAAGAAAGACTGTCTTTTCTTCATTTAATGATGGCACCCTTACTGAAAATCAATTGACCAAGTAAGTGCGGGTTTATTTCTGGACTTTCTATTTTATTCTATTGGTCTATATTTCAGTTCTTGTGACAGTATTCTACTTTTGATTACTACAGCTTTATAGTAAACTTGAAATCAGAAAGTGTGAGTCCTCCACTTTTGCTCTTTTCAAGATTGTTTCGGCTATTCTGGGTCACATAAATCTTATGATGGGTTTTTCTATTTCTGTAAAATAAAAACCATCATGATTTTGCTAGGGATTGCTTTTTATTTGAAGATCACTTTGGACAATATTATCAGATTAGCAATATTAAATCTCCCAACCATGAATTCATGATATATCTCCACTTATTTGTGCCTTTTTAAATAGAAATCTTTAAATGGAAAATCTTTTAAAGTTTTCATTATACATATCTTTTGCTTCTTTGTTTAAATCTATTACTAAACATTTTATCTTTTTGGATGCTATTGCAAATGGAATTTTTTTTAGATTTATTTTTTTTTCCCCAAATACTTTTATTTTATTTTTTCAGTGTTACAAGATTCATTGTTTATGTACCACACCCAGTGCTCCATGCAATACGTGCCCTCCTCAATACCCACCACCAGGCTCGCCCATCCCCCCACCCTCTCCCCTCCAAAACTCTCAGCCCCTTGTTCTGAGTTCACAGTCTCTCATGGTTCCTCACCCCTCCGATTTCCTCCAATTCATCTCTCCCCTCCCTCTCACAATGTCCTCCATGTTTTTCCTTATGCTCCACACGTAAGTGAGACCATATGATAATTGACTTTCTCCGCTTGACTTATTTCACTCAACATAATCTCTTCCAGTCCAGTCCATGTTAAAATAAAAGTTGGGTATTCATCCTTTCTGATGGAGGCATAATATTCCATTGTATATATGGACCATATC
>CM052883.1:69413821-69432447 GCA_028534135.1 Potos flavus | reverse complement strand
TCTTGTTTTTGGGTTGTCTTCTGGGGGAGGGGCCTGTCGCGTTGTTTTCCAGTCAATCTTGCTTGGGTTGAGTCGCCCTGCCCCCCAATCGAGGGGCTGGGCTCTGTGGAAAACAGTTTTTCAGGCTTCTGCTCTCTGGAGGTTTTCGCTCTTTTGCAGTTTTTTCACCTTTTCAGAGAGTCCAAGCAAGGAGTCTGCCAGTACCCAGACCTCCGCATCCCAGAGAAGCCTCAGTCTGCTCCCCTCTACAAGCACCGTTCTCACCGCAGCCCGCCACAGGAGGTGCGCACCCCCAGCCACCGTCCCAGTGTCCCCAAGAGGCCCTCAGATAGAACATTTTCTTATCCATTTAAAATCATTTTAGGGATCAGTCTGAGTAGATGCTGAAATATATTACTACAAAGCACTATCATGCTCAATTAAACTTTTTAATAATGCATGTAAGAACAACGAAATACCACACTTTAAACGTATTTTCCAGCTTGTTACTAATGGTACACAGAAATGCTATTGAATTTTACTTAGTTGTCTTGCATATCTTTAGCAAGATTGTTTTAGCTTATTTTGTTCAATTATTCTGCATTTATAATTAATAGATATGAAAATTATGAAATTTGTTATTTTTCCAATGTTTATTCCTTTCTCTTTTCACATTGTATTACATTAACAGAACAATGAAAACATGTAAAATAATAATAATAATAGTGCCAATATTATTTTGTTTTGATTTGGGGGGAAAAAAGTGTGTCTTTGGATGAAATTGGCTTTTGGAAACCTTCTTGGGAGTTAGTGAATGTCAGGGCTTGACCTCCCTACAGGAAAGAGAGGCGATATTTTGTTCTTCCATCAGAAGATACACTGCATCTTTGGACCTCTTTTTTGTGATAATGGCAGATACTGATGATCAAAGACAGTGCTTTATAGCAAAAACTTCTGAGACATAGCTTTGACTCTGTAAAAATTTGATATGTATATTTAAATTATTTTATAAGCAAACAAAAATTCTAAACAGAAATCAAAGTGCCGGCCCAAGTATAGAAGCAACAATGGGCATGATGCTTTCTTCAAAGTATTCTCAGAATGGCAAATTTGAAGTTTTCCACTACTCTTCAAGAATTTGGAGGCTTTTACTGGGTCTATGATCTATAACGACCCAAGCTCTCTGGTTAACAGAGAAGGTACTAAGCAATAAGTAATGAGTGTGTTTTGTAGGATTTAAGAATTGGACTATGTCATAATTTGTTTCTAGCCCATTGTTTTTCTCCTCCCTAAGGAAAATGGCCCCTGAGCAATCAATAACTTTCAAAGTTTTCTCCTATCTTAGAATTTTCAGTTTCCAATTAGAAATGTTCAAAAGCATTTCCTTCTCCTCACTGTTTCACAAGGGAAGTTTTAATAGCCTCTGAAGATTTGCAAAGGGCACAATGCCATTTTTTAAGGCCAAAGCAAGAACAGTTTCCATTAATTTTAGACTGGTAAAAAATAAAAAATATTGTAATTACTGTTTGTAGGCATCAGTACACCAGTACATAATGTGCTGCATATGCAACCAGTTAGGAACTACCTAAAATATAGGAATGTACAACGATCACAACACTGTGATTCTCAAGATTTCATTGCCCTTGTAATTTCATTGCAGAAATTACAGTACCATAAATTGCAGTGATTCTCACAGATTGATTTGACATCACAGAAATCATAAAAATAAACCTTTGATTGCTCTGACATACCGCTATTCACTGTTCATTAATAAATAAAGACCTAGGTTATAATAAATAGCCTTCTTGTTGTGAGCACTGGGAAGAGGAAGTAGTGAAAAGTATTACACCATATCCATAATTTTGTAATTCAGAATATCACAAATAAAAAAACTCTACCCTATAAAGATAAAACTCAGTTACAATCGAAAGTTCTCTCTATTTATATGTAATGTTTCAAATAGTAGCTGGCATATAGTAACCGTTTGCCATTCAGAGAACAAATCTATTTATGTGTCCTATATAGCAACTCATATTTCTGGTTTTCTATCTTCATATAGGACCAAGCTGAAATTTTGATTAAGTCATCAGATACGCTAATTATGTCACAAAAATAACCATCTAAAAATAACCATCTAAATAGATCCCTAAATAGGGATCTATTGATCTTGGAATTCTGTCATTTTCTAAGTATTAGCTAATTTGGACAAAAAGCAAATAAGAAAATAATGCTAATTTTCCAATGTACTTATTAAAAGTATTATAATGGTTTTATACATGATTTTTATAAAATTTCAATAAATTATTTCAGTAATACAGTTATTAGAAATTATCTAATTCTGGGATTGGGTGAAGAGTGAGGAAAAATAGGAAAGAATAGCCTCAGAGTGAACTTTTTAGGTCAAGAATGAATTATTTGAACCCCAGATTGGAGTCAACTCTAGGTCAGAGTGATAAGTGGTCAGTAACCTTTCCCCCTTGAGGATCAAGTCACCTTACACATCTTCTCTCCTTAGTCTGGAGCAAGACTACCATGTTCTCTGTTCCACATTTCCAGGTAACTTTGCTGAAAATATGGGTTGACTATCTTCAGGCCAACATAATGAGAGCTGGAATTTGTCACCTTAATAATAAGGATTTTTCTTAGGTAACATTAAAAGTGTAACAATTCTACAATACTTAAGAATTACTTATATATCTCCATTAAAGGTAAATTAATATAATTAAATTATAAATTTCAAAATAATTTCAACTATGAACAAATGAAAAGATAATCAAATAACAAGATAAAAAATTACTTTCCACTAATTTTCAGGTGTTTTCAGCCCTTGCTAAATTTCATCTTAGTTCTGTCTCTCCAGAATGAGGAGAAAAAGATTTGCTGTAATACTTTTCTATGAGTCAAAATCTTTCTGAAAAGTATTTATTGTTCAAGTTTAATTCTTCAGAACTTTTTAATGTTAAAAGTTCTTACAAGTGACTTTCATCCACTAACTGAAAAATAACAAAATGTCATATTTGACCTCTATCCCATGCAACCTTCTTATCAAGATGGGGGAAAAAAGGAGAAAAAATAAGAAAGAAAAGGAAAAGATAATGTGTATTGACTACCTCTATATATTGCAGGCACTTTCTTAGATACTTTATCTGTGGAACAAGCTTGTTGAATGGACTAGAGCTGATGAAGTACAAACTAGGAACAGTTTTCCTATATTCTCCCCATTACTCCTTAACATGCTTTATTAACTCTGTCTTTCTCACCATCACTTTTGGATAGATCCAATCACTCTTCAGTTGCTTTTTACCCACTAGAACAGTGTCATTTTCAGAAATTGTAATAGTCCAATTTATTCAAAAACTTGACACTAATCTCATACAAAACTCCACTATCTTCCCCAACCAATGATCAGGACCCAACTGTGGTTAAAGACATGTGTACTTTCACCTTAGTCCTTTTTTTTCCTTCCCTCCTCCATCTTCTGACCCTTTCAGAGTCAGGGGAGAGAAATGGAAATTAGAAAAAGAAAGGTGAGGGAAGAATAAAGATTTTACCCCTTAGCTGGTGCTCCTTGTAATTCTGACTCCACAGATGGTGGCTGGCCGCTGTGTCTTCTATGGCAGTTGTCCAAAAGCTGGTTCTTTTAGGGAATGTGTCTGTGGGTTCTTTGGAATCTCTGTGGGCAGAGGTCTCTGTGCTGTGCTATTTTCTGACAGTGTGTTCTCTGGCTGATGTCCTGCAACCAACCCTCAGAGTCTCTTACTCTTAGAGCAGGCAGGGTTAGGTAGGGTCCTTTCACAATGCCTACCTTCTAATATATGGAATCTAATTGACCCATACAAAATGTAGGTATCTTTGTTTGACAAAACAGAGGAAGTGCAGCTGGAAGTGCCAATGCTAACTTCTCTTCCTTGTCTTGCAATTTGGAGCTGTCCCAACCAGAGTGCAGACTTTAAAATATCCTGCATGGAAAATAACACATCAGAATCTATATATATCTATGTTCCCAAATCCTAGAGACAAATAGCAGGTCTTCACAAGAATTCTTTTGCCTCGTTCTGCCCACATGGCTGTGCCCAAATGGGCCTAGAGCTTAGGACACATATGATTAAATATCTTAGCTTCTTTTAAAGACTTTCAAGCCCTAGCATAGGGGTTTTCTTGGCACCCTCTTTCTTGGCTTATGGGGAAGGAAGCAACCACTCGTCTCACTTAGAAGGATGAGAAGAGAAAAACCTTAGAACACTGCAATGTCTCTGTTCTACAAATTGCTCTAAACATTGCCTTTACGATTTCAGATCTCCTTTGGAGTAGTCAGTTGATTGTCGTTGGATCATTTCCACTGCATTTTAGAAATTCCTGCTTGGATATATTAGCAACTCTTGTGGCCCTTTCTTGAGACAACAGGAAAGGCCCCATTTGATAATCTATCACCAATTAAGTTAAATTTCATTTAACCTTGACAATAGTCTTTATTACTATTTTCACTTTACGTAGCAGAATACTAACACCCTCTGAATGAATATAATTTCTCCACGGTCACAGATAGCAAGTGCTCCCAGGATTTGAAACTTAAATGTATTTGCCTAAGCATCCCATCTACGTGTAGTTTTAAAACTTCAGTGTATATCAGAATAACCTGAAGGGCTTCTGAAAATGTAGACTGCTTGGCCTCTCAGTGGATGTGGCCAAAAATCTGGAAATTTGAGTCTCTGTCAGGTTTTCAAGGTATGCTGCTGCTGCTGCTGCTGATTTGGGGACTGCCCTTTGAGAAGCTCTGTTGCATCATTCGTGAAAATGTGAAAGAAAAATTATGTAAGACTGTTCCTCACCCACAAAGCCATTCTTCTACCCTTTTCATTTTTCCAATATTTTGGGGGTTTTTTGGAATTTAACATAAAATTTATATCCCTAATAAATTTTCCAAATTGTTCATTTTCTAATTGTTGGCCTCCATTATAGATTGACTAACACAACTGCTTTTCTTTTATACATATGTATATATTTTTTTATTTGTTCCTGCTTCCAAAACTTTTGTATATAAATGCAGAAGTGGAATTACTAGATCAAATGGTAATTCTGTTTAATTTTGTGAGGAAGCATCATACTGTTTTCCAAAGCAGCTATACCATTTTACATTCCAACAAACAATGTTCATGGTTTGCAATTTCTCCAGATCCAATCCAACACTTGTTGTTTTCTGTTTTCTCAAGAAACTGTTTTTATTTAAACCATCTAAGCTCCTTTCTTTATCTTTCTTCTCCAGGAAACACTTGAAAACAAAGCAAAACAAACATTTCTGCATCAAAATAGGCAGTTGTTTTACTTCACTCTCATTAGTAATTCACACTTTGATCAATATTGGATTCAATGCTTTTTCTGAATCAAGTTTGGACACACGAAAACACAAAGGATGGAAAAAATAGAATTACATCAAAATAATAGGGAAAGTAGAGAATCCAGGAAATATGACTGGAGCAACCTCTCCATTTTTTGTAGGATCTGGCCAACGGCTTCCGTGGCCAGAGTTCTCTTTCATGAAAATGAGAGAGAGGAGTGCTACAACCATGTTTCCAGTGTTGCAATGAAGATTGAATTTTATCATCAATAGTGATGATGAATGAGTATTAGATTCTAGAATATAGGATAAGTCTCTAAACTCACTATTATTTTTCTGTTTTCCTTTTACTATTATGTTATTACAACATCAAATGACATTTGATTCCTTTTCTTCTCTTGAAAGAAAAAAAGACTAATATATCTAAAGAACTTCAAAACATATCCAAAGAACTTCATAATGAGTAGTGAACCTTTGCATTCTCTTTTCACTAAGGAAAAAAGACAGTAAATTGCTTCAGATTTTATATTATTCTTTTCAAATGCTGACTATGGGCTAGTGTGCTTGTCCAATTATATATGATTTATGACCACTTCTGCTTAAGTCTTCAGGAAAATACTTGTTTGGGAAGACAATAGTCAGGATTTTTTTTAATTGGCAAATACCTCATAAAGCTGTGTTTTACTGCAAAAGGCATAATTATACTGTTTATAAATAAGAGTGAGAAAGAGCTGATAAAAAAAAAGATTATAGTGAAATATTTTAGAAATGTCATGGTTTACAGACCCTGTTAGGTACAATAATAAATGTAGCCAAGGTATGGAACTGTGCATGAACTTCTAAATACAGACACGGAAAGATGAGCAATGAAAACTACAAATGCCTTGGACAATGGCTCTTCTTTTCAAGATGCTTTCTGACTGGGATGATGTAGGCCTTTCTGAGTGCCCCTTCTTGCCTGGGTAACCAGATCAAAGCTTCCCTTATTGAGTTGCCATTAATCGGATAGAAATAGATTTGTAGATGCTCTTTGACTTCATATTTCCTCAGCAATTTTCTTCATGAAGGAAACACTTTTGGTATAGGAAATACAACTATTTCCAATTACAGGTTTCCAGAGAAATCTTCATTCTGAAAGAAGGTCGAGTTGTGCAACTTAATCCTCATGGCCTCTGTAATTCCCACTTTGTGCTTCTCAGGCATGTGAGAGGCACATTATTTCTCACTGGGTCTCACATTTTGTGCTCTCTTGTGTTACAAGTTCCTCCCTGTGCTCAGAGTGCTTGTTCAACACAATACTAAACTAGCATCTTAGCCGTAGCCTAATGCAATTTTCATCTGACTGTTAACACTTCCTGCGGCATAAAATCAGAAGTGAAATCACACCGTGGTACAAGCCACCGAGTAAAAGTTAGAAGAGAAAAATCAGCATGTTAATGGTAGGAAAAGAAACTGTGTTGTATCTGAGTGCAAGTAAGAGAAATCCTTCCAACATTAACCATAGAATTCCCTCCCAAATGAATTTGCACTGTTCTGAACATTTTTACTGTCTTCCAAAATGTTAATTTCCAGTTGGTAATAAAGTTTTGACTGAAAATAATAGCACTAAATATTGGGAAATGCAACAAAATTCTTGAAACAAAAAATAGCTTTTTAAAATTTAAGCAAACACTGTAAGTATTTGTAAGCTATTTTAGCAGATCTAAGAGGTCTTAGATTTTCAAGAGATTTCAATACACCAGCTTGAAAAATGATTTCATACATGGGATAATATATACCTAAAAGGCTGTGACTTTCACAGGAAAAGGCAGTGGAGGGAGAATTGAAACAGAGTTTTAGCTCCCTAGAAATATATCTTTTGCACAAAAAGATCTTTATTATCAATATGTTGTACATTGTTTAATACTATCTTTAGAAAAACTTCTACATAGGCCTTGGTGCAGATGTATTTCCAGCTTCAGGATTCTGTTTAAATGCTCCTGAAGTTTAATTTTTTCTTCTTGTTTGATAAGATTTCTCTTTTCCTCTTTGTTAATTATATTCCTCATAATTGTTTCCAACAGGGAATTAATGTACTTTTTTTTTCTTATACATTCCTTCAGGTGTTACAAATATGGAAAGATAAAGTCTTACTTCTGAGATACTTTGAAAAAAGATTGCTGAAGAGTCTCGCCTAAGCCTCTGAGAACAATATTAAATTTCTTAGGTGACCAATTAAAGGAGAAGCACACATAAAGTGCAACAAAACAAATACGTTTAAATTATAGCATGTGTTTTTTGTGTCCAAATTTTAAATTGGCATTTACTTATTAATTATTTAGAGCATTTCATAGTTAATGATGACCCTAACTAAAAACAATGTCATATTACAGCTTGTTTTATTTGGCCAATTCTTACGCTCTTAAAAGTCACCTGGTCCAACCAACAGCATTTTTTGCTTGTTTAACTAACCTTTACAGAGCACCTTCAACCAAGGATACCAACCTATCTGCCTAACATCACTTCCACACATTCTTCATCATGGAAGATTTAGGTTCTAGCCTATATTTGAAGTATAACAGGAATACAGGAGCTTAACCTGTCTAGGAAAATGTTAAGACGCAGAGGACCATAGGAGAAACCATACGCCACGTGGACCATTGACGTGAAAGGACATATGACAGATACTTTATACATTCTTTCAGGTGCTACAAATATGAAAAGATACTGAAGACACTGGATTATGAAATAATGACACAGAAATTTCTTTAGAAGTTAGAAAAAATGATCAAATTTAAAGAGGTAGAGGTTAGGAGAAATAAATGCTTGTGTTTGGTTTTAAGAAAGTATTGCATAAATATAGGATGGTCAAGCCATGGAATTGCAAGTGGGAACAGTGTTGGCTGGCAGACATCCAATGGCCTTCAGGAATTGCCACAAGGGGAAAGGACAGGGTGATGTTGGAGAGATGTGAGTACTAAGCTAATTAGGGCTTCAGGAAAGAGAGGAAAGAATGCCAGCAGCACCTGATGAAATTTGTTTGCAACACATGTGAGATACCCTCTGGAGAAACATAGAAACACTTGAATAAAGGAAATTTTTAGGCAATGGCTTCTCTAATGGCAATTGGGGAAATAACATATCACAGAAGGCAAAACCCTGATGATATTTATTCAAGAGATGAGAAGACATAAAGTAGGAGAAGGGTGGACCTGGGGGAAATGAATAAGACTAGATTCCTGATCAAAGAGAAGTGGAGGTAGATTCCAAGGATCACTGAGATTCTCTTTAAGTCAGAAATTTCTGAGCCCTTGAGATACTTAAAGAAAGATTGCTGAAGAGTCTGGCCTGAGCCTCTAAAAATAATATCGTATTCCTTAGGTGACCTCAGGAGTTTGCATAAACCTGCATTCTGGGATTTTATTTTTGCTCATTCCAACAATTTTAGTCTCTGAAGGAAAAACTATGAGTCAAAATAGTTATACAATTCCTAGATCATTAGCTACCCTTTGCTAGGTGCTTACTGTGTTCCAGGGACTTTGGTAGTTACTATTTAATTTATCTCTACTCTTCATAAAAATCCTCTAAACAGAAGCATTATCCCCCTTGTTGGAAGAGGAAGAAAGTGAGTAGAGTGAAGCACAAGGCCAAGGGCACACAGGTCTTTCTCAAATCAGTGCCATTCTTCTTTATCTTTATTTTGCTTTCCTAAGTATTTAACCAGATTACATGGTTGCTGAAAATAATATATGCCATAACTTTCTGAAAGGAGTCAGTGACAATGCAATTTCAGTAATTAACCTTAACTAACTTGAACTATTATCATGCAGAGGTTTTATACAATTTATGTGATTCAAAACCATTGACTTCCCTGGATATTCAGTTTAGTTTTTCTGCTGCTGATGTTTTACTTTGTGCTTTTAGTTTATTATTCTATACTCCTTTGTTTCAACATATACTTATTTCTTTTCATATGGTATTGAGTTGCAAATTTTTGATTCTTTAAGAAAAAGGAAAACAAAACACAGCCCCCCCCCAAAAAAACCTGTGCTTCTATAATAAAATTAAAGAGATTTGCTAAAGAATTATGGGAGACTAAAAAGACAGTAATGGAGGGCCAGTTTTGACATTTTTTAGGACTTTAACACACAAAACAAAATGTTTTGTTTTGACATTTTTTCGGACTTTTGAATTAAACTATGCTGAAGTTTTGTATGCTACCTAGACAAGATATTTTAAAAGCAGAAGCCTTCAATTTTTATTTTCCCTCAGATATGTTTGAGAAGCCTAAGACTTCATTCAAAATTCCTCTCCTTTAGCCACTGAATCTGGAGGAATGCATCCCTGTAGGGATGATAAATAACTGCTGACTTTGGTGGGCAATTTGCAAGCAGCTCTTATCATATTTCTTATATATTTCACCTCACTAAAGGAGTAGAGATATTGCTCTTATCCACTTTTAGCAAATGAGTTAATTGAAGCTTAGGGAGTTGAAGAACTTGCCCAAGGTCAATGCTCTCAGATGGTGGAGCTGTCATTCTAATAGAACTGACTACAAAACCTAATGTCTCACTTCCTACAATTACAATGCAATGGACATTGAATATCACAAACATGTGTACTGATTATAGATGAGTTATGGAACACAGATCAGTGACCAAGGATACAAGACATCCATCAACTTAAAAGTTAGTAAACTTGTTGTATATGTGTAAGCGTGCACACACACACACGTGCACAAAGAGAATTGTTGTTGATGGTAGAAGTACACAATGTAGCCAAATACACACATTTTTCTGAAATGTGCTATTTTTTACCCATGCATCAAAGTCCTTTCAATGCCAACATATGTAAATCACATCATTCTTTTGATGGCTACAATTTTTCAGTGTTCTCTCAATTAAGGAAACTTCAGATTATCTCATTAGTTGTTCAACACTGCACTTCATTAATTTCCAATTGATTTTACAGTGTATATGTGTGTATTTATCTATCTTTTTAATCCTGCAAGTACTACTGTAGGATAAATTCTTACAAAAGGTCTTCCTGAAGTATAGGTTTACACATTTAAAATGTCAGTAGAAAAAATAATAATAAAATAAAATACCAGTAGATACTGACAAAATTCTCTCTATCCAAAGGCAGATATAAGATAGGCATTTTCACATACTTTTGCCAATCATAAATTTTTTCCAATACCCTATTCCAATTTATTCCACGGATTATATTTAATTTTAACTTGCATTTTTTTACTAGTGTGGTTAAGTACATTCCATCTGTGAATTTCCTTCACATAGTCTTTTTTCTCTGAGTTATTTAGTTTGGCTTTTTTATCTTTAGGGCCTTTTGTATATAACTTATATAACTGTATTATATATGTTGTAAATATTTTTTCAGTCTATCTTTCATCTTTTTAACATAGAGCATCTTCTGCTCATCAGAAAACCTTACATTAGTTCATCATTATATTCCCTACTTTTTGTATTGGTTTCATGCCATGTTCAGAAAAGCCTGAAGATCTCAAAATCATAGAATATATATTTCCTATACGTTTAATGTTATTGTTAGCTCTTTAATCTACTTGAAATTTATTCTTGTGTATGGTGAGAAGTGTGGATATAATTTTATTATCCCCCAAATGTATATTCAGCAGTCCCAGTATATCTTATGAAAAGTTCTCATAATCTTAGGTCCGATTCCCCAGAAGTAGATCTTGTGATAAGAATTCTTACACAAGTGATTTATTAAGAAAGTGCTCTTATAAAGCAACTTTGTAGTTGGTAAGGAATGGGAAAAGCAGGAAAGGAAAGGAAAAGAAGCCAAGGGAAGCTTCAGATAATAAGTTTCACTGTGGAGTTGTCCCATCTGGAGGCACGGGAGCTGGGCTCTCATCCTTATATGTCAATCATTAACATGTTGCCTGGAGAGCAATTGAACTACCAGGCACTTCTGGCTTTGGGGTATCAGATGAAGCAGCTTCCGTAACCTAAAGATATCCCTCTAAAGAAGTTTGTAGATGTGAACTGTTAAAAGCGAAGCATGCAGAAACTGGAGAACAGACACATAGAATCTGTGGAAAGGATCCAAGGGATCTGGATGAAACATGACAGATACTGACACTTTCTGCTACTGTCCACTCCTTTCATGCTAGATCCATTTGTTACTGACACCCGTTCTAGATGCCCTATGGTCTCATCTAGCATTTCTGCCAGATCAGATGTCTTGACTGGTAGGTGACTTAGACTTTCACTGATAAGGGATTTGAGCCTCTGTTAACATGCTGTTACCAGAATGTGGTTGCTATAATAATCTCTTATATTATTGAGATCTCTTATATTAATCTCATTATAATATAATATAATCTCTTATATTATAATGATCTCTTCACTGTGGAAATTGGACGTGGAATACTAAGTGATATCCCAATTGATCACATGAGGAACCTTCTCAAAGACTGATTCCTCCTTACTCATATTATGTAGCTGTGACTCTACTTCATAATGATGACACAGGTCAATCTATTAGTAAAGTAATTCCATTCTTTGCCTATTTGCCCAACGTTATAAGGAGCCAAAGATGAGCTAGTGGCAAGTAGCTTTAAGTTTAATTCAATCCTTTCTTGGTTCTTGGATTAAGGTATCCTTCTTTTAGGAGCAGTTTTTAATTTTAATACAATCCAATTTATCAGGGTTTTTTTTTTTCCATTCATGGATAGTAGTTTTGGTGTTATATTTAATAACTCATCTATAAACCTTTCTAGAAGTTTTATACTTTTGCACTTTACATTTAGGTCTATATGATTCATTTTGAGTTAATTTTTATAAAAGAAGTAATGTTTCTGCCTAGATTCTTTCTTTTTCTTTTTTTTCTTTCTTTTTTCCTTTTCTTTTTCCTTTTATGTATGGAGATTCAATTGTTATAACAATATTTGTTGAAAAGACTATCCTTTCTCAGTTAAATTCCCTTTGCCTATTTATCTAAGATCAGTTCACTATATTTGCATGAGTGAATTGTGGAGCTTTGCATTTTATTCCACTGATCTATATGTCTATTTTTTTTTTTTTGTAAATAACATTGTGTCTTGATTACTACAGCCTTATAATAAGTCAAAGTCATGTGGGACCAGCCCACCAACTTTGTTCTTCCTCTTCACTGCTGTGTTGGCTAATCTCAGTCTTCTGCTTTCCACCTAACCTTTAGAAACACGTTATTATTATTGTTCTGTGAAATTTACAAAATTCCATATCTTTGTTGTTAAAGTAAAAGTTGTTTTGCTTTTAATTTCAAATTCCAGTTTTTCATTGCTGGCACATAGAAAAGCAATTAAATTTTGTATGTTATTATTATATCTTGTCAACTCGCTTTAATTGCTTATCAGTTCCAAAAGATTTTTGTTGTTCATTCTTTAGGATTTTCTACATTGGTAATCCTGTCATCTGCAAACAACTACAGTTTTATTTCTTTCTTCCCAATAAATATACATTTCTGTAATTCAATTACCCAACATATAGTACATCATTAGCTTCAGATGTAGTGTTCAGTAATTTATCAGTTGTGTATAACACCTAGTGCTCATCACATCATGTGCTCTCCTTAATGCCCATCACCCAGTTACCCCACACCCCCACCCATCTCCCCTCCAGCAACCCTCAGTATGTGTCCTATGGTTGTTCTCCCTCTCTGATGACTTCACATTCAGTTTTCCCTCCCTTTCCCTAGAGTCCTCTGCCTTGTTTCTTATATTCCACATATGAGTGAAGCCATATAATAATCATCTTTCTCTGTTTGACTTATTTTTCTCAGCCTAATACCCTCCAATTCCAACCATGTTGATGTAAGCGGTAACTATTCGTCCTTTCTGATGTCTGAGTATTCCACAGTGTGTGTATATATACCACACATTCTTTATCTATTCATCTGTCCATGGACATCTCAGCTCTTTCTACAGTTTGACTATTGTGGACATTGCTGCTATGAACTTTGGGGTGCAGGTGGCCCTTCATTTCACTACATCTGTATCTTTAGGGTAAATACCTAGTAGTGCAGTTGCTAGGTGGTAGGGTAGCTCTATTTTTGAGGAACCTCTATACTGTTTTCCAGAGTGGCTATACCAGCTTGCATTCCACCAACAGTGTAGGATGATTCCTCTTTCTCCACATCCTCTCCAACATTTGTTTCTTGTCTTGTTCATTTTAGCTATTCTGACTGGTGTAAGGTTTTAGTTCATTCTGGTTTTGATTTGTATTTCTCTGATGCCAAGGGATTTGGATAATTTTTTCATGTGTCTGTTGACCATTTGTACGTCTTCTTTGGAGAAATGTCTGTTCATGTCTTCTGCCCATTTCTTGACTGGATTATTTGTTTTTTGGGTGTTGAATTTGAGAAGTTCCTTATAGATCTTGGATACTAACCCTTTATCCGATATGTCATTTGCAAATATCTTTTCTCATTCCATAGATTGTCTTTTAGTTTTGTTGACCATTTCCTTTGCTGTCCAGAAGTTTTTATCTTGATGAAGTCCCAATAGTTCATGTTTGCTTTTGTTTCCCTTGCCTCTGGAAACATGTCTAGCAAGAATTTGCTGGAGCCAAGGTCAAAGAGGTTGCTGCTTGTGTTCTCCTCTACTATTTTGATGGATTATTGTCTCACTTTTAGGTCTTTCATCCATTTTCCATTTATTTTTGTGTGTGGTATAACAAAGTGGTCCAGTTTCATTCTTATGCATGTTGCTGTTCAGTTTTCCCAACACCCTTTGTTGAAGAGACTGTCTTTTTTCCATTGGATATTGTTTCCTGTTTTGATTAGTTGACCAGAAAGTTGAGGGTCCATCTCTGGGTTCTCTATTCTGTTACATTGATTTACGTGTCTGGTTTTGTGCCAGTACCATACTGTTTTGATGAATACAGCTTTGTAATAGAGCTTGATGTCTGGCATTGTGATGCCACCAGCTTTAGTTTCCTTTTTCAACATTCCTCTGGCTATTCAGGCTTTTTCTGGTTCCATACAAATTTTAGGATTATTTTTTCCAGCTCTGTGAAAAATGTTGATGGTATTTTGATAGAGATTGCATTGAATGTGTAGATTTTTCTAGGTGTCATAGACATTTTAAGAATATTTGTTCTTTCAATTCATGAACATGGAGTTATTTTCCATTTCTCTGTGTCTTCCTTGATTTCTTTCATAAGTGTTCTATATATTTTAGAGTACACATCCTTTACCTCTTTGCTTAGTTTTATTCCTAAGTATTTTTTGGTTTTTGATGTAATTGTAAATGGGTTGATTCTTTAATTTCTCTTTCTTCTGTCTCATTGTTAGTGTATAGAAATGCAACTGAATTCTGTGCATTGATTTTATATCCCTTCATGTTGCTGAATTGCTGTATGAGTTCTAGCAATTTGGAGGTGGAATCTTTCAGGTTTTCCACATAGAGTATCATGTCATCTGTGAAGAGAGAGAGTTTGACTTCTTCTTTGCCAACTTGAATGCCTTTTGTTTCTTTTTGTTGTCTGATTGCTGAGGCTAGGACTTCTAGTGTTATGTTGGACAACAGTGGTGAGAGTGGGCATCCCTGCCATCTTCCTGACCTTAGGAGAAATGCTTTCAGTTTTTCCCCGTTAAGAATGGTATTTGCTGTGGGCTTTTCATAGATGGCTTTTATGATACTGAATTATGTTCCCTCTATCCTTACGCTATGAAGAGTTTTATTCAAGAAAGTATACTGCACCTTGTCAAATGCTTTTTCTGCATCTATTGAGAAGATCATATGTTTCTTGTCCTTTCTTTTATTAATATGATGTATCACATTGATTGATTTGCGAATTTTGAACCACCCTTGCAGCCCAGGAATAAATCCCACTTGGTCATGGTGAAAAATTCTTCTAATGTACTGTCGGATCCTATTAGCAAGTATCTTGATGAGAATTTTCATATACATGTTCGTCAGGGATATTGACCTGTAATTTTCCTTTTTGATGGGGTCTTTAGTTTTGGGAACAAGGTAATGCTGGCTTCATAGAATGAGTTTGTAAATTTCCTTTCATTTCTATTTTTTGAACTAGCTTCAGAAGAATATGTATTAGTTCTTCTTTAAATGTTTGGTAGAATTCCCCTGGGAAGCCATCTGGCCCTGGACTGTTTCTTGTTGGGAGATTTTTTTTTTTTTAAAGATTTCATTTATTTATTTGACAGAGAGAGAGAGATCACAAGTAGGCAGAGAGAGAGGGGGAAGCAGGCTCCCCACTGAGCAGAGAGCCCGATGCGGGGCTCGATCCCAGGACCCCGAGACCATGACCTGAGCCGAAGGCAGAGGCTTTAACCCACTGAGCCACCCAGGCGCCCCTCTTGTTGGGAGATTTTTGATTACTGTTTCAATTTCCTTGCTGGCTATGGGTCTATTCAGATTTTCTATTTCTTCCTGTTTCAGTTTTGGTAGTTTATAGATTTCCAGGAATGCATCCATTTTTTCCAGATTGCCTAATTTCCTGGCATATAGTTGTTCATCATATGTTCTTAGGATTGTTTGTATTTCTTGGTGTTGGTCATGATCTCTCCTCTTTCATTCATTATTTTATTAATTTGGGTTCTTTCTCTTTTCTTTTTGATAAGTCTGGCTAGGGGGTTGTTGATCTTATTAAATCTTTCTAAGAACCAGCTTCTACTTTTATTGATCTGTTCTATTTTTCTTTTGGTTTCTATTTCATTGATTTCTGCTCTAACCTTTATTATTTCTCTTCTCCTGCTTGTTTTAGGCTTTATTTGCTGTTCTTTCTCCAGCTTCTTTAGATGTAAGTTTAGCTTGTGCAGTTGAGAGTTTTCTAATTTCTTTTTTTTTTTAAGATTTTATTCATTTATTTGACAGAGAGCAAAAGTAGGGGGAGCAGCAGGCAGAGGGAGAAGGAGAAGCAGGCTTGCCCAATGTGGGGCTCGATCCCAGGACCCTGGGATCATGACCTGAGCCAAAGGCAGACACTTAATGAATGAGAAACCCAGGTGTCCCAGAGACTTTTCTAATTTCTTGAGAAAGGATTGTACTGCTGTGTACGTCCCTCTTAGGACCGCCTTTGCTGTATACCAAGGGTTTTGAACAGTTGTGTTTTCATTTTCATTTATTTCCATGAATTTTTAAAATTTTTCTTTAATTTCCTCATTGACCCATTCATTCTTTAGTAAGATGCGCTTTAACCTCCAAGTGTTTGAGTTCCTTCCAAGTTTCCTCTTGTGACTGAGTCCAAGTTTCAAAGCATTGTGGTCTGAAAATATGCAGGGAATGATCCCAATATTTTTGTGTCAGTTGACACCTGATTTGTGACCCAGCGTGTGATCTCTTCTGGAGAATGGTCCATGCGCACTTGAGAAGAATGTGTATTCTGTTGCTTTAGGATGGAATGTTCTATAAATATTTGTGAAGTCCATTTCACCCAGTGTGTCATTTGAAGCCCTTGTTGATCTTCTGCTTAGATGATCTGTCTATTGCAGTGGGTGGGGTGTTGAAGTCCCCTGCTATTATCATATTATTATCCATGTGTTTCTCTAATTTGGTTATTAATTGATTTATATAATTGTCTGCTCCCAAGTTAAGAGATAAATATTTATAATTGTTAAATCTTCTTGGATAGACCCTTTAAGTATGATATAGTGTCCCTCTTCATCCATTTCTGTAGTCTTTGGTTTAAAATCTAATTTGTCTGATATAAGGATTGCTACCCCAGCTTTCTGTTGATGTCTATTAGCATGATAAATTGTTCTCCACTCCCTCACTTTCAATCCGGAGGTGACTTTAGGTCTGAAATGAGTTCTTTGCAGATGGCATATGGATAGGTCTTGCTTTTTTACCCAATCTGATACCCTGTGTCTTTTGACTGGGGCATTTAGACCATTTGATTCAGAGTAACTATTGAAAGATAGGAATTTAGTGCCATCGTATTGCCTGTAAAGTCCCTGTTTCTGTAAATCGTCTCTTCCTTTCTCATTTATGTTACTTTTGGGCTTTTTGCTTACAGGATCCCCTTTAATGTTTCATGCAGGGCTGGTTTAGTGATAACAAATTCTTTTAGCTTCTGTTTGTCCTGTAAGTTCTTAATCTCTCCTTCCATTCTGAATGATAGCCTTGTTGGATAAAGTATTCATGGCTGCATGTTTTTCTCATTTAGTACCCTGAATATATCATGCCAGCCCTTTCTGGCCTGCCAGGTCTCTGTGGATAGGTCTGCTGTCAGCCTAATGTTTCTACCCCTGGAGGTTAAGAACTTCTTGTTTTGAGTTGCTTTCAGGATTTTCTCTTTATCTCTGAAATTTGCAAGCTTCACTATTATATGTCAGGTATTGGTCTATTTTTATTGATTTTGAGAGGAGTCCTCTCTACCTCTTGGACTTGAATGCTTGTTTCCTTCCCCAGATTAGGGAAGTTCTCGGCTATGATTTACTCAAATATATCTTCTGTCCCTCTCTCTCTTTCTTCTTCCCCAGGAACCCCAATAATTCTAATACTGTTTCACTTTATGGTATCACTGATTTCTCAAAGCCCCCTCACCACCATGGTCCATTAGGTGTTTTTCTCTTTTCCTCAGCTTCCTTCCTTTCCATCAACTTGTCTTCCATGTCACTGACTCTCTCTTCTGCCTCATTTACCCTAGCTGTTAGAGCATCCAATTTAGACTGTGTTTCAGTTAAAGTATTTTTAATTTTGGCCTGATTAGGTTTTATTTCTGCACTGTGAGATTCTCTAGTGTCTTCTATGCTTATTTCAAGCCAGCTAGTAACTTTATAATTGTTATCCTAAATTTCAGCTCTGACATTTTATTTATATCCATATCAATTAAATCTGTGGCAGGGTATTAATTCTGGTTCTTTTTTTTGTTGTGAATTCTTCCTTCTAGTCATTTTGCCCAGAGAAGAATGGATGAATGAGAGAACAAAATCAAAAATATCAACCATGACCCAAGCAAAATACACATTAGACAAATCTGAAGAGGTCAGAAACTAAAAAAGAGAAGAAAAAGGAAAAATAAGGTGGGAGGAGAATATAATCTCCTAGATGGACAAAATAGGTTGATCTATTTGGTCCTGGGTGTATTTTGGTCTGTTTGTTAGAAGGTACTAAATCCCAAAATTGTAAAGAAAACAAAACTTATATCTATCTCTATCTCTATCTATATATAGATAGAGATAGAGATAGATATATAGATAAATAAAATAAAATTGACTACAGTGAAAGGAAACCAAATATGAAGAATATATCTATATATCTATAAAACGTGAATGTAAAAAATGAAAGTTAAAAAAAGACTTAAAAACACAGAGTCGATAAAATAAGAAACTCATTGAAAAGGAAAAA
>CM052883.1:69397238-69413321 GCA_028534135.1 Potos flavus | reverse complement strand
TTCTTTCCTTTTTTAATTTAATTTAATGGAGAAAATCTAAGCTTATCCTCCAGGGCAGTCAATGCAGGAGATGCTTATACTCACCAGTCTGTACTTCTGCAGCTTCTACTTCTTCCTAGTACCTCCCCTCTCATGTACACAAATGTACACACACACACACACACACACACAGTCTTTTGTCTGAAAGGCAGATTGAAATCAGCCTGAATTTGTTTTCTAAAATATCACCTCGCTGTCTTGTTTATTCTGTTCTTATTTTTTTCAGTCTGACCTCCTTTGTGAAATGTTCTCTTCCCTCAGCTTCTGGAACATCACCTTCTCTTAGATTTTTTCTTAGCTGTTCTGGACACCCTTTCTCTCTGGACTTCGCAACTTCCACTTTCTTATCCCTATCCTTTAAGTTTTTTGGGACTTCTTTTTTCTCTCTATGCAGTTAAATTCAATCAAGGATGAACTTGAGAATCACGGGTCTCACCATAGTCCAACTAGATCAAAACGCAAAAGAAGTGTGCCCTTGCCATAGTCTTTTAAAGAAAGCCAATGTGATTCTGAATGTGGCCCTGATTGTCAAGACCCCTCTAGGAAGAGTACCCAGTGGAGAGTTCATCCATTCCCAAGGCTGTCACTATAAACCAATATGCTCAGGAGCCACAAATCTGTCTTCCTCCTGAACTCTAAACCTGCTTATCCAGTCACAGGTTTCCACAAGAACCTCCAATTCTCATCTTCAAACATGAACTAATTTATTTCCCTACAAGACAATTATTCTTCTATGTTCTCTCTCTTTCTGACTAGTATCTTCTTTCAATGTTTCCTTATCTCCTTCTTCATTCTTATCCCCCATATCCAATCTTCCAACCCTATATGTCCCAATCCTGCCCAATTGTTCCCCTCTAACAGTGACCATCTAACCTCTCATCTGGTGACAACCCCTCCCATCTGTCCAATGACCTGATTGGTCTCCCTGCATCTTCTCTTACTCCCTGGCAATCCACAATGCATTCAGAATTGTCTTTTGAAATAATTCCCCATTATTGGCAGGTAAAATCCAAGTATCTGAATATAACTACCACTCAAATATATTTGAAACAAAGTACATACGTATTACTTCCAAAGCAAGGGGAAAAAATGAAGACTGTATTCCATTTGAAGGAAACGGGATGTTCTTGTTCTATTAGGTGTTAAGAAAAGAAAGTTTAGGGATCAGCTGACTTCCGACCTGGAATTTAAGGATTTATGCACATATGAGTTTTCATCTGGGAACATTTCCCTTCTGCCTGAAGAACAGGCTTTAGTTCTCCTAGTACAGATGTGCTGATCATTACTGCTATCAAATTTTAAATTTTCTCTTTATTTCAAATTAATTTTGAAGTACTTTTTCACTAAGCAAAGACTTCTGGTTGGCAGTTATTTTCTTCAGATATACCATTCCATTGACTTCTGACTTTATTAATCTTGTTAAGATGACAGCAATTCACAACCCACTTCACACCTCCTAGGATGGCAATAAAAACAAACAGACATCCAACAGATAATGTCAAGTATTGGCCACTGTGAAGATGTGGAGAAATACTCATACACCGCTGATGAGAGGGTAAGTGGTGCAGCTGCTTTGGAAAATAGTCTAGCAATTCCTAAAAACATTAAACATACAGTTTCCATTGACCAAACAGTTCCACTCTTGGGGACCTACCCAAGATAAACATATATCCACCCAAAACTTTGTAAACAATTTCATATTCACATTTGCAGTTTCAGAGCAGCATTGTTGGTAACAGCCAAAACATGAAAATGACCCAAACATCCATCGACTGATGAATGGATAAACAAAATGTGGCACAGGCATACCTCAAGTTACTATACTTCACTTTATTGCATTTTGCAGGTATTGTGTTTCTTACAAATTGAAGGTTTGTGGCAACCCTGTGTCAAGCAAGTCTATTGCCACCATTTTTCCAATAGCATGTGCTCATTTCATGTCTTTGTGTCACATTTTGGTATTGCTTGCAATAGTTCCAACTTTTTCATTACTACCATATTTGTTATGGTGTCCTGTGATCAATGATATTTGACATTGCTGTTGGAATTGTTTTGGGGTGCCACGAACTGTGCCCTTATAAAATGGCGAATTTCATCAATAAATGTGTGTATTCTAACTGTGCCACTGACTGGCCGTTTCCCCATCTCTTCCCTTTCCTTGGTCCTCCCTATTCCCTGAGACACAACAGTATTGGCATTAGGCCAATGAATAACACTATGAGGACTTCTAAGAGTTCAAGTGAAAGGAAAAGTCATATGTCTCTTACTTTAAATCAAAAGATAGAAATGATTGGGGCCCCTGGGTGGCTCAGTAGCTTAAGCGTCTGCCTTTCAGCTCAGGTCATGATCCCAGGGATGGAGTCCCACATTGGGCTCCCTCCTCAGTGGGGAGTATGCTTCTCTCTCTGCCTCTGCCCCTCCCCCCTGCTCATTCTCTTGTTCTCTAATAAGTAAGTAAAAATCTTAAAAAAAAAAAGCTAGAAATTATTAAGCTTAGTGAGAAAGGCACGTCAAAAGCCAACACAGGCCAAAAGTGAGGTTTCTTGCACCAAACATTAGCCCAGTTGTGAATACAAAGGAAAAGTTCTTGAAGAAAATTAAAAGTGCTACTCCAGTGAACACATGAATGATAATAAAGCAGAACAGCTATGCTGCAGATATGGAAAAAGTCTGAGTGGTGCTTCTCATGGATGAGCAAAGAAAGTGTTTTCCTGAGATGGAATCTACTTCTGGTGAAGATGCCATGAAGATTGTTGAAACAACAATGAAGAATTTAGAATATTACATCAACTTAGTTGATAAATCAGTGGCAAGGTTTGAGGGGATGGGCTCCAATTTTGAAAGAAGATCTACTGTAAAATGCTATCAAACAGCACTACATGGTACATAAAAATCATTCATAAAAGGAAAAGTCACTGGATGCAACAAACTTCACTGTCATCTTGTTTTAAAAAACTGCCGCAGCCACCCCAGCCTTTAGCAAGCTCCACCCTGGTCAGTCTGTAGCCATCAACATGTAGGCAACATTTTTCCACCAGCAAAAAAGATTACAAGTTGCAGAAAGCTCTGATGATGATTAGCATTTTTTAGCAATGAAGTATTTCTTATTTAAGGTATGCACATTGTTTGTTTTGCTATTGTTTTTTAATGCTCTTGCAACTTAAACTGCATCGTGATATAAACATAACTTTTATACGCATTGGGAAATTTTAAAAAATGATTTGACTTACTTCATTGTGATATTTGCTTTATTTCAGTGGTCTGGAACCAAACCCACAATATCTTTAAGGTATGCCTGCATATACATACAATGGAATATTACTGGGTCACAAAAATAAGTTAAATAATGATACATGCTACAATATGGATGACGTTTGGAAACATTTTGCTAAGTGAAAGAACCCAGTAGGAGGAGAACACATGTTATATGATTCCATTTATATGAAATTTCCAGAATAGGAACATATATAAAGGCAGAGAGTGGTTGTGTAGGGCTGGAATGGAGAAGAAGGATTGGGACTAAAGCTGAAGGCTGTGAAGTTTGTTTTTTTGGAGTGATTAAAATATACAAAAGTTTCGTTGATGTTTGACAACTCTGTGAATACAAATTTTAAAAGCATTGAATTACACACTTTAAATGGTAAATTTTATGGTATATGAATATATTTCAATACAGCTGTTACCATAATATCAGGTATATGTCTAAAAATCTTGTTACATTGAAAATGTATGTTTTCTTGAGTTTGACATTTTCTTTTTGTCTTTGCTTTCCTGGAATATTATTATGATGTACCAAGATGTGACTCATACTCATGTTGTATTTATCATACTAAAATTGTTTGTAGATCTTTCTTGGCCATGACTGATTGTCCTTTGGTTTTATAAAATTCTCAGACACAATAACTTCAAATATTGCTTCTACTCAATTCTTTCTTTCACTTCTCGGACATATTTTGGACTTACCCATTGTATTCTACATGTCATTTACTCTGTCAGGTATTTCTCTAGCTAGCTAGCTAGCTATCATCTATATCAGTTATGAACCTATCTACATTTCTCATCTGTCTGAACAGATTTTAACTGTAAACTGAGTTCTTATTTTATTTTTTCAAATTTAAAAGTAGAATTGGGATTCTACTTTTTAGATTTCACAATTCTCAGAAATGATTTACATGTGCCTCTTCCTGGAACAGGAGTTCTAGCAATGTAGGATTCTTTATCAGACAGGTGACCACGTGAAGCAGGGGTGCAGCCTCTGGGAGGACTGCTTTACTCTGTTGCTCTTATGTGTAAGGTTCAGCTCCCAGCATCTCCACTCAAAAGCCTGGAGATTTCACCAGTGTCCCCCATTATCATATTGGTGGACTCAGGCTGCCAAGTTCAGCCTTGCGCCCCAGCCCTGAGAGTTGTCTAAAGCACTGTCAATATTTCATTTGTACATTTCCATAATCTGTACAAAAATAAACCCAGGAAACAGGGATCCCTTTTCTGAATTTCTGTCCTCTCTCAAATTTTGGCAGGTGGTTTTTCAATATATGCTTAGCTCTCTTGTATCTTCAAACAGGTCCTCCCACCCCCACTCCAGCTCATATACTTTTCTCAACAAGCTAAGGATTCTGAATTTTATAGTGTACCATTATGGAAAGCAGAAGTCCGTCCCAATTTCACTTCTGCTAAAGGACAGGTTGCACCCACAACCTCTAAATAAACCTTTGATATCTTTCTGGCATTTTTTTTAGTGTACCTCTACCACTATGATAGGGTTTTCTCCTTTCTATTGCCTGACTAATTGAATGGTAAAAGGTAAATTTCTTTCTAAGTAATTTAAGAGAGTCTGAGTAAACTTTTAACTAGAACTAGTCAATTTCTGCAACCAATATTCCTCCTATGGTCATTCACACTTAGTTTTCATTGGGCATTTCGGGATACATGATGTTGCTATTTGCCTTGTTTGACACTTGGATGTGCTGCATTCCTGGGAGTTGTCCTGTACTGATTCAGAGTAAAAAGAAGTGATAAGAAAGCAGAGAGGAGGAATAATCTACCTCCAATGATCATCCACATACAATGTGAACTGCAGGATTTGGGGTTGATACAAGTCCTCTGTCTCTACTAGGGGGATAGAAAGTGAATAGATAGAAGTCCTTCCCTATTCATCTCTTTGTTGTTCTTCTTGCTATCTTTGTGGTCTAAGACAAGTCATTAAACTTTGATTTTTGTTTGTTTGTTTAGTTGGAATGCGTCTAAAAGAGTCATCATTCTCTTAAAAGATTAGAAAAGTACCAGGTAATGTTCCCAGTGCTACTGAATTTCTCCATCCCTTACCTGGTTCCATGGGTGTTTCTAGGGGAAAAGTCAATCCATCAAAGCCACCAAGCTAAGAGTACAATCTAAAAACCTGGTCTTCACTAATTATAAATTTGTTCTTCACTCTAGTAAAAAAATGTACAAGAGCAAAGATTGTTGTAACCTAATTAGAGTATATAATTGTATACTGGGGCAACTAAAATAATTTTTTAGCAATCCTTGTTACTGTGCAAGCATGTCTCACACCTAAACGTCATTCAATAATCAAATACAAATATCTATAGCCATGTAAACTCTTTCAATCAAAACTTTGTAACTTAATAGATTTGTATAGTGGGGGCCTAATATATGTGCCTAATCAACCTGGCTAGTGTTTTTGTTTTTTTTTTATTTTCAGTGGCCCTGTATGTAGCAAATATCAGATATTATAATAGTAGTTCAATGAGTGATGGCTGAATGAATAAGAGAATATTTAAGTCATTAAATTACTTAGTTAATCAATCGAATCAATCTATTGCATTTTCTGATTATTCTTTTTCAGAAGTTAATTCAAATTAGGCCATGTGATTATCACTTTTATAAACAGACATGAGGTACAGATGAAGGGACATACAGGAAGATATTTCCAAAATTTTTAGAAGTTCTAGTGACACATTATGAGAGAACTTACAGCATTTCAAAGATCAAAAAGGACACTCCAATGAAAATAATGCTGTAGACCTCAACGAAATTGAATAAACCACACTATCCATTAATCTTTGTTAGGTTTTCCAATACAAGGCAAAACAGTAACATGCTACTTCCAGATTCTTTCCTTTTCTTCATCTCTTGATGTGATCAACAGCAGGAATTACCAGGCAATAAAACAGACATTGATAAATATCCATGAGCTCTATATTTGAAAACTGCAAAAGTTTTCATTCATATATTAGATATTACAAATAGGACAAAAAATAAGATTAAACTCTATTACTTCCCAGCTTTTTTCTTGCAAAATATTCTCTTATCACTTCTGACCAAGAATTCAATGTGGATAAAACTAAATGCGTGAAGGATTATTCCTCAAAATACAAGTTCCAGGATAATTAAAACAGCAAAGGATCATTTGTTTTTAATTTAGCATCCTTTGGGAGATAATTGGTCTATTTTAAGAACAAAATTATTTAACATAGCCAGGAGAAAAGAAAGCGAGGCAAGTGCCTCATTCCGTTGCAGCCAGAGTTAACTGTAGGATTTTGTTTAATTAAGTTTTATTTCCTTTCAGTTACATGGACATAAATAATTTGCATTAAATCCTCAGTCATTGAGAGATTATCTGTGTTGACCAATTACACATCGTCTATGCAACTGACCCCCTCCTATCAGCTCCCCCCATCCTCCAGTTGCGCAAAGACTTAAAATTAGGCTCAAATTTGGGAAGGTGCTGGAACTCTTTTGCTTTTAAGAAAAGTCAAGGATAAATAAAGGATGAGTAAGAAGTCTAAAAGTAGTCAGAGTTTGGAAACCAGATTAAGTGAGAACCAGAAAAACATCTCAAAACATGAATAAAGAGGATGCACTACTCAACTCAATCTAACCAGATCCCAGTACTGGGCTTCCATCCCCACCTAGTCAGCCATACCAAAGCTTCAACCTTGGAATGATTTAAAGGCACTGAGCAGTCTCTTACAAGGATAGGTTTCTAGTCTCCAAGGAAAAATAGAGACTAGGTCAGTGCTGAAAGGAAAAATTCAAATAAATAAGAAGATACTTGCCCATAAGATATCAAGATACATAAACTATGGTGGAAACCAGAAAATATGTCCCACAAACTGGAAAAATTTAATTGCAAAACACAGAACCAGCACAGAAATATTATACAGGTCCCATATATTTAAACTTCATACAAATGAGTGCAAGAAAATACAACCCAAAATATACATATTTTCAAAGGACACAAGTGGTAATCCACTGAACATGAAAACTAAGTTGTCAATAAATAGATGAAAAGATGTACAACCCCTGTAATAATCAAAGACAGAGATACTAATTTATAATTATCTGATTGATAAAGTCAGTTTGAGAGCACCAAATGTTGACAAGAATGTGTTTGGAAATGGGAATTGCCGTATAATCTGGTGAGTGTATAAATTGAGACATCTAACTTGGAAAGCAATTTAGTAATATCCATAAAGTTAAAGATGTGACTATCCAGTAATTCAACAATTGCAAGTCTAGAAACAACCACACTTGTTGAAATGGAGAAAGTATTAGGATGTTCACTACAGAATTGGCTATAAGAGCAGAAAGAAAAGGAACAATCCAATTGTCCCTCAGTAGGGAACTGACAAGTCAATGTGGCTTTCCTGCAGGGGAGACCAGTGAAGCTGTTGAAATAAAAGGTCCAGATTAACTTGCAATAAAAAAAAGTTGAAAAGCATACATATAAAACTATTAATGTACATTGAAAAAGCAATTTATGTCTTAAAAGTATACACAAAGATTACATAGATTTTAGACACATTATAGTCTATGGTTACTATCACCACTGGAGTACTGTGACTTAGTGACCTACACAGTGTCCTCTTCATTTTATTGGTTACTAAGAAATGGAAGGAAAGGGAGCCGATGGGAATGTGGTATTAAATTCACATGTAAATCATTATTTTCCTAACTTGAAACAAAAGAATTAAAACATATGTAGACAAATGTTAAACCAGATTTGTCAAGTGCAGTTGTTACATAAGTCTCTGTCTGATATATAATGCTGTTTTCATTTGAAATGTTAGATAATTGATTACAATTTTAATTATTTAAGTAGAGAGAAAAATTACTACAGAATGTTAATTCCTCAGTAAACGTATTTGTGACAGAAGAGTTAGTAATATTTCATATAACTAAAGGGGGCTTTTTGTGTAAGGAAGGACTTCTTATCAGTGTCATTTCCAAAAAGTCATTATTTTCATAGGGCATAGGTTTGTCAAAGATTATGGCTATCTACTAATTACTTAGCATTCTAATAAATATTTTAATACAGAATATACTAATTCTAAAGTTTAATAGGGAAAATAATATTTATTAAGTACCTAGCAAGTGCCACACATGATTTCAGAATATCATATTTAATTTTAATAACACTTCTGTGAATTATATCTTGCTTCCCTTTAATTTACAGATAGAGAAATAGTTACACCTGCCTTTATTCATATATAAGGGGGGAGTTTGAATCCAGGTCTCTAGCACTCGAAGTTCTTATACTTCCCACAGCAAAATAATCCCCCATGTTATGAGAAATGGAAACACAATAGAATAAGAAATTAGATAAGTGGAGTGGGTTCAGTAGTTGTCTTCCCATAAGATACACATGCACCCAGAACCTCAGAATGTGACCTAATTTGGAAGCAGGAACTTTGCAGATGCAATTAGTTAAGATGAAGTTATAATGGATTAGATTGGATCCCAAATCCAATGACTGGTATCCTCTTAAGAAGACACAGAGACACAGACACGCAAGGAAGAATGCCAGGTGAAGACAGAGGCTGAGAGAGAGCTACAAGCCAAATAATGTCAGGGATTGCCAGGAGCCACCAGAGGCTGGGTGAAGGCAAGGAAGGACCCATCCCTAGAGCCGTGAGAGGAAGCACAGCCCTGCCGATGCCTTGTCTAGTCTTCAGAACTGGGAGAAAATAAAATTCCTGTTGTTTAAGCAGCTCTGTTTGTGGTACTTGGTTAGAGCAGCCCTAGTACACTGATACAGGGGTAAATCTAAGACACTGAATATGGTGAAATCATATTTAATTTTCATAAAATTTCTTTCTGTGACTTCCATATTCCTTTCGTTCAACTGAGAGATGAGCATAGTTACCTATCTTTGTTCATGTACAAGGGGAGGATTTGGATTAGATCTCTGGAAATCAAAAGTTCTTGCACTTTCTACTGCAAAAAAGTCCCCTATGTTATGACATAGGTGGAAACACAATAGAATAAATAATTAGATAAACAATTTCAGTCATCCTAATGATTCATTTTTTTTAAAGATTTTATTTATTTATTTGACACAGAGAGAGAGATCATAAGTAGGCAGAGAGGCAGGCAGAGAGAGAGAGGGAAGCAGGCTCCCTGCTGAGCAGAGAGCCCGATGCGGGGCTCAATCCCAGGACCCTGAGATCATGACCTGAGCCAAAGGCAGAGGCTTTAACCCACTGAGCCACCCAGGCGCCCCTATCCTAATGATTCTTAATGGGTAATAAAGATGACAGCTACTAGTGAAATTTATAAAAGAAATGTTTTATTTAAGCAGTTTATGTCTATGTTCTATAACAGTTTTGTTTTGTAAAACTTAAGTGGCAAAAATTTATTAAATTCATATTTAGTGCCACTCTATGAAACAGAATCAATCTCATGTGATTGAATTTGTGGCATATAACATATAAGTAAGTTTCTTTCTCTAAGATGTTCCTGTTTTATTGTAGAAAACATTGTGGATCATTCAAAACGGAATGAAAGTTTTACTTTCAGAAACATGAAGATTATAGACTGGTATCGGGCAAATAGCTTGCTTTCTCTTAAAATATAGACAGCTGCCATGTTTTAAGTCTTTGTTCAGATTTCAAACTTGGCTTCTTCTTGTGGAGAACCACCAATGTCCTGCTATTAGTGAGAGCCACATATAGTTCGTTATGAGTTCGGGAAGTCCTGAGTTTCTGTTACACATTTAGATTGAATTGGCACTAATTGGTCAACAGTCCTTGACAATAATGAGTTGAAACTAGCTTTCCTAGGGAATTACATAGATGCACTGTCATTGACTTAAAAATCCATTGGAGGTGTGATAAGATTGTAGTGCTTTTCTTTTTTCTTTTCTTTTTTTTTTTTTTAAGATTTTATTTACTTATTCGACAGAGAGAGAGATCACAAGTAGGCATAGAGGCAGGGGGAAGCAGGCTCCCTGCAGAGCAGAAAGCCTGATGTGGGGCTCGATCCTAGGACTCTGAGATCATGAGCTGAGCCTAAGGCAGAGGCTTTAACCCACTGAGCCACCCAGGCGCCCCAGTAGTGCTTTTCACTGATAATGTCTCAATGGCATTTCATTAATGGGTAGAGAAAAGCCAAGGCCTGCTTTGCTAAAGATTGTCATCAAAAAGTAGGCACAATAGGGGCGCCTGGGTGGCTCAGTGGGTTAAAGCCTCTGCCTTCAGCTCAGGTCCTGATCTCAGGGTCCTGGGATCGAGCCCCGCATCGGGCTCTTTGCTCAGCAGGGAGCCTGCTTCCCCCTCT
Source organism: Potos flavus (assembly GCA_028534135.1). Lineage (NCBI taxonomy): Eukaryota > Metazoa > Chordata > Mammalia > Carnivora > Procyonidae > Potos > Potos flavus. Next base: position 69,402,719 of record CM052883.1, on the reverse strand, counting down.
CTCTCCGCCTGCCTCTGCCTACTTGTGATCTCTCTCTCTCTGTGTCAAATAAATAAAATCTTAAAAAAAAAAAAAAGTAGGCACAATAGCATATTTGTTAAGACCTTTGGAGTAAGCTATACCTGGTACAAATACCAGTACTTCCCCTTATAGTTTGTAAGACCTGGAGGGCAATAATATCCTGTGTAAGCCTCAGTTTCCCCATCTGAGTAACTGGGTTAGTGAAAGTACTATCGACTTGTCAACAGGGAAGACAAAATGGTCAGTCCCAGAAGGCATATTTTATTTTTGCCACTGAGATTGTTTAGAAGTGCCAGTGTATGTGATAATAAAAAGCAGAATGACTTTTGTCATTGTTTTCAAAATTTCTATGGCCATGTATTCACCTCTTATATTGCCCCCACCGCTCAACTCTAAGCAGGCAACTAGTTCTCACTTCAAATTGTTACTATGAAGATGAAATAGGTAGTCCAGGTGACATTTTCCCAGAGTCCCTGTCTGTAGTACAGGTAGAATTTAAAACATTTTATTTAAGATTCCAGGGTTCCTGGGAAAGGCAAGTGCAGGTAGGCATGATTGTTTTCTGAGGAGAAGCAGGTAACTGGAGAAAGCTTTCCAGGATCTGCGTGTGACCATGAGGGTCATGTACGGGGGATCATCGACTGTGGAAGTCAGTGGAACAAGGGGGGTACAGTCAGGAAACTGGTGAAAGGCTGGTATGACATTCCATAGCACTTGCAAATCTCAAATGTGCCACAAAATGTTTGGTTCTTGTGGAATTTTTTCATAAAATCCATAAGGGGATGTAATCTTATGAGTATGATGACAGCAGGACCAAGATGCAGGGCAAGGATGCAGAGCAAAGGAACCATGAGAAACTAAGGGCAGAAAATTGGTTTAAATATTGCAAACACCAAGATAGCTCCTAATAAAGATCACATAATTTAAAAAGTAAATATTTTCATAATAGCACAAACATAAAATCTAGATAATAGCAAAAAATTAAAAAATGTAGGGGGAGGATGATGGATGCTGTCGTGTTACTTTCCTTTTTTTACATGGGGAATTGCAAGCCATATATTGATGATTTATGTATAAATATACATATGTAGATATAGATATAGACATATGTGTATGCAAGTATCTATCTGAAAGTCACAAAGAACTGTTAGAATAAAAACCAAGACGGTTAACTTTTAAATCAGCAGGGAAAAATGAAAAAGGAAATGTATAATATGGATACATTGCAGGAAGCATGAGAAACAAAGTATAAAACAGGAAAAGATTAACTATTCAGTTGTGACTCTAAAGTAATTTGTAAGAAAGACACAATTTGAGAATCATGTTCCTGTGGGGAAGAAGCATATAAACTCTGTCTACCACTCCATTTCTAGCTCATGGAACAGAGATTATCTAAGCTGGTGCTCAGCCATTCCTGAATTGGATATAAATAAAAAGCCAAATTCTAACCACATTCCATAGAATATTTTTATTACATGAATTTTAAGACGTGATTTACTGGTATTTTATGAAGTTTAGGGCATCTATTGAGTGCTAAGCTTGGCCTGGAATTTTCTTTCCTTGTATTATTATTTTCAGCATTTGGTAGGAAGATTATAGCAGTCTCATAAAATGATGGAGTTGCCTCCTCTTCTATTCTCTGGAAAAGTTTGTGTAAGAATGCAATTATTAACAGACCTATAAATACAGGAAACAAACTGATTTTCGCCAGAGGGAAAGGAGGTAGTAGGATGGGCAAAATGAGTGAAGGGGAGCGGGAAGTACCGGCTTCTAGTTACGGAATGAATAAGTCACAGGCTGCAAGACACAGCATAGGGGATATAGTCAATGGTATTGTAATAGCAATGTATGGGAACAGACGGGGTAGCTACACTAGCGGTGAGCACAGAATAGTGTATAGACTTATTGAATCAGTATGTTGTACACCTGAAACTAAGGTGACATTCTGTGCCAACTATACTTCAATTTAAAAAAATGCAATTATTTGCTCCATGAAAGTTTAGTAGAATTTTGTACTAAAACAATGGGACTTTGTGTTATCTGTGACAGTAGATTTTTAACACTCAGTTTTCTTGTGGATATAGGTCTTTCTACACAGGCTTTCTACTATTTTTTAAATAGTTTTTTTAGTTACATTTTTCTAGGAAATTTGCCTATCTCATCTAACTTAGCTGTTAATTTATTCACAGTAGTCTCATAGTTTTAATCTCCATTACAACTGTAATTATCCCTTTATTTTCCTTTTCAGTATTATTTATTTGTTGCACTTTTTTCTCTTCTTGAGCAATCATGCCAAAATTTGTGCATCTTTTTTGTCCCCCAAAAGAACCAACTTCTGGTTTTACTATTTCTTTGAAATTAATTATTTGAGTTCTATTGCATTAATTTCTGTTTTTGCTTTATTTTATTTCTTCTACTTCATTTTTCTCCTCCTTAAATTGCGTACTTACCTCATTAATTGTTATTTCCTCTTTCCTGATATAAGTATATAAAATTATATTTCCCTTGAAATTCTCTTCAGAAATCTCCAAGATGTCCTCTGTAAGGCATTGTGTAAGGTGTGTGAAAGATATTTCAACATAATAGATTTTCCAATTTCAATTTTTTTTTGAAGATTTCAAGATTCTGTTCCCTGCTTTCTGACTTAATTGCACTGTGGTCAGAGAGCATGGGTAAGATGATACCACTCCTGAGAAATGTTTAGACTTGTTTTTTGGACATGGTGGAGTTCAATGGACAATTTTCAAAAATATTTATTGCACATGTAAAAAAGAAGGCATATTTCCTAACTATTAGGTGAAGGTTTCTATACAGTTTCATGAGATCAGGCATTTTAGTTTGACTGTTCAAATTTTTTTGTCTATTGATAAATTAATTTCTTAAAAAGACAAATTAATTAAAGACGTGTTAAAATCTCCCACTGTGACTGTGTATTTATAGATTTCTCATTTCTACTCTGTCGATTTCTGCTTTGTGCGTTTGAAACAATATTATCAGGCTACAAGTTTGGAATTATGATAACTTCTCTTGGATTATACACTTTAAGATAATTATTTAATTATCTTAATACCTAATATTATTTTTTGCTTTGCAGTCTATTTCATACATTTCTTTTTTAAAGAATACTAAGTTGTACGATTAAATGGTTTTTACTATTTTAAAAAGTATTTTTTTAAGATTTTGTTCATTTATTTTACGGAGAGAAACACAGCGAGAGAGGGAACACAAGCTGGGGGAGTGGGAGAGGGAGAAGCAGGCTTCCCACCAAGCAGGGAGCCCGATGCGGGGTTCGATCCCAGGACCGTGGGATCATGACCTGAGCCAAAGGCAGACGCTTAACAACTGAGCCACCCAGATGCCCCTTAAAAAGTATTTTTGTAAAGATATATATCTTTAAGTTAGAAAAAACTTTTAAGAAAAGTAAGATAGAAATTATATCCTAATATCTGGTGTCTTAGCTCCAGCTGCTATAACAAAATACCATAGACTGCATGGCTCATCAACAACAGAAATTTATTTCTCACAGTTCTAGGGCCTGGAGGTCCAATATCATGATGCCAGCATGGTCGTGTTCGGGTGAGGGCTCGCTTGTGGGTTGCAGATGGACGATTTCTTGCGTCTTCGCATGGTAGAAAGAAGTGAGAGAGCTCCCAGAGGTCCCTTTTGTAAGAGCACTAATCCTATTTGCGAGGGCTCTACCCTTATGATCTAATTGCCTCCTAAAGGCCCCACCTCCTAATGCATCACATTGGGGGTTAAGATTTCAACATATGAATTCACAGGAGACACAAACATTAAATCCACTGCACCCAGAAATTAAAGTTTAACATAAATTCTTCCAGATATTTTTCTATTTGTATAGATTGATATTAAATATGTGTATATACCATATTCATTTATAAAATGTACATATGTTATAAATAATTTTATTTTTTTTAAGATTTTTATTTATTTATTTGACACAGAGAGAGAGCGTGCATGCAAGAGAGGGAACACAAATGGGGAAGTGCCAGAGGGAGGCTTCCTGCTGAGCAGTGAGCTGGAGGGGGGGCTTGATCCCAGGATCCTGGGATCATGACCCAAGCTGAAGGCAGCTGCTTAATGACTGAGCCACCCAGGCGCCCCGTTATATATAATTTTCATACATTTTCTATATAATATTCCTACATATGTACCATATGGTACTATACATACATATATATTTTAACCACAATGAGATCATAATATACAATAAAGTTTGCACTTGCCTTTTTGTTCACTTGACCATCTCTATCTTTCCAGGTTTGCTTCCATGATTTTCTGGTTTAAAATCAGCAACTGATCTAGGCTTACACATTGTTTATCATATGTACCTTAGAAGAGAGACTGAATAATGTGAATAGTATAGTAAATTCTCATGCATCTGTCACTCTACTTCAGAAAAGTATATTCAAAGAAGATTTTAAAATAAGTTCCAGAGTAAGAGGGAAAACAAATTGCAAAACAATATTTGGGTTCCCAAACTTACTAAATGTTTATAAAGAAAAGTTTTTTAATTTCAGAAAAGTTCATAGAAGCCAGGATCTATCATAAGCTGAATAAAGCTTCCCACATTGTCTAGTCACATCTAGGTTTGAAACCATGGGACCATTGATTCTACAGGCTCCTATTACTGGCTTGGCTTTATTTGTCATTCCCCTGTGACATTTCTGAAATCCCCTACCAGCCCAAAGTGTACTGTCCAATGTCACTTCAAACACTTGTTCTTGTACAATACATTGTATTCGAGATAAAATGATTGGTCTTTCCATTCTCCTATACTTGGATGTTGACAAAAAAATTATTATTCAGAATTTTTAACTTATTTTCTATGGTGTTATGAGGTAAGAAGTTGTTTCTACACTACTGGGATGTGCCAAAGACACTGGCCCCCAAAGCCCCTGTTTTTTGGAAATGAGAAGTAAATAGAATCTCAAAAGGAATGGATTGAAGGAAAACCTCTTCTTAGCAATATTCTTCTCTGAAAATCACTTAACTAGTTCAAGAAAATGATATTTTTTAAATTAATTTTATTTTTTTTCAGTGTTCCAAGATTCATTGTTCATGCACCACACCCAGTGCTCCATGCAATACATGCCCTCCTCAATACCCACCACCAGGCTCACCCAGCCTTCCACCCCCACTCTTCCAAAACCCTCAGTTTGTTTTGCAGAGTCCATAGTCTCTCATGGTTCATCTCCCCCTCCGGTTTCCCCCAATTCACCCTTCCTTTCCTTCTCCCAATGTCCTCCATGTTTTTCCTTATGCTCCGCACGTAAGTGAAACCATATGATAACTGACTCTCTCTGCTTGACTTATTTCACTCAACATAATCTCTTCCAGTCCCATCCATGTTGATACAAAAGTTGGGTATTCATTCTTTCCGATGGAGGCATAATATTCCATTGTATATATGGACCATATCTTCTTGATCCATTCATC
>CM052883.1:69251223-69396738 GCA_028534135.1 Potos flavus | reverse complement strand
CTAATGATGATGAATAAGGAAAATGATATTTTAATCTACCCCTGAATCCCAGAACTTTGCTTTCCAGCTTATGTTCATCTCTCTCTGACTCCTTCCCATCTGCTGTTACCCTTTTCTGAAACACTACGAACACCTTTTTCAGAGTCCCCATTCGGCAGTCTCTCCTGGTTCTCCTTCCTTGCTTTACTGAAACCTGTTTTTAGAAAGACCAGAAAAAGCCACTTTTTCCTTCACTCAGCCTGAATCTGGAATAAACAGGCAAGGCCTACAAACTTGTATTCTTCATGGATACATTCAAATAGCTATTTCACTGGCTTCCTGCAGATATTTCTCTGAGAGAAATTCAAGAAATCTTAATAAATTGCAAGGTGGAAAATGCTCATTCATTGAAAGTTTCAAGTTTGTTAAGAGGACAGTCCTACCCAAATTGACTTATAGTTTCCGTATAATCATTATCAAAATCCCAGCAAGTTCTTTGTAGAGATTGATAAGCTGGCCCTAAAATTTACATGGCAATGCAGAAGACCAAAAATATCCAAGTCACTTTTTTTAAAAGTAACAATATTAGAGAACTTATGCTACCTGATTTCCAAACTTACTACAAAACTGTGATAACCAAGAGAGATGTGGTATGTATACACAATGGGATATTAGCCGTAAAAAAGAATGAAATCTTGCCATTTGCAATGACATGGATGGAGCTAGAGAATATTATGCTACCAGAAATAAGTCAAAGAAAGACAAATACCATATGATTTCATTCATATGTGGAATTTAAGAAACAAACAAACAAATAAAAAAAAAAAAGGCATAGGGAAAAAAAGAGAGAGAGAAACCAAGAAACAGATTCTTAATGATAGAGAACAGACTGATGGTTACCAGAGAGGAGGTCAGTGAGGGGATGGGGGGAAATAGCTGATGGGGATTAGGGAGTGCACTTGTGATTAACACCAGGTGTTGTATGAAAGTGTTGAATCACTGTATTGTACACCTGAAACTAATCTAACACTATATGGTACCTATCCCGGAATTAAAGTTTTAAAAAAATTTAAACAAAAAGTGCTGGAAAAAAGAGTGTGGAATTTGTGTAAGGATAAACTTGTATATTAAATGAAAAGAGAACTGCTAGTCCATAAATAGACACCCCTCACCCCAACGTAGTCAAAAAAGGAAGAAAGACAGAATCTAACTCCATGATTTGATTCTGTAGAACCATCCATACTTGAAATCAGTCTTGGACTTCCCAGATGTATGAAATAATTAATTCCCTTTTCACATAAACTATCTCAATTCTGGGTTCTGTCCTCAGCAAACAAAAGAGACATATATTCCTGGACATTAAAAAGACTATGCTGGGACACCAAATCTACATCATTTTCTAGACTTTACTACTGACAAATTCACTGTGTCCCCAACATGCTCTGTCTAGATTAATTTTCCATTCCTACATCCCCGTAGCCCCACATGCTCTTTAATTTTGATGTTCTCATTCTAATGTTCTTGGAATAAGCTTTCTCACAGGACTCCTTCCCATAAGTGGGGAGGTGATTATTAGGAGGTTAATGGCATTGTTGTTGAACCCATTGTTCTGCCAAGAAAGACCTTATGAAGGCAGCTGACAATTATTGCAACAGATTTAGATATTCCTCTGGCAAATCCTCTGTTTATCTTGATCTGGGGCATGAAGGTGTGTGAGCATTTGATGGTAACTTTAATTACATTTATTCACCTCCAGTTTCAGTTCCATCAAATAAAATACAACTCGTATCTCCTAGTCACTACCAGAATTGTGTGCTAAAGGGGAAGCCCGGAATGAAGATAAAGGCTTGATGGAGAAATCAGAACTGGCGAGACATAAGAGGTGAAACAGCTCATGACCTCCAGGTTTGCTAACGTGTTTAGTTTTTCTCGGATCTTTCTCAAAACCCACATATCCTATTTAGAGTTATAATTGGGAGCCTATGAAGAATGACTTCAAGAAGGCCTACTTATCAGCAATTGAAAAGTTAAGAAGACGCTTCATGTTGTCCTTCTGTGTTCAACAATGCACTGAAATCCATGAGCCAGATAGACATTGTCTCTTCATGTTCACCCAAACCTGCCATGAGATGACTTTGTAGAAAGAAGGAGAGTGCCAGTACAGGAGGGAAGGGTGTAATGGAGCAGAAGTCCAGACAGACTAGGGTTAGTTAGCCAAGGAGCAGCCTTGCCAGGACCTGACAATTCTCTCCTTTAAGCCTTCCAACAGCTAGCTGCTCCTCTCTCCTCACTCTGCCTTTGCTTTTCCTGTAATTGTATATATTCATGTCTTAGTTGCATATGTATCATTTGACAACATGTGACTATGTCATTGAGCATGTACATTACATATATATATATATATATATATATATATGTATGTGTGTATTGGCACTAGGCCCACTAGGAATGTTTTTATGAAGAAAGAAGAGAAGCAAGTGGGGATGAATCAGACCATAGGGCTTATTTCTGCTGCCACAAACTATTCATGAATCCCCATAGTTCCAAGGGTATGAGATGTTATTTGACCATTTGGTAGTGTGCTTGTGGCCTTCTACATGGAAGTGGGCAGTGTGCATCCAGAGATGTGTCCCAATAAGAAAACTTACTATGGTACTCAAAAAGGTCACAGAAGTGCTAATACCACTGATTTAAAATTGTTGCTTCATTTGGACATATATTCCAATCCTTGCTCATTCTCTTATTCTTGCAGCTTTCTGTGGTTACAGTTAAAACAATGATAACTCATTCCCTACTATCCTAAGAGTTCCATAATCTCATGAAATTTAGATGGAATATTTTAGACAGCTCTGGAATGTTGATCAATTGATTCTTGGTCTGCACATGAGAACTATGCATAACCCAAGATGATTCAAATCTGAGGCTTATTTACTTGGATTGGGCCCTGCGTATAGGCGAACTCTAATTTTACATTGATAAAACCATTTTTAAGTTCCTGCTATTGACATGGCAGCATTGTGGTTCTTCCCTTCTTTTCCTATTTATTTTTATTTTATTTTATTTTATTTTACTTTATTTTATTTTATTTTAATAACCTGGTCTTCCCCCAAAAGTTTCTACTTTGAAAGACTTGCTTTGCCACAATTACCTAACCTATTCTCCTGCCATTATGATATACTGACTTTATCTATTAACATTGTTAAAAACTCCGGACTACCCATCACTCATATTATAATTATTAAAAACATTTAAGATGTGTCATTTCCTAGGTAATGAAAACAATTCTACATAATTAGCTCTCTTCTTTAAGATATTTGGCTCATCTCATTATTTTGGAATATATTTTTGAAATCTCTATTTGGTTATTTGTATGGCTACTAATGTTTACTGTGGAGCTCTGTTTCAACCTCATTATAGACATGATCACTAGTACTGGTCTGAGAATGTTTTCTAGAATTACTTCCATAACTTAGTATAATGTGTTAGGGGAACTCTCCAAGCAGGACCCCCAGACCAATGACCTCAGTTCCACTCAGGATGTTATTTAAGAAACAGTCCTACGGCCCCATGCCAAACCTGAGGAATCAGAAATTCTGGGGTGGAGCTCAGCATTCCATGTTTTTAGCAAGCCCCTTAACTCTAAAATTTGAAAGCCACTATTTCAAAATATTTGTCTTTTATCACTCACCGTGTGCCAAATATTCAGGGCTCACAACACTTGTAGACTCAATGAACAAATAAATAAATAATGAAACATCAGTGTAGAATTATGATAAAGCATGCAAAGCAATTATAGATTTTTATAGAAACCTCCGGAGGCATCAACCAACTAAGAATCCATAAAGCATTTATTTTGGAGGAAAACACCCGGCTATGCACTGTAGAAAAATAAAACATGTCCCCTACCATGAAGAAACTTGAATGTGGTCAAACAGTAGACACAGTCATTTTAAAAGACGAGTAACCAAATGAGGGGATTTTTGATGATACTCAAATTAGTGGTAAAAATGGTAGGTGTTGTTTCTTTGCCCTCTCAACTTGCTTTATTTAAGTTTAAGTTTGGGAAAACCATTTATTGCATAGGATACAATAGGAAAGTTTCAGGGTGTAAAAAGCAAGTATGGCTACATAGAAGGAAGGGTCCATACACATAAGGAATGATTACATGTAAGAAGAAATTTTAAGTGAAGGGAGTAGAATGTATAAAGTTGTAATGAAAAGCAAATCTGGGCTGAGACTGTGAGAACATAAACATACCAGTTCAGTTAGATTGGAAGGTCTGCATAAGGGAAGAGTTATAAAGTGCCACATTATATGGGACGTCATTAGTAAGAACCCTAAATTAAGGGCTAAGAAGTATATACGTGATCCTTCAGGTACAAGGAAGTGTCAACACTTTGGAAAATGAAGACAGCCACCCTCTATACCCTCACGTGGCAGAAAGAGGATGAGCAAGCTCTCTGGGCTTCCTTTTATAAGCACATTAATCTCATCCATGAGGGCTCCACCCTCATGACCTAATCACCTCCCAGAGGCCCCGCCTCCTATCACCTTCGCCTTGGGGGTTAGGATTTCAATTTATGCATTTTGGGGGCGGGGGCACAAATATTCAGTCCACAACACTCTGAGATGGTGGAGGAAGCTCACACTGTTATGTAAATATCCAGCAAGGTTTGTAGAAGTAACTGATGACACAGGCAGTGAATAAGGTAACAACTGCACAGCTACACACCTGCATTCCTGCCGACATCAATGCCAGTTCGTCCGCTGGAAGTAGTGGCCACCTAGAAACTATTTTAAGAGCTAATATGTATGTATGTAATATATACATGAGTTACATAATTTATAATTACATATATTAACATACATTATTTCATAAGTACTTGTTGTATAATAATACAATATATAGTAGGCACTTGCCCTATGCCAGTATCTACATTAAAGAGTTTGCAAATATGTCCTCCCTTTCTCCTCATCAGAACGCTGTGAGCTACAGTCCGTGACCGCTGAAAGAGAAAGTTGAAGTACAGAGGCATAGGTGGCATCGAGGTGACACAGCAAATGCCAGAGCTAGAGTTTGGACCAGCTCTGTTAGTCACCAAAGTGTATGACTTTAACCTCTCTCCTGGCATAAAACAAACTCCTTTACTTCCTGATAAATTATATGCATTCACATATTGGAATTCTTCTATTTTACCACAAAAAACAAGTGTATTATACCACTAAAGATAGTCTTTGTATTTCGAACAATTTTTTTCATAATATTAACTAAAGAAAATCGTTGTATAAGAAATCCTCTTGGAATTCTAACACTTTGATATTGTCCCAGAACAGGCCGTGAAGATGAAGCTTTTGGAAAGTACCATCTTCATTCAAGCCAAACATGAGCCTTAGTTCTGGTCAAAATACAAATTGAGGACACTCCAATCGAGAAATATCTGTTCGAACTGCTAACTAAGCTACTTACTAGTGATATGTAAATTAAAAGTAAAATTGATAAAAAAAATAAAAACTGACAAAATTAGTAGAGTATTAGATTTATTTCTTATTTACTTGCAAAGATTATGATAAATATCCCCAATCAAAAGAGTGGCAAACTGTAATTCAAGTTTATTTTCTTGTCAAATTATCTTTATGTTTAATTTATATCAAATGTCTTTACTTCAACATTGTTATTCCTGTATTACCTAGATATCTAAAATTAGGAGCATGCTTTAACCTTTTTAAAACTTATCTGTAACTTAATCTTCTACTTTCCCTGAACCAAAAACTAATTACTTTTATTTCTTTGACTCATATATGTTGAGAATTGTCATTTCCTTGAGTGCAGATGTCTGCTACAAATATCACTTAATGACCTTAAAATAAATTTGTTAAATGTTATCATGATTAATAGTAATTTTCAATTGAATATAAATACAAGTATTGTGGAAAGTGACAAAAGTTCCTCAGAGACAAAGGAAATTGTGGGGAGGGGCCTATCTTCCCAGGATATTTTCACCAGGGAAATTTACATTTTTGGAAGAAAAATTAAAATTGTAGAAACACTTCTTCAAAAATTTTAATGCTAAAAAGTACTTTTTGCACAGTCAAGTAAATGTACAAAGTTTAAACTTTTTGCATTTTCTCATTATTTTTTTTAAGATTTTATTTATTTATTTGACAGAGAGAGAGAGTACAAGCAGGGGGAGCAGCAGAGGCAGAGTGAGAAGCAGACTCCCCGCTGAGCAGGGAGCCTGATGTGGGACTCAATGTGGGACTCGATCCCAGGACCCTGAGATCATGACCTGAGACGAAGGCAGCTGCTTAACTGATTGAGCCACCCAGGCACCCCACATTTTCTAATTATTGAGTGTAGAATTTAAATTTTTCAAGTGTCCTTTTTGAGAAAACTGGTAGAGAAATTCAGCATATAATTTGGGTTAAAAATATTTAATTGTTTTTTATGTTGAATGTTTCAATTCCCTTGTTGAACGGACCTGGTATATATTATTTTTGAAACAATGGTTCATATAGGTAGTCAAATTTAGTGCTTTCAACCTCATATAAACTAGCCATTTAAATTTTTTAAGAAGTATTTTAAGGGAGAATAAATATAATATTTTTGATATAAAGTAATAGAAATAAAACTTACTTTTTCAAGTACTGTTGGGCACTTGCCTTTGGGCAGATACTATGTAAAAATTGTATTTACAACTCTAAAACTGTATCTGTTATTTAAAAAGTCACTGTTTTATTTTTATAAAATAATTTTTTTAAGATTACAAAAGTAATTCATGTTACTCTCGGGTAATTTGAAAAATATGGATAAAATATGGAAATGATATTCAATACCATTAGCCATTAGGGAAATGCAGATTAAATCCACAAGAAGATACAAAATACATGGAGCAAAAAGCTGACAGATTGATGAGAGAAATGGACAATTCAGCAATAATAACGGGAGACTTCAATATCCCACTTACAATAATGAATAGAGCAACTAGACTGAATATCAAATAGGAAGTAGGACACTTCAACAACACTGTAAACCAACTAGTCTGGACGTGGAACACTCTCCCAGACCAAACAGCAGAATACACATTCTTCTCAAGGGCATATGGAACGTTCTCCAGGATACACCATATGTTGTGAAGCCGCCTCAGCCCCTCTGGCCCACCTAGTAGTCTTTCATCTTTAGCAAGCACCCTTAGCCCTTATGATCGATGAACTAAACCTTTCTTTGTGTAGCTATAGATCATACCTGCTTTCCTAGAGAATAGAGCACTTCGCAGGTCACCAGGCTTCCGCGCACAGCCTGGCCCAGGTACCAGGGAGCCAGACCTTCTTGCACAACACCTGAGCACCAAGCTAACTGCAGCTGGCATCGTCGAGTCTGCGCATAATCAAGACCGTCACAAACCACTGCGCTCCTTTAACTGGTTAAACCCCTTTAAAAGTTCCTGGGCCAGACAGAAACAATGGACTTGGCCTCTGGACAAGAGTCAGCCCTCTCCTTAGGTGTCTGGCCTCCTGAGTAAAGCTCATGTTCCTTTCCAATCAAAACTCGGCTCTTGAGAATTGGCCTTTGGAGTGACAGGCAGCCAAACTTGGGTTTTGGTAACAACTTTGGCAAGCCAGTCAAGAGAGTTAGCACTCCCGTGCTTGGGCAGACAGAGGGGTCCGCCCTGCAACATGCCCGGCCCGGGCTCACGGTTCACTCCCAGGCTAGTCATTCTGCTCGTCATGGGACACAAGCTGCCCGTGCTAGCGGAAGGGAGCCTGGGGATACTGACCGATCCTGCAGTTGCCGGGACTGGTTTTGTCTCAGGGGAAGCTCCATGCTGATTCCAGATTGACACCAACTGCCAGTCTTGCTTTTTGTTTGAGTGGTTAGGAAAGGAGCACTGGGGGAAGCTGATGAGCTTCTGGACCCGGTTAAGTCAGTCAGAGTGCACGCAGATGCAAGTTTTTCATTTGTGAAGCACTGGGTGCTTTTATTTCGTTGTCCTTGCTTTTTCCCATGAGAAAGGCCTGGCTCTGGGAAGAAACTAAAAGGGACTTGAATTATGGGCACTGTAATTGGAATTGGGCACAGATCTGTTTTGGTGTGTATTGGGGGGAGGTTGTATCATGTTAAATTTGTGTACAATGGGAGGTTCTATCTCTGTCTCACCAAACAGCCCATTGGGCCGTATTTTGAATAAATGGAAAGAATATAGCCAGAAGCGCATGACTAAGAAAAGGATGGTTTATTTTTATTGTAACACCACCTGGCCTACATATATTGGTGAAGCCCCTCAACTTAGGGGGAAGAACAAAAACAAAAGCTGCTTCTTGTCATAATTTTGTTTCTTCCGTGTTTTTTTCTGAATATTTGGCAGGAAGATGGGGAATACTCCTTCTGTTCCCAAAGAAAGCCCATTTCTTTTAAATAAATGGCGACAAACCATAAGAAGTTCTTTTTTAAAAATTTTATTTATTTATTTGACAGAGAGAGAGAACAAGCAGGGGGAGCAACAGGCAGAGGTCAAGTGAGGAGCAGGCTCCCCACTGAGCAGGGAGCCTGATATGGGGCTTGATCCCAGGACCCTGGGATCATGACCTGAGCAGAAGGCCGAGACACTTAACTAACTGAGCCACCCAGGTGCCCTAGGAGACTCTTAATCACAGGAAAGAAACTGAGGGTTGTGGGAGGTAAGGTGGATAAGAGGATGAGGTAACTGGTGGTGGACATTAAGGAGGGCATGGGATGTAATGAGCACTGGGTGTTATATAAGACTGATGCATCACTGGCCTCTACCTATGAAACTAATAATACACTCTATGTTAATTAATTGAATTTAAATTTAAAAATAAGATTAAAAAAATAATAAATGGTGCAAAGAGCTAAAAAGCAATCAGAGAAAAAGGCTGTTTTGCAGCAGGGAGAGGCAGGAGACAGAGATAAGAGAATGGTAGAACAAATTTTAAATCCACCTCCATGGGGTGCCTGGGTGGCTCAGTGGGTTAAAGCATCTGCCTTTGGCTCAGGTCATGATCCCAGGGTCTTGGGATCGAGCCCTGCATCGGGCTCCCTGCTCAGCGGGGAGCCTGCTTCTCCGTCTCCCTCTGCCTCTTCCCCCCAGCTTGTGTTCTGTCTTTCTCAAATAAATTAATAAAATCTTAAAAAAAAAAACCCTTAAATTCACCTCCAGCTTTGCTGGCAGCACCCCTGCCACGTCTGCCTCTACCTCCTCCTCTTCCTGTGTGCAGCCCCCTGGGCGCGGCTTTCATAACCAGCTCCTATACTATCCACACTGGGCACCTCAGGCACCACAAGCTCCTGCTCCTCTTCCTCTCACTATCAAGGAGCTTTAGCTGCTATTAGGCCACCTCCTTATGAAGTTCAAACTCAAGCGCCTCCCGAAATCAGCACGAAGAGCCCAGTGGCCCCCCTGGAGTTAGACTGCCGCACTTCAGATTCCCCCACAGGAGCCCCAGGGAAGAATGACCAGGGGAGCAAATTGATTGACTTTTAGTGGACACAGATGCAACATATTCGGTATTAAAGCTAATTTTGGTATGTCAGTTTAATTAAAATAGACATGTTTTTAGGGTTATTCACATTAGATATACAACTTTTATTCTACCAAGGCTTACTAAAGGTCAAATAAGCTCATGTAATTTGTCAGCAAAAAGATGGCTTAAAATGATGGTTAACCTTGTTGGTCTCATAAAGGTCTCGTGGGTGATTGCTAAGACCTCTTTCAAAATCTTTGGTAAGTTGAAACTTTAAAAAGTTGTGCGAAGTTAAATGATAAATTGGGTTGAAATCATCAGATATCTAAGTCTTCTTTATTTTTTAGATTTTATTTTTAAGTAATCTCTACACTGAACATGGGGCTCAAACCTACAACCTTGAGATCAGGTGTTGCACACTCTACCCACTGAGGCAGCCAAGTGCCCCTTGGTCTTTTTCAAATGAGACAGAATACTAAACTACTGATTACTGAATGTAGGCTTTTCTGCTTTGGCTTCTTACTACAGAGACACTGTAGACACTTGGATCTGTTGGTAAACGTGCTTTATGCTTTATTGAAAGGTTATACTATGGAGAAGCACGTGTTTCTAGAAATTATGAAATGTATTCATAAATTTGCCAATCCAAAGAATTCTGGTGCAACAGATAATTCACAGTTGGTTACTACTTATTTTTCACTGGAGACTATGATTTCTAGGAATTAAAGTTCTACTAAATGTAATTAAGCCTGATGGAAATGATAAGGAAAGCAACTTTGTATGTAGGAAAGTAGGAGGTGCATAAGAAAGGTATAAGAAAGGAGAACACATTTTTTTGAGGTAAAGAAAGTAAATTTTTCCTAAAATGAGATTGGTTATTTAGAAAGAGGAAGTTTAGGACCAAATCCAAATGGAAAAGAAAGCTGTAGAGGGTTTGTGAAAAGAAAGCTTGGGGAAAAAATTTTGTGTGGTCATGAGTGGCTAAGATTAAAATGACTGGATGTTAAAAGTACACTGGCATAACATTGAAATTCTGTTTTATTGTCTGTTAAAAGACAGTTTTTTTAGATTGTTTCTTAGATCTGCCATTGAGAAGAAATTATAAACAAAGTTTTCTAAAATATATTCCTTTGTGAACAAATGGAAACAGTTAGCTTTCTCTCTACCTGAGCCTTCCAGAGTTCTGAAACTCTCAGTGACTGAAACTGGACTAATTCTTAAAGGAACTAGTCTTGATTTGGTGATCTTTGGAAATGAGGGTGATTTTAGAGAGAGACATTGTTTCAGTAACACACCTTTGTGGATGTTAAATTCTAGTTCTGCTTAGTTGTCTTTGAATGTTTGTTGTTTGCTTAAGCTAGATTAAGTTGAGGTGAACTTCAAAGAAACTGATAGGACAGCTCATATATAGAGTCTTTGTGCTTGTTCCTCTATGGCGGTAATAACAGGACCCCATGGGCATAGGATTATTTGAATAGCTGAACAATATGATGAACTCCTGACAACTGTGTAACTCAGCTATCATCTTGACCCGTTCTATGTGGCTGGGATGACAGAATCACTCCTTCAAAGCCAGAGCGTACCCCACTCCATGGGGCTAGCTATGGACTTGTGGAAATAGTAGATGGTCCCACTTTCCTTATGATTCGATAGAGGAGTTACGTGGGGACACCTATATTCCCAGACAGGTCCTCTCCCACTTGCCAGGGATTCCTCAGAATTAGGATATTGTTAAAGCCAGGTATCAGGCAAAGAACTCTTCTTTCTGGATTTATCCCTTCAGCATATTTGTCCCAGGAGCCACCTTTCTTGATGAAAACTTCAAGTAGAAGCTTTAGCCCAGCATACACCAGCCATCTGTAACCAAACCCAACATGCAATCACCCACAAATTCATAAGGCAACCCTCTAAAACTGAATGGCCCTTGATATCCTGACTGCAGCTCAAGAAGGAACCTGTGCTCTCATTAAAACAGTGTCGTATATATGTCCCGAAGTATTGGAAAAATGTAGCCAAAGTTATGAAAGACTTAGGTAAACACATCACAGCTATCGATGCCCTAGGTATAGATTATTCTAGCAATTGGTAAAATTCAATACCATGAAAATGGAAACATACCCTATTAAGCACTGCTATATTTCTTGTTCTCTTTAGTTGTCATTTGACTTTTTGCATCTGTCAAGTAGGAGCTAATACTATTCATGCTAGCTTGAAGATGCCCTTACTGTCCCTTTCAGTGGAAATGCCAGAAAAAAAGATTCTCCCACTGTGTAACAGTCTTCCATTCCAAAATCCCTATGTCATCCCTGATCAGCAGGAAGGAGTTACAGAAGATGATACGACTTCACCCCTAATCCCATAGATACGGATGATGAGCTTGATAGTGGGAGTTTGAAGCCTCTGCCTTGGCCCCTCTTGCCAACCTAGTAGTCTTCAATTTTAGCAAGCACTCCTAGCCCATGTGATTGATGAACTAAACCTTTCTCTTTTCTTATTTTTTTAATTTAATTTTATTTTTTCAGTGTTCCAAGATTCATTGTTCATGCACCACACCCAGTGTTCCATGCAATATGTGCCCTCCTTAATACCCACCACCAGGCTCACCTGTCCCCCCACTCCCTCCCCTCCAAAACCCTCAGTTTGTTTCTCAGAGTCCACAGTCTCTCATGCTTCATCTCCCCTCTGGTTTCCCCTAATTCACTTTTCCTTTCCTTCTCCTAATGTCCTCCATGTTATTCCTTATGCTCCACAAGTAAGTGAAACCTTATGATAATTGACTTTCTCTGCTTGACTTATTTCACTCAGCATAATCTCCTCCAGTCCCGTCCATGTTGATACAAAAGTTGGGTATTCATCTTTTCTGATGGCTGTGTAATATTCCATTGTATATATGGACCATATCTTCTTTATCCATTCATCTGTTGACGGGCATCTTGGCTCTTTTAAAAGCAGTTTGGCGATTGTGGACATTGGTGGGAATACAAGTTGGTGCAGCCACTTTCGAAAACAGTGTACAGGTTCCTCAAAAAATTAAAAATAGAGCTACCCTATGACCCTGCAATTGCACCACTGGGTATTTATCCCAAAGATACAAATATTGTGAAAAGAAGGGCCATATGTACTCCAATGTTCAGAATAGATGCATAGATACGCATTCTTTCCTAGAGAGAATAGAACACTTCTGTAAGTCAGCAGTCTTTCTCACACAATCTCCCCTGGGTACCGAGGAACAAGATTTTCTTGCACAACCTCTCACAGGTACCAAGGAACCAGACCTTCTTTCACAACACCCCCAGGCACCAACGAACTAGCCCTTCTTGCACAACCCAGAGCACTGAGATAACTCTGTAGCTGGCATCATCGAGTCTACCCGTAATCAAGAAATGTCACTGATTAAACCCCTTAAAATCTCTGGGCCAGGCAAAAATGGCTTCTGGACAATAGTCTGCCTTCTTCCCAAGTGACTGGCCTCCTGAATAAAGCTCATATTTCTTTCCAATCAAAACTCTTCTCTTGACTCTTGGCCTTTCAAGTGAAGGGCAGCCTAACTTGGTTCAGTAACAGTTGGACTGGAAAACAAGCCTCAATACATGTATAGGGATTAAGATTATGGAAATGTACCACAATGGTATGTTTCTACATATATGAAATGCCCAGAATGGGCAAATTCATAGAGACAGAAAGTAAATTAGCAGTGTCCAGCAGCTGGCAGCAGTGGGGAGTAGGAATGGCATTTCTTTCTTGGGTACTGAAAATATCTAGATTAGATAGTGGTTCTGGCTGCACAATTAAAGCCACTAAGACCAGACTGGCCACCAGCTGAACATCACCAAGCGACCCCAGTTCATCCCACATAGAGGAGGATAATCACCTAAGCCCTCTGAATTTCTGGCTCTCAAAATCATGAGCTGTAGAAATGTGATTAATATCTTAATCCATTAAATTTGGAGGTAGTTTGTTACACAGTGGTAGATTCTGGGACAGAATTTAGTATCTAGAAGTAGAGTGCTACCATAAAACACAAAAACGGTATGGTAATATCTTGGGGCCTGGCAGTAGACAAAAGCCCAAAGGATCTTAAGGGGATTGTGGATGAAAATTTGAAGGGAAGAGTTATGGAAAGTTTTAAAAAAAGGACCAAAGTTGTGTACTGACAGAACAAGAATATGCTTCATATATCAATTTGGCTTTTCAAGATGGCTTCTAAGAATCATTAATTTATTGTCCCAAATTAATATCACATGTGGCTGAAAGTAAATAAGGTCCTCTCTCATAAGGAAATTTGGCTATGTGTTTTGTCAAATGGAGTGTATTATACTGACACATAGTATAATAATTAAGGGAATAATAATTATAATATCATTATAATTATTATATAATTATACATAAATAATATAATATAATAATAATAAATAATTAAGGGAATTATATCTTTAAAAATACAGAAACCTGAGTAAACTATTTACCATAACCAAAAGACATAAAGAACTCAAATGTCCATGAATGGAGAAATGGATAAACAGATTGTCATATATACTTACAAAGAAATATTATTCAGCCACAAAAAAGGAATGAAGTAATGGGGTGCCTGGTGGCTCAGTGGGTAAATCATCTACCTTCAGGTCAGGTCATGATCACAGGGTCCTGGAATTAAGCCCCGTGTCTGGCTCCCTGCTCAGTGGGGAGCCTGCTTCTGCCTCTGCCTACCACTCCCCCTGCTTGTGCTCTCTCTCTGTCAAACAAATAAATAAAATCTTTAAAAAAAAAAAAGGAATGAAGTACTGATATATGTAATAACGTAGATGAATCTCAAAATTATTATGCTAAGTGTGAAGAAGCCAGACACTAAAAGCAAAATATTATATAATTCCTTTATTAAAAATGTCCAGAATAGATAAATCCACAAAGACACAAAGTGAATGGATGGAGGTTCCGGTTCAAGATGCTGACAAAGGAAGATCCTAACTCAGCAACTCCCATGGACATACTGAGTCTATAGCTACATATGGAATACTTTCCTTCGAAAAAACCCCTAAAGGCTAACTGAGCAATGACTATACTTTGGGCAAACTAGAAGAAAACCACATCAAAGGGAGGCGAGGCTAGGATACAATCTCTCCACATAGACCCCACTCCTGACATGGCAATCCACAATAGGGAGGGAATTCAGAACCTGGAGTGTCCCCCTGAGGAGCGAAGCATTTGAATCCAACACTGGACAACTTTTAAGACCTGCACCTGAGAAATGAACCCCCCCAAACATCTAGCTTTGAAAACCAACAAGGATTTGTCCACCCACATCCACAACACTGTAGCCATCTGAGAAATGTCTCTTAAAAAGCTCTCCACACTCATACTGCCTTGCCCCAGGCCCAGCTTAGAGGCAGCTCTCTTGAGTATAATAAAGCATTGGCCCGAGGCAGGCATCTAGTTTAATACACACACATCTAGGAACCTGCTGGAACACTCTTTTGGGTGCAAAGACTGGTGGATTCCATCTTTGCATTTTTATTCTCCCTTGCAATAGCTGGAAGGTGCCATCTTTTTGTTCTTTTTTTTCCCCCCTACAGGCACCATCTTCACACTCTCCCTCTGCCATGCTCCAGAGCACCAGTATCTCCTGGAAGGGAGCTTTACACATATCTGATATCTTGATTTTTGCAGCTACAGCTGGTGGGATGCCCTCCTTTTGCCTGACTCGGAGGACAGGGGAGCTGTGTTCCTGGGTCCCATGGGACTGTAACAACCAGGGAGACACTTCTAGGCCAGCTACCACTCCCAGGACATTGCACTGCACAGACAGCAGTATGAAACATGCCGCAAGTCTTTCTGTGGAAGAGGCCTATTCCCCTATTTGCTAGCACAGGACTTTGGCCCAAGGGGTGGGCTTCTGGTTTGACAGGCATCTAGTGGCCTAAGGAAATGCTTTCAAGTAATGGAGGTCAGTGGATGGAATGTTTGTGCTCTCCCTCTACCTCACTCCTGCTTGCTGGTCAGGGAGTTGTGATTGAAAGCAGGTGGAATGGGGATCTGAGTAGGTACTGCAAGAATGATTTGCTGAGCAATCACCCACCACACAATGTGGAAAAAGGAAAGGGTACCAAATGAACCCATGAATCTCAGCTTCCCAAATCCCACTGCAATCAATTAAATATAAAAGTTAAGACACAATGTGAAGTGCTGGGAAGCACTCCTACAAAATATAGATGTGGAAATTACCCCATCTGTTAGCCTCTGCCTCTCCCTCTTACACACCCACTGCTGCAGTCATGAAAAGTAGGTAGACAGATTTTCTCTCACAAGCCCAAGACAATCCTGAAACTTGAAAATTGGTAACTGGATCCACGGGGAGCATAAATCAAGAGCTACAGTAGGAGAACCTGGCTGTGCCATGTTTCCAAACCTCACTTTGTAGCACCAGATTATTTTTTAAAATAGTATCAAAAGAAAATATAAGAGTATTTTACTATAGAAAAAAGCGGGGGTGGGGGGAATATAGGGGCACAACGATGTTTGACTAAGAAAAATCTTTCTGAGCATGGCAGCAAGGTCAGACTCCACAAGAGAAATGATTGATAAAACTAACCATAGAAAAATATAAATATCTGTTTGGCAAACAATCTCATGGGAAAGCTGTAAGACAAATGGAACTCTGGAGAAATGCTTGCAATACATATAACAAAGGGATGGCACATTTGAGTTGTAAATACTTCTTACAAATCAATAAGAAAAGTATGAACACCCTAAAGAAAAATAGGAAAATAGACATCAATTGTCAATCATCATTAGGCAAAGATATTCTAATTAAATAAACAAATAATGAGATCCCATTTATACATTTAAGATTGCCAAATGTTTAGAGATTAATCATACCATTAGTTGGGGTGTTTATGAGACAATGGACTTAATCTGTATACACTTATGGAAATGTAAATGGTTATAATCTTTCTTAGAAGGAAAGAGGCAATAGAAACTGAATGTTAAATGTATATCCTTTGGCCAGATTGGGGACTTTTCCTTAAGCAATAGACAGATAATGCATAAAAATACATATAAAAGTATAGATGACACAAAAATGTTTATAAAAGTATCAAATTGAAAAAACGTCATGGCTCTCTAAGTGTATATCTATGTGTGAAACAAAAACACCAAAATGGTACTGATCTTGTGACTTTGGGAATATGGAAGGGGACATGGTGGGGAGAGAGAGAGAGAGAGACTGGTGACAGGGAGGGGAGCATGTAGTTAATGCAAGGGTTAAGATTATCCGTCATCTTCTACTCTCTACTTCAGTGTTCCTTGGATGATTTACAGCAAGATTCTTTACCTCTAATCATGAAAATACCTTAAAAATCTTCATTAAAAGAAGAATAAATTGGGAACAGAGTTTTTCTTAGGCTCTTTCCTTCTTTACACAGAATATCAATAATGCTTGGTTTTGTATGACTTCTAAGTCCTATGGAACTAGTAAAATCACAAGTCCGGATTGTAAAAACCAACATTTGCAATAAACGCTTGGAGAAATTTACATCTCATCTTGATAGCATGATAACGAAGGAAACGTTTATAAAAATAATTGGCTCCAAAAGAAACCACATATTTTAAATTATTTTAAATAGTGATTATGGGCTATTTTTACATAACTTATAGACAGTTTAAAAATATTTAAGCTACTTTTTACTAATTTTTCACTTATTTTTATATTTTATTATGATAAAAAATATGTATAACATGAAATTAAAAAAATAAAATTTACCACCTTAACTATTTCTATAGTATACAGTGCAGTAGTGTTAAGTGTATTCACATTGTTGTGCAACCAATCTCTAGAACTTTTTCATCTTCAAAAACTGAAACTCTATAGTCAGTAAAAAAGAAACTCCCCATTTTCCCTTCCCTCAAGCCCCTGAGAACTACCATTCTACCTTCTGTTTCCATGAATTTGACTACTCCAGATATCTTCCATAACCAGAATCATACAGTATTTGTATTTTTGTGGCTGGCTTATTTCACTTCCATAATGGTTCATCCCTGTCATAGAATGTGAGAATTTCCTTCCTTTTTATTACCTGTCCACTGAAGGGTAAATAATATTCCACTGTATGGATGTACTACATTACTAGATAATAAAAGGAATGAAACATATGAACATGCAAAACTTGTTCCTGGGTGGCTCAGTCGATTATGTGTCTGACTTGATTTTGGCTCAGGTCATGATCTCAGGGTCACAAGATTGAGCCCCATGTCAGGCTCTGGGCTGGGCATGGAACTTGCTTAAGATTCTCTTTCTTCCTCTCCCTCTGCCCCTCCTCCCTCACTCTGCCTGCTGAGGTCATGCTCTCTCTCTATATAAAATAAAGATAAAATAAAATAAAATAAAAACTGTAAGATGTAACATTTCAAGTAAATACTCCAATGATAGACCATAAAATAAGAGGCTGAACCAGCAAGAATATAAACGTGAATATATAAAGAAATGAAATTTCTTCTCTCCAGATATATTTCCAATAGCATTTCATAGAGCAAATAAAGTACTTACATGTTTAGGGGGTAAATGTCAAATGTTTACATATGACTCTGTATTTTTCTCATAAAAATATTATTTTGTATCTCTCAAGTACTTTTTTTTTTACTTTTACATCTCTTCTCTCATTTGGTCTTTACTTCAGACATAAAGACTCTAGGATACTTATTATAATTACCATTTTTCCCAAGATTATCTTTATGTACATGTTGGTTAGGCTATGCTCAACCATTCAATGCGCTCATATTCATCCAAAAATATTTAATCTAGTATCCATTATTGGCCCATTGCTATTGTGTTGGGCACTGAGAATACAAATTGAATGGGAAAGTCTTATTTACACCACATTAATGCTGATATTCACATTTATTTGATACATTTAATCCTTACATTCATCCATATATTCAATAATAATCAACACTAATATCGGACCTATATGATTAAGTCATTCAAGATATATTTATATAGCTTGGTGCTGTAATAGGCATGGCAAAATCAGTGATCACAAGATAGACATTGACCCTGTCCAAAGTGAATTTTCATTATAATAAAGAACACAATTATAAAATAAGCCTAATAGTTGTAATATATATTATACTATTATATACTAAAGGAAGTTATATATATTATGTATCAAATATGTGTATATGTATTATATATCATGAAAGGGGAGTATGAGTATTGTATGAAACTTTCAAAACAAGTGTAGATTTCAAAAAGGCCCTGAAAGTAAATAATGTGTTAACTGAGACTGGTCAGATGACTAGGAGTTAGCTGAGTGAAGAGCAAAAAAGATTGAAATGTGGGGAGTATTCTAGGAAGAGGGAGGAAAGAGTGTGAAATAACTAGAAATACAACATGGCCAGAGGGTATGATGAGGAGGAGGTGTCTTCAGGAGATGGAAGAGGAAGGCAGACGTAGCTCATTTAAAGGGTGGGGGATTTCAAGGGAAATGGGAACACTCTCAGGGGTGACAGTGAAATAATATGATCATATTTTCATTCTTGCCAGCTCGTTCTGGCTGATGAATGGAAAAGAGAGTCTAGACAACCAATATTTAAGAATGAGTATTTTTAGAATGGGATGACTTTAGGTCCCAGCTGCTCAATTATGATTTTGATCAAGTGATTTGCTCTCTTTCAATCCCAGTTTTCTCATCTGGAAACTCCAGATAGCAACAATGCTTACTTTTATAAGGTATTTCTGAGATCCCATGAATGAATACATGGAAATGACTTACTAGTCCAGAGCATGTCAATAAGTGAGCACTCAGTGTTACCTCTTATTATTTCTAAATTACTGGACACCAAAAATAAATGGTTATTCTCTCAGATCCCCAAATTCTCTAATGCAGTCACTGGTTGCCTTAGAAATCTGGCCCTATGAGTTCTTTTTATTTTTCATTCTTTATTTAATTTCAATTTAGTTAATATATACTGTATTATTAGTTTCTGAGGTAGAATTTAGTGATTCATCAGTTACATCTAACACCCAGTGCTCATTGCTTGTTATATCAAGTGCCCTCCTTAACGCCTGTCACTCGATTATCCCTCCCCCCACCCATCTCCCTTCCAGCAACCCTCAGTTTGTTTCCTAGAGTTTAGCATCTCCTATAATTTGCCTCCCTCTCTGTTTTTATCTTATTTTATGTTTCTTTCCATTCCCCTACGTTCATCTGTTTTGTTTCTTAAATTCCACATACAAGTGAAATTATATGATGTTTGTCTTTCTCTGACTATTTTGCTTAACGTAATATACTCTAGTACATCCATATCACTGCGAATGGTAAAATTTTATTCTTTTTGATTGCTGAGTAATATTCCATTACATATATATGTGTGTGTGTATGTGTGTGTGTGTGTGTGTGTGTATACACACACACCTCACATCTTCTTTATCCATTCATTGTCAATGGACATCTATGGCCCTATGAGATCTTACAAATAATTTACCTAATTCTGAATTGTTTTTGGAACATAACACATTGATTTATATTTAAAAATATAATATATTATATATTATATAAAATATATAATATAATCAAATTATTATATCATTATATTAAATATAATATAAATATAATATATTTATATATATAATATATTTAAAATATTTTTTATCTTGAAAAAATATAGCCTTTGGCTGAACTCACAAATTTTAAGTTAGTGATTGAACTAATGGTGCTTTAAAAACCATGCCTAGTTAGTGTTGATGTAGTTGTGGAGTTATGGGTGACACCTGAGCAGGGACAAATAATTGAGTCACCCTCAGTCACTCTCTCCTGTCAGCCTGAGGAAAAGAGTCACAGGAAGAAGTAAGCCACAGTTCATTTGGGATTAAAGAGTTATAATTTGGGGAGCATGGGTTCAGGTACATACCTAAATAGTATTCCCATTTGTAAGCTAACAGCAAGCGGTTTTAATGAGAAAAAGGACGAGGCGATTATATGAGAAAAAGAAAAAAAAAAGTTTTTTCCATGGGTGTTAACAAGCTAAACTACTCTGGATTATGCACTGATTGTCTTCTGATTTTATCTTCAGAAATTCCAGAACTTTGAATTTTGTGATCAGGATGTCTGTTCCCTCACTGACTTCTCAAATAATTGCTTTACACAATTGCTGTTTTGCCCAACCCAAAGGTTTTGGCTCCTTTCAGACCAAGGCAAAAGGGCAGTTTCTCTGCACTGGCTACTCCAGCTCTATTTTAAAAAGGCTCTGGTCATGTCAATTTTTCACAATACTAAATAAAGCAGCAGACTATTCTGAACTCCTTCTAAATTCATGCTTCATTAAGATACATTAGATTAGACAAAACCATGAATGCTATACAACTGCAAGTGTTTTTAGAAGAAATCTCAACTTTGATTTTCATATGGAACAGTAACACATTTTGTGTTTTTTTTTTTACTAAGTTCTCCACAATATAACATGCTGTACTCAAAAATTTGTGTTATGATAATGCTTTGATAACATTTTCTTTTTTCAGTCTATAGAATCTACTTGATCTCTAATAGCTATCTTAAATTAAAAAGTTAAACAATATGAATACATTTATGAATGAATAAAATTATAGGTAATGATTTATAAGAGACTCAAATGATGTCAGTATTAGTCTGTTTTCTTAGAGCCAAAAAAAAATTACAGATTCATTAATCTATACAATATATCACGGAATCTTCTTCCTTCCCCTGTGCCCATGTAATTCCTAACAGTTCTAATAGACCTTACACATATGTCAGGGATCATTAAATCTTTTAAATCAATAGAGTGGCCTTTCCAAAAAGCATAGTGTTTAGGCCCCAAGTTTCCTTTAGATTAAACATTATGTAGAAGTTTCAATTTTCTGTACAAGTGGATGTGATTGGAGGAATCTTCTTAGAGATGAGGAGATAACGTAATAGTACCAGGTCATCACAGTAACACAAACACACAAATAAATGTCTTGTTTCAGCAACATTTAACTGGTAGTATGATGCTTTCAGCTTTTGGGAGAGCCCCTTTAAGATCTACAGATATGCTGGGGCACCTGCATGGCTCAGTGGGTTAAGCTTCCGACTGTTGATTTCACCTCAGGTCATGATCTCAGGATCTTGAGATCCAGCCCCATATTGGGTTCCATGTATGCAAGGAGCCTACTTAAGATTCTTTCTCTCCCTCTCCCTCTTCCTCTCGCCTCACTGCTTGTATGCACTCACTCTCTCTCTCCATCTCTAAAAGAAAGTCAATAATAAATATATACATAAATAAATAAATCTGCAAATGTGCTTTCTTAACTAAATCCTTAGTTCCAATTCTCATTTAAGAGAGGTGGTTTTAATATTTAGTTATGTGGAAAATTAGCTAACTGATACTTTGGTATAGAAATTGAAACTTGCCCAGACTAAAGGAGATGTGCATAGTATCAGGAATAAAATGGAGCCCATCAACTTAAAAATACTAAACTGGAAGTGATGAAGTGGTTTTCCTGATTTTCCTGCTAAACTCTTATCTTTATGTGCAATATCATTAAAGATTTGAATATGCTGACTTTGTGAAAAGCCATGAGTGTTGCTTAGAAAACACATTGTCCATCCACTAGATGTGAGAATTCACCAGGGGATTGGTCCCCTGGTACGGATGCCGAGTTTAGTTTCAAAAAGAAAGGAGGACACATTTCCTCAAAATGATACATTTTAAAAGCTTTGATTTTGATGTGAGATGTGATTAACACAGTTAATCCTGATGTCATCATGGTTAACACAGAGCCTCTGCACCCCACATCATCGCTTCGTATTAGGGATAATGCAGCGATGGCCATACCTTCACTCCTTCTGAATAAATCAGTGGCAAGCTCAAAGCTATTAACTATTACAAGAAGCCACGGATCTTTCACAACAGCACTTAGCTGACTCACACTAAGTTGTCCCAGAAGAGCCCTTGAACAATTTTTCCTGGAAACCGTGTCGTCTCTGACACCTGAACAAAAATGATGACAATTCTGAACACTGTGAGGGGGTAAAGAAGGACCTACTTGCGTACAAAGGGTTTGACCGGCTGCAGCAGCAGACTAGCCCACACAACGCCCCCACTTAATACCTGCGATGGAGATAAGGGTACAGGTTTTAGTACATATTTTCAAGTTCTGGTGAAGCTCATTGTCCTTTGAAATCAAGTGTTTTAGTGCCTAGGGAAAGAGCAGATACTGGGTTCTATATCAATGAAGTCATTTTTCAGCTTTAACTGTCAAATTCCATTTTTGCTTGAGTTGTCGGCAGGCAATTGAGTTGCAAACCAGGCTTTGTCAAAAGAGGAGTTTTTAAATTACTTTACCATTTAAAGAATGCATGCCTACAGCAATCTGGTCAGAGAGTTTCTCCAAATATATAAAGAAGTTACTTCTTTCTCCTATGAAGTCCAGACCATGAAGTTGCTGCCCACGGCTAAGAGAAAGATAGAATTTCGGGAGAAAAAAAGAATTCATAGCCCGATGACTTTCAATCCTAAGGGATTGTGGAGAGGAGGAGAAAGAGAGCTGGAAACAGAGGGAGGCAGGCGTGGACAACACCACCAGCACCATGCTGGATACCGAGCTCTGTGGTAGGAACCGAGCTATTAGAAAAGCATAAAATATCCAAGTTAGTAGTCTGTTTCCCTTGTCAAACTGAGGGGAGGGGCTAAACGCCATTAGAAGGAGCCCTGCACACAGTCACTTTTAACTCCAGTGTGGTGACCGCTCACAGGTAACAGCTAGGGGAAATAGAGAAATAACAATGCTGAGGAGGTATTCCTGGTCCCTGGAGCCCTGGAGCCCAGGTGCCATGTTGGGAGACCCTACAGGGAACTCCGCGAAACTTCACGGAGGAGATATTATTGATATACCAGGGCTACCATCAGAGGCAGAGCAGAGGAAAGAAGTCAATTTTCTAGTTGGTTTGCAAGACAAAACCCAACTATATGCTGTAGACAAGAGAGGACATAAACAAAGTGATTTCATATGCTAAAAGTAGATGGACGAAGATATCCCAGGCATATGGAAAGAATAAGAAAATAGAAGTAGTAATCCAGATATCAGGCAAAATAAAACGTAAGCCGAAAGCACTAAATGTGAAGAAGAAAAGCACTTTTCTCTTTTTTTAAAGATTTCATTTATTTATTTGAGAGACAGAGAAAGCATGAGCAGGGGGAGGGGCAGAGGGAGTGGGAGGGGCAGAGGAAGAGGGAGAAGCTGACTCTTGGCTGAGCATCCCCCCACCCCACCCCTGGATACCCAGGGCTGGATCCCAGGATCCTGAGACCGTGACCTGAGCCAAAGGCAGATGCTTAACCCATTGAGTCACCCAGGAGCCCCAAAAAAGGCACTTTTTAATTCTAAAAGCTGTAATTCACAGTAGTGTTATAACACTTAGAAATATTCGTATACTAAATAATATAACTATCACCCTATGATTCAAAAAGTACAAGAGATTCCAAGAGACATAGGAAAAAAAAACATACTAATAAGAGGAGACATTCATACACCACTCTCAGCAAGACAGGTCAAATGAACAAAAAGATATAAGGAGACAGAATATTTAAACAATACAATCAATTAGGAGACCTCATAGATATATACTAAACTTTAAGAGAAATTTAAATACTCATGAAACATTCACCAAAATGGATCATATGTTAGACTATAAGGAAAACATTATTGAAGTTGCATAATGAAGAAATATTACACGAAACAGTTCTCATCACAATGCAATAAATTTAGAAAGTATTAATAAAAACTAAAATAAAAATGGTATTTTATCTTGGATATTAAAAACCTATTAAACAAATCTTGGGCAACAGAACAAATACAAATTGAAATAACAAAATTCCTGTTAATAATCATAAAATAGAATTGCATATCTAAATCTATAAGATACATTTAAAACAATGATCAGGAAAAACACCATAGCACTAAACATTTATCAGTAAAAATGAAAGAATGAAAAATATATTAAATACTCATTTCAAAAAATGGAAAAACAAAACCAACAAAGGAATCCTAAAGAAAAAACGAGGAACGAAATCATGAAAATAAATGAAGGAATAAATTAGTGATGTGAAATATATAAAAATAGGATACTTAAATAATAAATTAAATTCCTGGGTTGGGGGAAAAAAACTAACAAGAATAGACAAAACACTTGTTGATGGAAGCTTTGCTATGTCCATCCGTCTCCAGCCTCTCCTACTTCCTTGATACAATTCACTCCATCCCAGAATAATGAGCCACGTGCCCTAGACTTCATGACCAAAGCACTGTAGAAAAAATGGGTTGGAGGGGGGACCTGGGTTAACAAAATTAAAAAATGCTGCAGGAATGTCATAAGCAATAATATCTCCATTTCACCAAGGGACAGCTTCAGCTTCAAACTATGACACAGAGTGAGGAGCTGAGGTCTGGAAAAGACAGAGAGACACACACATTATAAGAGAGGGCCATTCTGTGCAGACCTGAGAAGTGTACAGATGCCCTAAAAGTGAAGGCCAGGTATGAAAAACCCGCATACACACTGGCGTTTGACTGGAGTGACTGCATTCAGTATGTGGAAGGATCATAGGAGCTATGGTTTCACAAAACAGAATATTACTGTAGAGCCGCCAAAAGAGAAGCCAGCCGACACACCGTGGGTATTATGGTCATAGCATAAAATATACACACTGTAAAGGTATTATCAGTTTTACAGAAAGTAATAAAAATGGGAATTTGGAAAAAGGATAAGTAGGAGGATACATAGAAGGGATGATTACCTTCATAGGATGGAGCCAATCAATATAGTAAAATTGAAATCTATAATTAAAGAAAATACAGTTGACCTTTGAGCAATATGGAGGTTAGGGATGCCAACCCCCTGAGCAGTCAAAAATCTGCACATAAATTTGGACTTCCCCAAAACTGAACTACTACTAGCCTACTGTTGACCAGAAGCCTTAGTGATAACCTACAATTAACATATTTTAACGTATATGTTTTATTACTCTATTTCTACAACAAAGTAAGCTAGAGAAAAGAAAATGTTAGGGGGACCTGGGTGGCTCAGTGGGTTAATCATCCCCAGGATCAAGTCCCGCATCAGGCTCCCTGCTCAGCAGGGAGTCTGCTTCTCTCTCTGCCCCTCACCCTGATCATGTTCTCTCTCTCTCTCAAATAAATAAATAAAGTGTTTTTTAAAAAATGCTATTAAGAAAATCATAAGGAAGAGAAAATACATCTACAGTATTAAAAAATGCATGTATAGGGGCACCTGGGTGGCTGAGATGGTTAAGCGTCTGCCTTCAGCTCAGGTCATGATCCTAGGGTCCTGGGATCGAGCCCCAGTTCGGGCTCTCTGCAGTGGGGAGCCTGCTTCTCCCTCTGCCTCCTACTGCTCTGCGTATTTGTGCTCACTCTCTCTCTGTCAGATAAACAAATAAAATCTTAAAAAAAAAAAAAATGTACAAGTGGACCCAGGCAGTTCAAACCCATTTTGTTCAAGAGTCAACTGTAATTCTAAACATTAATTTTTTTCGTGATCTTAATCTAATTTGTAAAGGGATCTCATAAGAACTTAAATTCCCTAATGCAAATGAAAATTTATCTAAAGCTCAACATATGTCATATTTTCACTTTGGTTTTCTGCCTTTTGAATTTGATTAAAAATGAATTTAATGCTTTTTCAAGTTAAAAAAGCTATATATTATTCTTGTTAATTACTTCTCTGTTTCATATGTATATGAATATATGCAGAGAGAGATCAAGCTTATTCCCCAAAATGCTAATGATAGCTAATTTCAATAGAATTTATAGGGTTTTAAAAATTATACTTTTTAAAATGCTTTATAATAAGCAGGAATAATTTTTGGCAAAATTAAAAGGGTACATTGTATCAAGTGAAGTTTCTAAAACTAATAATATTGCAATTAAGATACAATTTAATTGAACATCCACCAAATTAAAAACTTTCGCTCTGCCAAAAACTTGTAAAGAGGATAAGAAAATGGGTTATGAGACGGGTAGAAATAATATTTACAAACCATCCGACAAAACTTGTATCCAAGTTTAAAATATATAAAGTACTCTAAAAACTCAACAGTAAAAGAAAATCCAATTAGAAAATGAGCAAAACAAATAGTTCACCAAAGAAGATGGAAACCACATGTAGGAAAAGATGTTCAACATCATTAGCCATTAGGGAAATGGGATACCAAAATAAGATATCATCTATCAGAATAGTGTAAATAAAATATAGTGACAACACCGAATGCCGCTGAGGGCACAGAGGATCTGGATCACTCATCAGTTGCTGGTAGAAATATAACATGGTACAGCCATGTGGGATAAGTTTGGAAATTTCTTAAAACACTTAACTATCATATGTGCCAATAGTTGCACTCTGGGCATTTATCACAGACAAATGAAGACATGTACACACAAAAACCTGTATAGAAGTGTTTCTATCAGCTTTATTCTTAAAAGTCCAAACTAGAAATAACCCAAGTGTCCTTTAAAAAATGATTAAACAATCCATGATATACCCATACCATGGAATACTACTCAACAATAAAAATGAATGAGCTATTGATACATACAATGTGGATGGATTTCAGGGAAATCATGCTGAGTGAAAAGAAGTCAATCTCAGAAGGTTCCATGCTGTAAGGCTCCATTTATGTAAAATTCTCAAAATATTCAATTATAGAAATGGAGAATGGTTGCCAGTGATTGGCAGAAAATGGGGACAGGTGTGCCTGGCTATGAAGGGGTAGAACAGAGAGCCTGTGAAGAAATGCTCTTCGTCCTGACTGTGGTGGTGATTACAAGAATCTGCATAGGGGATAAGATTGCAGAAACTTGTACCCGTAAAATCTGAATAAGCTCTGTGGGTTGTACCAACAATTTCCTCATTTTGATATTGTACTGTAGCTACGCAAGGTATTACCACTGGGAAAACTGAATGAAAAGCACGTGAGACAGTCTTGTACTTTTTTTTTTGACAACTTCCTGTGGATCTATAATTATTTCAAAATCAATTGTTTAAAAATATACAGTTCAAGGCACAAATAATTGAAACAGTATATTTTGAACATATAAAGCGTACAATATTTGATGAAGTTAAGATAGTCGTAACAATTTCTTCAGCAAATAGAATGAATGATTTCAAATGAATGCAAAGTAAGGCTTGTTAGAAACACCAGAAGAAACTAAATACAACCAAGATCATTAAGGAAAACAGGGACATATTTATTAGACAATGAAAATTCCAGTATAAAAAAATTGTTGGGGCGCCTTGGTGGCTCAGTAGGTTAAGCATCTGACTCTTGGTTTCGGCTCAGGTCATGATCTTGCTGTCTCATGAGATCAAGCCCCACATCGGGCTCTGCGCTGAGCGTGGAGCCTGCTTGAAATTCTCTCTCTCCTCTCTCTCTGCCCCAACCCCCCACCCCGGCTCTCTCTCTTCCTCTGTCTCTCTCTCTCTTTATCTAAAAACAAAACAAAACAAAACAAAAAACCAAAAAAGAACAAAAAAGTCAGAATTCAAAGCATTTGTGTCATATAATGAATAAGCTTTATTTAATAGACTCGCATTTTCCCAGTTGGTATTCTTTTGAATACTGTTATGAGAAATGTAAATAATTTCATGGTCAAGTTAAGTGAAAAATTCTATACCCTTCTATCTTCCTCTTGTAGTTTCAGAATACACTGTTTAAAATTGTTTAACCAGCATCTTCTAAAGTGGTGTATCTATGTCTACTTTAAGCTAACCTAAGTTTTCCCAGAATATTCTCTTTTTATGCAGGACTTCCATTTCTTTAACGTGAAATATCAGAAGTTTATCAGAATTGCAAGTATTACCAACAAGTTTTTTTTTTTTTAATGAATTTCAGAAAGGAAGAAAGCAAGACAAAATGCAAATACCAAAGAAAGGATGAGCTAGAAGGACAGATGGATGGATGGATGGATGAACAGAATGAAGAAAGAGGAAGGAAAGGAAAGAGGGAGAGAAGTAGAGGTTAGTAGTTTTTCTGCTTCATTGCTCTTCTTCATTAACTAGCAATCCCATTTGTTTTGTTATAATATGAAGCTCAAGGAAGGTCATGCTGAGTAGCTATTCACCCTAAGTGATAAATGCATTTATATACTTACCTCACCTTTGGAGAGGAAAACATTTTGTAACCCTATGCAAATATTCTAAAATAGTCTACTAAACATTTTGCTAATCAACCATTTTCAACATTGTTAATCTCCATAAGGAATAATCTAATAGAAAAATGAAATTATATTTCGTATTGAAAATTATAAAGACTTTGAATAATTCAAAAGCCTTACATTATTTTTACAAAAAAAAAAAAAACCAATTCAACATATATACATCTCTGTGAGACACCAATTGCTTCATAGAGAGTAAATAAGTAATACTGAAATGGATATCAAAGCTTTATTCCTGGTGATAATTATTGGGATGACTTTAAAATGTATCAGACAGAGAGGTCCTAGAACAAACCACAGACTACACAGTAAAGCTCAGTGTCACCGGGTGTTGTATAGAAGAGTTGTATCACTAAATTGTGTACCTGAAACTAATATTACACTGGATGTTAATTAACAGGAATTTAAATAAAAACTAAAAAAAAATTCAGTGTCATACAGCTGTATCCAATCAGTGACATTTAAGACCATTTAAGACATTTGAGATCTTCTGCTGAGTTTGAAACCATGAGGTTAAGAGGTTTCTGTTCATATCCCAACTCCTCATAAATTCATTGCCCAACCTTGAGCAAGACATTTAACCTGTGCAAAAGAGTTCACTTTCCTGGGTCTTATTGTAGAGAATGAATCAGACCTATAAATACAGAGAACAAACAATGGCTGACAGAGGGGAGGTGGGGATGTGGAAACCTGGGGAGGTACAGACTTCCAGTTATGGAATCAATAAATCACAGAGATGATGGCACAGTCTAGGGAATATAGTCAATAGTGTTATATAGTGACCAATGGTAACAACATTTGTGGTGAGAACATCATAGTGTATAAACTTGTTGGATCACTGTGTTGTATACCTGAAACTAATGTAACAGTGTGTCAAGGATACACAAATAAATAAATACTTACTTACTTAAAAAAAAGAATGAAATGAGAATAAATGTGAATGCCCTTTGAAAACTCTATGAGTACTCAGCGTTATGCTGAGGCCAACCTTTATCAAGAACAGCACAAAAGAACAAAGTTCTTTCAAAGAACAAAGTTCTTTCAAAGAACAAACCTCCCCATCTGCAATAGAGACCGTATTGTGGTGTCTCTTTCTGCACTTTGGCTAAACCGGCTACATAAATTAATAACATTCTGTATCAGTCCCTCCTCTGCTTGTGCTGAGAACTGTATAAAGAGTGGTTAAGTGATTTATTAGATACTACTAACAAATAGATAATAATAGGAAGTAGATAATACTTAATAATAAAGATATTGCCTATAAGTCTTTTATCTTTTGGACAAATACACCTTGATCACTATTCTTTTTAACTTTGGTACTAGTTTTAGAAAAACACTTCACAGCCAAGACAGGGAGCCTACTAAATTAATAAACACAATTACAATTGACAAATAAATTACAGTTGGTAATTCTGTAATGAGAAATACAAAATTTCTTCTCTTGGAAAAGCTACCAAAAGTAAAAAGTAGCCAAAAGTATAAAAAACAAGTAAGAAATTAGGCAAGGTTACACATTTTTAACTGTAAGATGTCTATGAGCTAGGCCTCTTACTTTTTGAAAACTAGAAAATTAAAAATCAAAATGTCCTTTAAGCTTTCTTATGCATTGTATATAATACTTAAAATCCTCTCTCAATTTAACTATAGCTAAAAAACAAAACAACACAACAAAAAACCCTCAGCTTCAATATTAATAAGTTCTGATTTTACTAGATTCTCATTAATGATTATTTTTTGAAACGAAAATTATATTCACTACGTGCTAACATTTTACCTATAATAGTTGCAAGGTTCTCTCATTCTATGATGTCAGGAGTTGAGCGACACTACTCCTCGGTACTTGTGCCCAGACATCTATTCTGTGGCCCGCAGAAATCTTAAACAGACCCTAGCCGCTCATGGGAGTGCAGGCCCTCAACGGCAGCCTGCAGAGTCACTAGTAAACCTAAGTTCCTGACTTGACTTCTGCAACAGTCCTTGGGATAAACAGTCTCCCTGCCTCCCAGGCCTTCCATCCTGTGCACCACTTCGATAAGACCTCTGTGGAGCTGACCAAAAATCCTGCTCTTTTGTTTGAATTGACCAATCCAGGCTTAACCTGTAAACCCCATAGTACTCCACCCATAGATCCTAAAAAAGGCCAGTGCCCCAGGTCCTGCCTCTCTCTCTCTGTTTGGCTCCCTGCCTTGATCTTCCCCTGTGGATCCTCCAGCTAATTCTTTCAGGACCTGGGAGTATTAAATGTCTCTCTCTCAAGTTCTCCTGTTTTGTGTTGAACCACATCTCACCATTCATTATGAGTCATGCTGTGCTTTACTCAACAAGTGTTACTGTGACAAATTCATAACATGTGTGATAACTGATGAAAACTCTCTGAAACAGTCAAATTTGAATATTAATTACAGAATTTTTTTTTTTTTTTGAGAGAAAGAGAGAGAGAGAGCGCACGTGGGGACGGGAGAGGGGCTGAGGGAGAAGGAGAATCTTAAGCAGGTTCCATGCCCAGCACAGAGCTCCACACTGGGCTGGATCTCATAACCCTGAGATCATGACCTGAGCCAAAATCAAGAGTCAGATACTTAACTGACTGAACCACCCAGGCGCCCCTAATTACAGAATTTTTATAGAATATGTACAAGAAAAATAATTTGTTTTATACAAATTTTAGGGAGAAAATGAAGATTTGGCTTTATCATGTTTTTGTATATATGGTCTGTTCCCTTGAATTACCAAATTATTACTCAGAGACAGAAATCAGTTCATGGTCATTCTTTCAAAGGCACTCAGAGAGCTCTATGCTTCCTTTCATTTTTCTTAACAATCTCTGGAATTCTTCCCATTTGCCTTTAGCTCCAAAACCCTGGAAAGTTTTCATGACCTAAATAATTGGGTTCCTTTACATTTTTTTCGGAAACTTGCTAAGCATGACAGAATCCAGATGTCCTCAAGGCAGCCAGCCTAC
Organism: Potos flavus; assembly: GCA_028534135.1. Lineage (NCBI taxonomy): Eukaryota > Metazoa > Chordata > Mammalia > Carnivora > Procyonidae > Potos > Potos flavus. The sequence goes on along the minus strand of CM052883.1, from coordinate 69,365,098 downwards.
TGATTGTAAGAGAGAAACTCCAGGTTAGATCACAGATTCTGCACTGAGGTTACCTATGACACAATTCCATCTCCTCCCTTTATCAGTCTTAGGAAAACCATTCTCTGACCTGTGTCCTCAAGGTGAAATGCATACAATAAGTAAGTAAGAATACCCTTAATCCCCCCTCATTACTAATTAATCACATCACAATTAATTAATACCCTTAATTAAGTGCACTGGAAACCCTCACAGTACCTGAGGCTTTGTAAATTTTCAACAAACGTGACAGACAGGACAGGACAAAGTTGGCAGCATTATTTCGAGACTTAATATCAACCTCTTCTTTATTACATCACTGAAAACTTAATTTCAGTTTTCTTGTAGATTACTAATCCATTAGAAAATTCAGCCAAAGTGTCAAAATATCCTATAGAGTCAAAAGATCATCTTACAGATATTTAAAATATTCACAAATGCTCAAGTTTGTAAGTGCAAAAGACTTACAATGATAGAATTTTACAAGTGAATCAGACCATTTTTATTATCTTGCCACAATTCCATCTTGGTTCTAAGTTTTAATTTAGTTCAATTAAGCATCTCCAAATCGCTCCATTAATTATACTGTGAATAGTCATCTTCTACATGGACATTGCAAGCTGAGGGGGGAACGGTAGTTTAGGGACCCCTGCTTTTGGTCACCAAAGTCCTGTCTTGTAAAATAGCAGACTTATATCTGAGCTAAATACAAACACAATTTTTCAAGCACTTTCCTGTCCACAGCAGCATGGATGCGAGAAGAGGACATCCTGCAGACACCAAGTCAAGACTGGTCTTGTTCCTCCAAGCCTTGGTCTCACCTAATACACACATGCAGTATCAACTTTTTCCCACCACCCAGCCCATGAGAGTTATTTTGCCATGGGCCTGAAACCCAAAGAGTGCAGGCTTTCCAACATCCTTCTCCCAGGACTGTGTTGGAAGCCTCCAGTTCTTGCTTATCCATGGATGACCAAGCACCTGGCTCATATGGAGTGCCCTGCCATGGCTGCAAGCCCCAACCCTCCCCAGTGGTAATCAGTGCCCATCGCTCCTTCCTGACATGTGTACCTCTATGTTTTTCAGTACGTATAACCATAGCAAATGTAGCCATAGCTACCAAGACCAAGCAAATACTTCTATTTATTCATTTAAAAATCACATCTACCATTCACTAAGCCCTTGGGATGCAACAATAAAAAATGAGACACATGTCCTCTGTCAGGGAGCGTACATTCTAGAAGGAGTAAATAAACAAATATTTAATATGTCAGGTGGTGTCACAGAGTGTGAGGAAATCAATGTGGCAAAAGAGACGCAAGCAGATTGGTGTGGGATAGGATTCTCAAGGAAGGTGGCAGTCCAACAGAGGTTTGGACGAGGTGAGAGAAAGCCATGTGGATATGGAGCAGGAGGAGTCTGTGCCAGACAGACATAAAGCAAATGCAAAATCCTGGAGGTTATACTCTGCTTAGGTTGTTTAAGGAAAATCGGTGAGGCCAATATAGCTGGAGGAGGTTGTGTAAGGAGAGGAGGGAGATGAGGACACATTGTGTTGAGCCCCAAGGCCAAGGTAAGAACTCAGCTTTTACTTGGACTGACATAGGAAGTCCGTAGAACCAGATTTTGAACAGAGAAGGGGCATGATCAGACTTAAGTCTTAAAGGAATCTTTTTGGCTGTTAGAGGAAGAAGAGATTATTATAGGCCATGGGTAGAAGTAAAGACACCTGGTTCATTATATTTGCATCTCTCATGGCCTTTTGTGCTAGGTGTCTATGAATGCATTAGTCTATTTCCATGTGCCTCATTTGTCACATTTATTGAATGCTTGTGTTCCAGGCATCACGCTGCGCACCAGGACCATAAAGGTGATTCAGCACAGTGCCTGCTACTCTAAGGACTTGTCATTTAATGGATGACACTTATAAAAAAATAATATAGAGAGTATAGGTGTTAGAATCTAGGATTGTGCCAAAAATTATTAGAGGAATAATCATTTCTGTTATTATTCCTTTCTATTCAAAAAATTCCTATTACTCCTTTGAGTTAAAGAAGAAAACCAGCACTGTACACCAAGAAGTGCCAACAAGAAACAGAAGGGAAGAGAAGATTCTGGCAAGCCCCTAAGTGCACATGGGATGTTGCCACGCAGACCTCATCTGAATAGATCTGTCCACATTTGGAAGTTAATACCTCGTAAAACACAACAGAAGCATGGTGAAAAAAATAAAGAGAAGCAGAGAAAAGAAAACACAGTGCCGTTGGCCTTGAGGTACTGCAGATCTATGCCCCTGCTTTCCTGCAGGAGCCTGGGAAAGGTTTTAGAAAATGATTTATGTTCTAAACAATCCTGGTAGATAACAGCAAGTCCCACTGAAAATACATGCTGAGATAAACAGTCAACAGACAGATTTTCCTACATTATATCTTACCAGTTTAAAAGAGTAAATGTGGGCCACCTGGGTGGCTCAGTAGGTCAAGCATCTGCTTTTGGTTCAGGTCATGATTCCAAAGTCTTGGGATCGAGCCGCGAATTGGGCTCCCTGCTCAGTGGGGAACCTGCTTCTCTCGCTCCCTCTGCCTGTTGCTCCCCCTGCTTGTGCTCTCTCTCTCTGTGTCAAATAAATAAATAAAAATATAAAAAAAATAAAAGAGTACATGCATCTTTGAAAGACTTCATTGATCTCAAGTCATTGTGGATCAATGAAGGGCTCTGCAGAGATCAGAGAGAACAAGTGTGAGTAAAGTGGGGCCCACAGCACTGGAAAGGCAACAGGTGTGTTTCTGACATGGAAAGCTGATGACAGAAATGGACATGCTATAAAAATGAAAACTGGATTGGAAAAAAAATGGGTATTTGACAAAATTGAAAAAAGGTCGTGTAGTGAGTGATGAAGACAAGTGTTTTATATTGACTAAAGGTACACCTCATGAAGATGCTGAAAACCATAAAAGACTGAACATAGCATTGAAATATATAAAGTGGGGCGCCTAGGTGGCTCAGTGGGTTAAAGCCTCTGCCTCCAGTTCAGGTCATGATCTCAGGGTCCTGGGATCGAGCCCCGCATCGGGCTCTCTGCTCAGCAGGGAGCCTGCTTCCCCCTCTCTCTCTGCCTGCCTCTCTGCTTACTTGTGATCTCTCTCCTCTCTGTCAAGTAAATAAATAAAATCTTAAAAAAAAAGAAATATATAAAGTAAATATTGTCTAAAATACAAATTAAAACTGGCAAACCAGAACTAAGGAAGAAGGAAAAAAACCATCTCAGTAAATGGCATGTAAGCTGGAAAAAAATCACCATATAAACAATTCAAATATCACAAATATCTAGCTTGCTATGATAGATATATATGTAGAAATGTGTACCAAACAAATTGAAGATACATTATTTTCAAACACCATGGAACAGTTGCAATAATTAGCCAGATGTTAGGTTATCAAAATTTCTAAAGGAAAATGTGTTCAAGGCAGAAATTACACTGCCCAAGTTCTGATTACAATGTCACAAAACCAAACAGTAAACAACCAAAGGCTAGCCCCAAAAAATCTTTTCCACTCAGAAGTGTTAAACTACTCTTTTAAATAACTCAAGATGAAGAAAAACTCCAAATTAAAATTAACAACTATTCAGCAGTGAAAATAAAATACCATATATTGAAACACCGAATTCAAACAAAGCATTAATCAAGGAAAATTTGACTGTGAAGGCATTTATCAGATATTAAGAAAATGGGGAAATAAGTGAATAGAGGAGTCAATTCAATAGAGAAGAAAAAAGAGCAACAGTCCGAGCCCAAAGCAAGGTGCATTAGCCAGGGGTGAGGGGTGTAAGCTCTGGCACCAGGCTGCCTGGGATAGAATCCTGCCTCCACCTCTCCCCAGCTTGGTCCTCCATGGAATATTCTGACTTCTCTGTGCCTCAGACTTCTCAGCAAACCAGAGGCTCTCATAGTTTTGTTAAAGGATTAAGTGAGAGAGTACAAGTAAAATTCTCAGCAGAGTGCCTGACTTATAGTAAGCATCAAATAAATATACACTTATTTTAAGAGGAAGACACCAATATCATTCAATTAGTCAAGGACTCATTTTTAGTGGCATGCGTGGAGCAAGAGTGGGTTCTATTTTCTGTAAATAAGTTAGCCTTTACTGAAATCTTAGATTCTCCAAGTGTGCAGTGGTAGAGTGCACGTTGATGTCAGAGCAGTCCAGAAAGTTCAGTGTTGTCTGCCAAACATTTAGGGAGACAGCCATGCTAATCCTATACACTCTTTCAGAGGATAGGGAATGAACATACAAATTCCAGTGCATTTTATGAAAGCTCCAAAACCTTGATTGCAAAGCTTGAACAGAACACTACAAAACAAAAAAATAGTATGATCTCCTGTATGAACATAGATACAAAAAGTATCTGCAAACCAAATCCATTTATATATAAAAGGATGATATGAGTGACCAAGCTGAATTTATTCTAGAAACACGAAGTTGGCTTATCTTTGGGGGGAAAAAAATCAAACAACACAATTCATACAGAAGAAAATTAAATAGAATAAATTAGAATAAAATCAAGGAGAAAATTCATAGGATCATCTCAGTCTGTGCAGAAAAACATTTGAAAAAAATTCAACATTGATTATTAAAAATTCTTAGGAACTAGAAATAGGAGGAAGTTTCTTTAGTCTGAAAGAACATAACTATGAAAACATGATACACAATAGCAGAATGCTAAATACTTCTATTTGAGATTGGGAAACAAACTGGGATGCCCATTATCCCCCCTTCCATTCACCATAATATTAGAGACCTTAGCCAATACAGTAAAACAAGAAAAGAAATCAGATACATTGATTAGAAATGCAGGAATACAGGGATACCTGGTTGGCTCAGTCGGTTGAGCGTCCAACTCTTGGTTTGGGCTCAGATCATGATCTCAGGGTCGTGAGATCAAGCCCCACACTGGGCTTCATGCCCAGACTCTGCGTGAGATTCTTTCTCTCTCTTTCCCTCTGCCCCTCCCCCTACTCACTTGTGCACTCTCTCAAATAAATAAATAAAATTTAAAAAAAAGAAATGCAAGAATACAATCATTTTGTGTAGGTAATATGATTATACACACAAAAATCCAAAATAATTTACAAATAAATAGTTATTAAAAGGAATATTTGATGGGGTGCCTGGGTGGCTCAGTCAGTTAAGCATCTACCTTTGGCTCAGGTCGTGATCTCAGGGTCCTGGGATCGAGCCTCGCATCAGGCTCCCTGTTCAGCGGGGAACCTGCATCTCTCTCTTGCTCTGTCTCTTCCCTTTGCTTGTTCTTTCTGTCAAATAAACAAATAAAATCTTTTAAAAAAGGAATATTTGAGTTTAGTAAGGTTATTTTATATAAGACTAAAATACAAAACTAAGTTTTTTCTAAATAATCCAAAACAAAGGAATTTTTAAAATTTTTTTAAAATAATTTGAAATAAGTCTAATAAAATATGTGCAAAGTTTCTACACAGAAAATTATAAAACATTGAAAGAAAAATTGATGTAGTAGAAGATACTTGTGGTCATAAATTGGAAGGTGTAATACTGTAAAGATTCTCTCCAAATTGATTTATAGATTCGGTGAATTATCATTCAAAATCCCTATAGGTTCCTTTGTGAAGTTGTCAGCTGGTTCTAAAGTTCTAAAGTTTATAAGGGAATGTGAAGGACCAAGAATAACCAAAAGAGAAGAAAGAGGTAGTACGACTTGCTCTAATGGACATCAAGATTTATTTTTAAACTATAGTAACTAAGCAGTTATGGTACTGAGTGCAGAGATAGGCAGACCAATGAGACAGAAGTAGGAGGCCCCAGATAAACACACACACACAGACGCTTGATTTATGACAAAAATGGTACCGTAAAGCACTACAGATGGTCTTCTTACTAAACAGGGCTGGGAAATTCTGTGTGTATATATTGAAAAACAAGAAATAATCTCCAATTCACATCTGATCATTTGATCTAACAATGTAGAAGGTATTCATCACTTTATTAAAAGTAGTTGTCATTGCAGAATGGGCAGAGTGCCCAGGGAACAATGATCGGTAACAGCCCAGAGATGAGCAGGATGGTTGTACTAAAGGCCAGTGACCACAGCTGTCACCACCCAGATGATCTTCCTTGCTGCCCACAGTGCTACGTGTCGCAGAGGGCACCACCATCATCAAAATCATTGCTATAACACCTGGCACCACCACCCTCCCAGCTACTGAGAAGGTGGGCTCTTCTTCAGTTATGGTGAGCCACTCAGCCACTCAAACGCTGACGACTGCAGCTGCCCAGGTAGAGACACCCATCTCTTCCACTATCAACATGTCCACCCACCCTATCATCTTGGTGCACAAGTCAGGGACTGTACTGATAGCCCAGGAAGCCCAAGTGGTGAGCACAGTGGTGGGTTGGGGCCACCAAGACCATGGGTGAAGAACTCCATCTCTATTGCAGAAAGCAGTGCTCTGATTTCCAATATGGGCAAAGTGATGGTGGTGCTCCAGACCAAAGAGCCCTGTCAGCTGGGACCGTCCTGAAGCTTGTGACCTCAGCAGATGGCAATCCCACTGCCATCTCAGTTCCATCCAGACCAGCAGGGCTGGGACTAAGCCTGCCATACTGGGCATTCACAGTGTGTTCCCCCAGCACTGCCAAGCCCAACACAACCACCATCATCAAGACCATCCCCATATTGGTCACAGGTATGACAACAGTCCTGGCATCAAGCTCCCCATCACTACTATCACCATCAAGGTGATGACTTCGGGAAGTGGAGCACCCGCCAAAATCATCACTGCTGTCCCCCAAATTACTACTAGCCATGGGAAGTAAGGCAGTGACCCAGGATGTGCTAACGGAGGATACCATGCTCATTGAGGGGTATTTGCCTGGTCACTTCTGTCACTGTCTCCACTGTCAAGCCTGCCATCACCATGTAAATTGTGAAAAACACCACAGGCGTCACAACCCTCATCAGAGTGATAGGCATCATTCCCACCAGCCTTGCCAGAGCTGTGGCCACTGGCACCAGAGCCTCCCTGGCCATGCCCATCACCACCTTGGGCACCATTCCCCTCCCCTCAAGCCAAGTGATCAGCCTCACTGCCATTGGATGTGTTGGCGGTACAGACCACCCCACCATCACCATGCAGCCTACCTCCCAGGCTACCCAGGTGCTTCCTATCACAGTGCCCACGGGGTCAAGTCCCAACCTGTAAATGGCCTCCCTATGTCTGTTCTAGGCCCGCCTACTAGAGTATAGCCCTTGGCCAGTCACCATTGCTGACTTGGTCCAGGGTGACATGCAGCATGGCACAGTGATGCTGGTGTGCTACAACCCACCCTGTGAGACTCATGAGACAGGCACCATCCATACACCTACCACCACCACCACCCCCATCGGGGGTGTGGGTGAGCCTGAGGGTAGGCAGCAACCCCTGCCTGCCACCCCTACAGAACCACTGGTACCACCATGTCAGTCAGCATTGCTACCCTGCTCCTGGGGGACCCTTTCCTGTGGGACCCTGGAGTCCAGCTTGGAGGTGGCAGCACTCCCCAAGCCAGTGCTCTGTTGCTGCTTTCCTGACTCATGGGGTACGCCCAACCCTCCTGTGAGACACATCAGGCAGGCACCATGCACACAGCCCTGCTTGTCACCTCCAGCATAAGCTCAGACCAACATCACCGACCATCTGAGACAAGGAAGAGGTGGAGAGCACCCAGGGCAATGGTGTGAACATCACTAATCCCAGTGCCATCACACAACCAAGTCCTCCACACTGACTCAGGCTGTGACCGTCCTGACAGTCCATGCTGGTCCAGGACCCTGGTGCTGCCCCCAGAAGAACTCCAGGTCTTGCCTGGGCCTCACCAGCAGCTGCCACCACCACGACTCCTGAAACCTTCCTCCACATCCTTGATGGGGGTCTCTGCCGAGGTCCTGTTGGCCTCCCAGACCCCTTAGCTCCAGGCCGCCATGGATCTGAGCAGTACAGGGAACCCATCTTCAAGGCCTGAGCCTGCAGCTCAGTTGTGGTGGCCACTGTGGCAGGGGTGATTATGGGTACCAGTGCAGTGGTGGCACCTGTTTCATGATAATGATGTGACCAGCACTAAATGAATGGAATTAGGGAACTGTAGTATTAGCTCTCCAGAGGCAGATTCCAAAGGGCTTGGGAGGGAAGGATTTTTCAGTTATAGCCTTCAAATGAGACAGCAGTCCCAACTGCCATCTTGACGTCAGCCTCAGGATACCCTGAAAGGAGGACCCCGCTAAGCTGACAACTCCTGACTCAGAAACTGTGAGATAATACATTTATATTGTTTCAAGTTGCTATTTATGGTCATTTCTTATGCAGCAATTGGAAATTAGAAAAATGGGAGCTATCCCATACTGCTCTCTCTCTTCACCACTATACTTGTCACCTAATATTACACTAAAATCTAATATTTCAAATTTTAAAATTTTTTTAAAGATTTTATTTATTTACTTGAGAGAAAGAGAGTATAAACAAGAGGAGCAGCAGAGTGAGAGGGAGAAGTAGGCTCTCTGCTGAGAGCAGAGCTCAAACCCAGGACTGTGGGATCATGACCTGAGCTGGGGAAGGCAGATGCTTAACTGACTAAGCCACCCAGGCACCCCCAATATTTCAAATTTTTTTAATCTACTTCTCTCTACTCTGTTGTTATTTTTTATCTTAGCCCACACCATCACCACCTGTCAGCTGGATCACTATGAAGTTATTCTAAATGATCTTACCACATTTAGTCTTATTTTCTATAAATCCATCCCTATCCTGAAGTATGACTGATTTTTTAAAATCTGATCATGTCGTTCTTTACTTAAAAACTTTCCATTTCTTGGGAGCCTCTTTGGCTCAGTTGGTTGAGCATCTGACTTTGGCTCAGGTCATGATCTCAGGGTGCTGGGATTGAGCCCCACATTAGGCTCCATAATCAGTGGGGAATCTGATTATCCCTCCATCCTTCCCCTGATCATGCTTACTTGCTCTCTCTCAAATAAATTTTTTTAAAAATCTTTCAATTTCTTCACATCAAAGCTAGTCTTTAGTAAAAACGTATATTCTCAGGCACTGGGATAAAACCCTTATGAATAGAATTAGAATTAATCCTGATAATTCCAAGAAGTAGGTACTATTATTTTCTTAAAAATTTTAAGGTGTTCTTGTTGTTGTTGTTTTTAAAAGTAAGCTTCATGCTCGAGGAGGGGCTTGAATTCACAACCCCAAGATCACAAGCCACGTGCTCTCCCAAGTGAGCCAGCCAGGCACCCCTATTATTATCTTAATTCTTAAATGGAAAGCCTTGAAGCTTATAGAAACTAGGTACCGAGGCTTACAGAAACTAAATAATCTCCCCAGGACTACACAGTTGTTAAGGGTAAGCCAACCTGACATCTTTCAGTTTCTTGAATATACATACCTTCTCTCATTTGCCAGAATATTCACTTTGCCCAGAAAACCACAGCTATCTGCTCTCACTCTCCCCTTTCTTTATCCTGTAGGACTCAGATTAAAGTTTATTTCTCCAAATGCCTTCCCTGAACTTCTGGAGTACAGTAGGTCTCCCTGCTGTGTACTTGTAATTTCCTTTCTAAACTACCTCTGTGTAGTCTTATGATCAAGTGATCTCAAAGTCCCTGCAACCTCTAAAAATGAGTGAGATTTCACCAAGTTTGGAACAGTTTCTTGTTATAAGAAGTTGGAAATAGATTGCTTTGTATTTTAAAATTTTTCCATAAACTCTTTGATAATTCAGTGAAACTTATCATTTTATTTATTCTTGGGGATGCTGCCTATGTAATTGTACTCTAAAATAGTTCATCATTATGATGAAATGATTAAACATCTGGAAATACAACTAAAAGCATCTTTGGGGTATTCTGCTCAGAAAAGAATAATAAACTGCCTGTCTGACAACAACAACATGTCACTTCCTCAAGCTGAAATGTAGTCTCATTTTTCTGACCCAAATAGACTCAACTAATGTTCTCATAAGTTACACAGCCAAAGAGTCCTTGCCTCAGTGCTATTAGGAACACCATTATTCCACTTTAATAGATGTGTTGTCTTGCATATTCTAGAACCATTTGGGAACCATTAAACAGATAAAATGATAAAGATTAAAAGTTATTATATTTACTTTCAGAGCCATAGTTAGACTAATGCATCTTTAGTAAGGACAGCTCACACATCAAAAACAGTCTTAGAATATCCTGTTAACTTTTTCAAAGAGAAAATTACTAAGGAGGAAAAGAAAGGATTATAGGCACAATTTTTACAAACATTGATATTTATCTGGCAAAAATACAGGTTGGGAGGAAGATAGAAGAACGTGGAGGGTATGAAATTATAGACACAGTGCCATAGTAAGTTTGGTGTGTATATACACTCCTCTGTCAAGTATCTATTTTAACAACACAACCCCAGGCAACTTTTTGACGGCATGCTGTAGAATGGGTAGAATGGTTTAGAGTAAACACTAAAAAACAAACAAAAGCACTAAATAATTTATTCGATTGTACTTACTTACAAAGAGAAGGAAATAAACAATATCGATTAAGACCATATACCAAAAAAAACCAAAGCAAAACAAAACAAAACAAAACAAAAAAGACCATATAGCAATGCAGTGCAGTATAATACTTAGAACCATGAGATTCAAGTTGCTATTGGAAGTTCAATGAAAATTGCATAGGCTGAGCCTGTTTGAGATGCAAATAAAATCTCGGATTTAACTAATTTAACCATGAAAGTTTTGGGTTTTTTAAAATATTTTCTTTATTTATTTGAGATAGAGCACAAGCAAGGGAGGGGGTACAGGGAGAGGGAGAAACAGACTCTCTGCTGAGCAGGGAGCCTGATGTGGGGCTTGATCCCAGGATCCTGGGATCATGACCTGAACTGAAGACAGACATTTAACTGACTGAGCCATCCAGGTACCTGAAAGTTTTCTTGAACACCAGCAATAAAAATGCATATGGGATGCAGATAAAGAGCCCAAGGGGCACTAAGCACCATTAAGACTGTTTTTGTATCTCTCATGTCTGCTTCTCTCAGCATATTGACTTCGTTCGTTTCTCACTTGAGGATGGTTTTCTATACATGGTGAAAACACAAACTCTGATAACTACAAAGTTTTATGTCTTAGGGCACTGATGAGAAGCCAGCACACTTTCAATGCCTGGTAGCTGGTAAGGACAAGAGAGAATTGGGCAATTACTGCTGTAGAACCAAAGAACTTTCAGTATCACCCATAGACACCAGATAAAGCAAGAGATTATAGGCTCCTGAAAAAGAAACTGTCCATGCCTCTCTAATTGATAAATTGTTTGCACAAGTCTAGAGAAGCCACACCTTCCCCTGCAAGTTTTTAGGTGCCCTAAAATCTCTAGTTAGGCTGTTTAATGAACATCTTTCCCCAAATGAAATCATAAGGACTGGGGGAGGCCGCTGGTTTTACAAATGGGCATATACCAACACAAAGTCATAAAACAACAAAGAAACAAAGAAAATGGCCCCACAAAAAGAACAAAATAAAACTCTAAAAATTGATCCTAAAGAATCAGAGATATAAAAGTTACCTAAAGAACTCAAAATCATCATCATAAAGGTGCTCTGTGAGCTCAAGAAAATAACACATGAATAAAAAAGAATATCAACAAAGACAAAAAATATTTTAAAAGAACCAAACAGAAATTCTGGAGTTACAATAATATCCTTCAAAAGGAAGGCTAATTAAAGATCTTTCCCATTAAAAAAAAAAAAAAAAAGACTAAGGGAGTTCATCACCAGTAGACCTGCCTTATAAGAAATGACTAAAGGAGTCCTTCAAGTTGAAATCCAAGTATACTAAAGAGCAACATGAAAGTATAAACTCTCCGGTAAAGGTAAATATATAGACAAATATGGAATATTTAAATACTGTAACAGTGGTGCATAAAAGATTTTTAATTCTCTTATACAAGTTAAAAGATAAAGATATAAAAGATAACCATAACTATAAATGTATTCTAACAGATACACAATACAAAAAAGATGTTATTTTTGACATCAGTAACAAAGTGTGGAGAGAGGAAATAAAAGTATAGACTATTTTTATGTGATTGAAGTTAAATTGTCATCAGCTTCAAATAGATTGTTATAAGATATATAAGGCCCATGGTGACCACAAACAAAATAGCTACAGAAGAGTAAAAAAAAAAGAAAAGAAGAAAGTAATCAAAACATGTCACCACAAAAAAAGCAAAGAATCACAAAGGAAGATAGGATGAGAGGAAAAGGTAGACAGAAACAATATAAGAGAGACAAAAAGCAATTAACAATATGGTAATAGTAAGTCCTTCTCTATCAGTAATTACTCTAAATATAAATGGATTAAACTTCTAAATCAAAAGAGTAAATGAATGGATTAAAAAAAAAGATCCAACTATAAGCTAGCTATAAGAGACAAACTTTAGGTTTAAGGACACACACAGGTTAAAAGTGAAAGAGTAGAAAAATATATTCCACACAAATTTTAATCCAAAGAAAAGAGGGGTGTCCATACTTCTACCATACAAAAAAGAGTTTAAGTTAAAAACTGTCACAGGACACAAAGAAGAAGAGTATATAATGATAAAAAGGTCAATACATCAGGAAGATAAAACAATTATAAATATATTCATCCAACATCAGAGCACAAATGCACCAAGCCAACTTTAACAGAACTGAAGGAAGGAAGAGACAGAAATACAATATTAGATAATCTAAATACCCCACTTTCAATAATAGATAGAACATCCAGACAAAATATCAATAAGCCAGACAGAATGTTAATAAGGAAATGGAAGACTTAACACTATAGACCAAAGATACAAAGACAAAGATACAGGACATTCCACTTAACAACAACAAAATGCACATTCCTCTCAAGTGCACATGGTACATTCTCCAGTCTAGACCAGATAGGCCACAAATCAAGTCTAACAAATTTAAGATGGTTAAAACTATACCAAATATCCTTTCTAACTACAATGCAATGAAACTAGAAATTACTGGCTGAAAGAAAGCTGGAAAATTCACAGATATGTGGAAATTAAATAGCACCTTCTTGAACAATGAATGGGTCAAAGAATAAATCAAAAAGAGAAATTAGAAAATACCTTGAGACACATGAAAACAAAAACACAATGTACTAAAACTACGGGATGCAGCAAAAACAATATGAAGAAGGAAGTTTGCAGCAATAAAGCATACATTAAAAAAAGAAGATCTCAAACAACCCAATTGTATATCTCAAAGAAGTAAGAAGAAGAACAAAAGAAGGCCAAAGATGGCAAAAAGGACGTAACTTAGAGCAGAAGTAAATGAAATAGAAAATAGAAAGACAATATTGAAAAAAATAGAATAAACTAAGAGTTGGATTTCTGCAAAGTTCAATAAAATTGACAGAATTTACCTAGATTAAATCAGGAAAAAAAGAGGGGAGACTCAAAAAAAAAATCAGAAATTAAAGAGAAGACATTACAACTGATACTACAGTAATTTAAAGATTATAATAGACTACTTTGAGCAATTATATGCCAAAAAAACTGGATAACCTAAAAGAAATGGACAAGTTTCTAGAAAGCTACAACCTACTAAAAGGGAATCATGAAGAAATAGAAAATGTAAACAGACCTGCAATTAATAAGGAGATTAAATTAATAACAAAAAAATCCCTCAACAAAGAAAATCTCAGAACTAGACAGCTTCATTGGTGAATACTATCAAATATTTAAGGTAGAATTTAACACCAATCCTTGTCAAACTCTTCCAAAAAATTGAGAAGGGAACACTTCCAAATTCATTTTGAGGCATTAACTTGATAGCAAAGATAGAAAAAGACTACGAGAAAACTACAGGCAAATATCTTTAAACATAGATGCAAAAATTCTCCACAAAATATTAGCAAACCAAATTCAACAACCCATTAAAAGAATCATACCATGACCAAATGGGAATTATCTCTGGGATGCAAGGATGGTTCAACACACAAAAAGCAATTACTATGATACACCACATTAACAGAAAAAAAGGATAAAAATTACATGATCATCTTAATAGAGCAGTAAAGACCATATATGACAAGCCTACAGCTAACATCACACTCAATGGTGAAAACTGAAAGCTTTTCTTCTAAGATCAGGACAACACAAGGATGCCCGTTCTCTTCACTTTTATTTATTGTAGTAGTGGAAGTCCTAGCTGGAGCAATTAGACAAGAAAAAGAAATAAGAGGCATTCAAATTGGAAAAGAAGTAAAAAAAAAAAATCTCTGTTTGCAGGTGACATGATCTGCAAATGCAGAAAACCCTAAGGATTTCAGGAAAAAAAAAGTTGTTAGAAATAAAAAAAATTCATAAAGTTACAGAATACAAAATCAACACACAGAAATCAGTTTCAATATACACAAAATAATGAATAATCTAACAATGAAATTAAAAGAACAGTCTCACTTACAAGAGCATGAAAAAGAATAAAATATTCAGGACTAAATTCAATCATGGAGATGAATGACTTGTACACACTGAAAACTACAACACATTACTGAAAGAAATTAAAGATGATACAAATAAATGAAAGATATCTTATGTTCATGAATTGGAATACTTTATATTGTTAAAATGTCCATACTATCTAAAGTAATATACAGATTGCGATTCTTATCAAATTCACAATAGAAATTTTTATGAGAATAGAAAAATAATTCTATAATTTATATGGAACTGTAGAGGACTCCAAATAGCCGAAAATAATATTGAATAAGAAAAACAAAGTTGGGGGCCTCACACTTTCTGTTTTCAAAATACATTTAAAGCTATACAGTATTTAAAACAATATCGTACTGACATAAAAACAGACATCTAGAACAATGGAACAGAATAAAGAATGCAGAAGTAAACTTATGCATATACGGTTAAATGATCTTTGATAAGGATGCTAAAACTACACAGTGAAGGATGGTTTCTTCAACAAATGGTGTTGGGAAAACTGGAGGCTCACATGCAGGAGAATAAAATGTGACACATCACTTAACACCACACACAAAAATGAACTCATAAGGAATTAAATACTTGAAAATATAAAATTCTCAGAAGAAAACAAAGATGAAAATCTTCATAAGATTGGTCTGGCAATGATTTTTTGACTGTGACACCAAAAGAACAGGCAACAAAAGCAAAAATAGAAAAATTGGAAAACATCAAACTAAAAAGCTTCTGCATAGCAAAGAAAACAATCAACAATGTGAAAAGACAACCTATGAAATGAGGAAAAACATTTGCAAACCATATATCTGATTAGGGATTAATCTCCAAAATATGTATATTAAAAACTCCTACAATTTAATAGCAATAAATAATAAATAAATAAATAAATAAGCTGATTTAAAAATGGGTGAAGAAGTTGATTAAACATTTGTCCAAAGAAGACATACAAATGGCCCACAAGTATATGAAAAGATTCCCAACATCACTAATTAGCAGGGCCCTGCAAATCAAAACCACAATAAGCTACCACCTCACATCTTTTAAGGTGGCTATTATCAAAGATAATATCAAAGATATATGCACCAAGCTGACTTTAGGTGGCATATATCAAAGATAACAAGTTTTAGCATGGATATGGAGAAATCAGAACTCTTATACACTGGTAGTAGGAATATGAAATAGTACAGGTACTGTAGAAAACAGTATGGAGGTTCCTCAAAAATTTTAAAAAGGAACTTCCATGTGATCCAGCAATTCCATTTCTAGCTATACACTCAAAAGAATTAAAAGTATGGTCTTAAAGAGATATTTGCACTCTGATGTTCATTGCTGCATTATTCTTAATAGTCAAGAGGTGGAAAAAACCTAAATGTCCATAAATGGATAAATGAATAAAGAAAATGTGGTATATGCATACAGTGGAATATTATTGAGCCACAAAAATAAATAAATAAATAAATAATAAGGAAATCCTGTCATATGCCACAAAATGCAAGAACCTTGAGGACATTATGCTAAGTGAAATAAGCCAGTCATTAAAAGAGAAATATTGTATGATTCCACCCATGCTTGGCCTCTAAACTTGCCAAACTCATAGAAACAGAAAATAGAATGGCAGTTTCCAGGAGCTGGAAGGAGGGAAAAATAAGGAATTGGTATTCAATGGGTAAATGAATGGGTATTCAAAGGGTAATCACACAAGATGAAAAAGTTCTAAAAATCTGATGTACAACACGGTACTTATAGTTAACAATACATAGTAGTGGAAGTTTTAGTCCAGATTTCGAGTATTGAAAACTTCTCAAACAAAGTAAATCAGTACTTCAAAAAAAGCACATTTAATCTATTCTTATGATTTTAAAAATAACATCAAAATTGCCAATTTAGTAAAGGAGCTAACCAGATGGCAAATTAATTTCCTAAGAATTTTATTTCATTTAAATTCTTGTTAGGAGGGTAGATCTCATGTGTCTTTTACCACAATAAAAAAAAATTAGGTCAACTTTCCTCCTAAAAAAATAAAACAACTAAGTTATTATGTGTATCAAAGTGCCCTATCAATACCGTGTGCTGAGAGAATAAAAATACAGCTGCATTCCTTGCATTTTTACATATTAGTCTTCTACTTTGTACTAAAGGATTTTCCATCTCACTTAATAAATACAAGAAACTCCATTGGAAATTTAGAAAAGATTTAACTAAGGTCTATTTTAATAGTAAGGAAATTGAGGCTTAAATGAGTGACAGAAGTTTCCTAAGAATGTATAACCCTGTACATTCCCAAGAATGTATAACCCATTACAGGCACAGACTCAAACACAATCTTCTTGATTCCAAATCATGAAAACTCATAAACAAAGCACAACGTGTGTGGATCCAGATCTGTAAAGACACATACTCCTAAAGGAAGCTCTAATTTTTAACCTACCATATAGGAATAATTCTTTACAACAACAAAAGTCAGTAACAATTCTCTTCATTATTAGCAAGATAATATCTCCATTGATTTAGTTTGATTTATGTTCTCTTAGAACAAATTCCTTTCCCTCTTCTATTATGTTGTGATACATTACTCCAAGCAGTCTTTGCGTAAACACATCAAGAGCCAATTTGGCTGGTGTGGGAAATTGTTAGGGCTGATGGGAGCAGAAACACCTGCTACAATTCTCTCTAATGGGCCCTAAATTAAGACAGTCGGAATCTTGCCTCAGGTGGAATCAGACTGAAGAAATGTTCCAACAAATCCAATTGGGAAGACTGTCAACTGGTAATAGGTGAAAATTGTATCATACATCTAGAGGAGTTGGACATCTTAATGAAGTACCATAGGCATTTTCCCAAATGTGCTGTGACTGCACCCTTGTGCCCCTTGAACATATGGGTGACGTCCTATAGCTTCATGGGCCCGTGGTTAATGCAGGGAATAAAGTAAATGTTTCTATCAAGGAAGAATTCCGTTTTGTTCCAGATTTTGAGTATTGAAAACATCTCAAAGAAAATTAGTACTTCAAAAAAACACGTTAAATCTATTCTCATGATTTTAAAAATAACATCAAAGTTGCCAATTTAGTAAAGGAGATAACTGGATGGCAAATTATTTTCCTAAGAATTTTATTTCGAGACAGTTAATAATACATCGGTGTAACTCTTCAGTTTGTTCTGCCTATAGTTTTGAATCCAAGAAACACACAAAAACTCCTTTTTTTAAGAAAGGTTTTTTTTAATTTATTTAAGAGCAAGCAAGTGAGAGAAAGAGAGAGAGAGCATGAGCAAGGGGGGCGGGGCAGAGGGAGAGGGAGAAGCAGACTCCCCACTGAGCAGAGAGCCCAGTGCAGGACTCCATCCCAGGACCCTGGGATCATGACCTGAGCCAAAGGCTGACGCTTAACTGACTGAGCCACCCAGATGCCCAAAAATTCTTTAAATAATTTGATATTTAGAGTGATTTTAAAAATACATGTTAGTAATCTAAAGTTCAAGAAATATGGCTTTACAGTTGTTTGAAAAGTCATACTCCTAGAACCTTTTCTGAAAAAGCATTTTATACATCAACATTCAGATGGACAATGAACAAAAAGCAAGACCACACCAAGTGGCTAAATGATGTCAAAAGGGATAAGAATATAAGCAACATGGGGCACCTGGGCGTCTCTGTTGATTGTCTGACTTCAGCTTAGGTCATGATCTCAGGGTCCTGGGACCTGGGATCTGCCTCCATGCTCAGTGGGGAATCTGTTTCTCCCTCTTCCTCTGCCCGGCATCCCCCACCCCAACTCGTGAGCTCTCTCTCAAATAAATCAATAAAATCTTTGAGGAAAAAAAGAATATAAGCAACATTATGAGAAATCCAAATTCACATAAGAACATGAAGTCAAAATATAAATCTCTTCTTCCCTTGGCACAGTGGTTTTACATTAATTTTACTTTATATAATTTTACTTTTGTTTTCAGAGAATGCTATGCCTGAATCCACATATAATACCTAGTAAATTTTAAAATGCAATGAAATCATATTGTTATCTTGCTAAATGTTAGGGACAATTAATAAAAACTTGTTACTCTAAGTTTTAAGAGGAAAATTTTCACTTTTGTTGGGGCTATACAGGAAAATAGGAATGTAGTACTCACTTGTTTTATCTTCTACTTGAACAAACCACTAAAATACACAAAATGGAGTGAAAAATGGGGAAGAAAACACCATCGATACTGAAAATAGGGTGTGAGTCTAACCTCACAGTGCAAAATCAGGAGAACATTTGCCAAACTCTGCACAGTTTGGATGAAAACGAGAGGGGAAACCGAGTCGACATACACTTTATTTATGAGCACAGAACAGTGGGCAGGAGACTGGAAAGTTCTAAAGCACAGTCAGGCAGAACTAATTGGAAAGATAAAAGAAGATGGAGATTTATGTTTTTTTTTTTTCTTATAACCATTTAGATTTTCTTTCTTTTTTCTTCTTAAAACTTTATGAACTATGAGATATAGATATAGATATAGATATAGATATAGATATGGACCCATTCTAAGTCAGCAGTTTGATGAGATATAACAAATGTATGCATCTGTGTAACCACCAATACTATCAAGATACAGAACATTTGCATCATCCCAAAAAGCTTCTCCAGACAAATTAGCATTAGTTCCCTCCCATCCTTATCACTGGCCCAAGGAACTGCTGATCTGTTTTCTGCAACACAGATTAATTGTGCCTTTTCTAGAATCTCATGAATGAAATGATGCATTATGGACCCTATTGTGCCTTCTTTCACTCAGTGTAATATGTTTTTTTGTTCATCTATATTATTGCATATACTGTTCCTTTTATCACTGAGTTTTTTCTTTGTATAGATAAACCACATTTTTAAAAATCCATTTACCATCTGATACATTTTGAGTTGTTTCCAGATTTTAGCTATTATGAATAAAGTTTCTACAAATATTCATTTATAAGCCTTTGTGTATCATATGTTTTTATTTTTATTTAGTAAATACCTAATTGTTGAATTGCTGGGTCATATGATAAGTGTATGTTCAACTTTATAAGAAATTTCCAATACATTTTCCAAATCAGTCATACCATTATACATTTCGCAGCAACTTACAAGTGTCCCAGTTGTCCCATACACAATGCAAAACTTGTTAGTGTCTGCATTTTAAATTTTACCCATTCTAGTAGATGTGCGGCAACATTTTAGATATTTCATTGATGACTAGTGACACCGTACATCTTTCACATGTCTTCTTTGTGTAAGATCTGCTTAAATCTTTTATCAATTTTAAATTAGTTTTTTTCTTATAATTGAGTTGTGAAACTACGTTTTTATTCTGAATATAAGTGCTTTGTAAGATTAAGTATAATATTTACCATTGCTACTATAACAAATTACCATAAACCTAGAGGCAACACAAAGTTCTGAAAGTCACAAGCCCAAAATTAGGTTTTACAGGGCTCAAGTCAAGCTGTTGGCATGGCTACATTCCTCTCTGGAGGCTCTAGGGGGGAATTCCATTTCTTTGCCTTTTCCGTCTTCAAAACCAACAGTGTAGCATCTTTAGATTTCTCTTCTGTTGTCACATCACCAGCCCTTGCACAAGGATCTTTGTGTTTCATCAAGTTTACTCAAATAATCTGAGATAATCTCTCCATCACAAGATCTTTAACTTAATCACATTGCAAAGCCTTTTTTACCCTTTAAGGTAACACAGGTTCCGGGGATTAAGACAGGGACATCCTTTGGGGCCATGATTCAACCTACCATAATTTGTAACAAATATTTTCTCCCAGCCAATGGCTTCCATTTTCTTAATTGTACCTTTAGAAGGAGAAACATTTTGATTAATTTTGATAATTTTGATAAAGTCTAATTTATTATTTTTCTTTTATGGTTTGTGCATTAGGGTCATATTGTAAAAAGTTTGCCTCCAAGTTTAAAGCTATAAGTTGCCTTCTAAGTAAAGGTTACATGACTCACAGAAATTGGAATTTATTGTTTTCCCAGTTGCAATTTTTCATTATCATTCTCTTCAAAATATTTTATCATTTCCCTTTTTATATCTCCTTTGATCCATGGGTTATTTAAAATTGTGCTGTTTAATTTTCAAACATTTGGAAATTTTAGATATCCTTTACTTTTCTGTTTTTAATATAATCCCATTGTGGTCAGAGATTATATTCTATAATTTCAATTTTTTTTAACTATTGAGTCTTGCTTTATAATACAATGTATGGTCTATGCTTTTTGCGAGTTTCATGTGCATTTTTAAAGACGGTATATTATGGTTCTCTTGAATGAAGTGATTTGTAAATGTCAATTTGATCAACTTGGTAGATAGCTTTGTTCATTAACTTATAGTTTATTAATTATTTGTGTTCTTGTTTTATTAATTTCTGAGATAGATTTATTCCTCTCTATAGTTATAAATTTTGTTCTTCTTTGAATATCTTTTAATTTCTGCTATTAGTTATATACACGTTTTAAATAGTTTGTCTTCTTGTTAGATTGATCTTTTTGTCTTTTTCAAATGGCACTATTTATTGCCTGACAATATTTCTTGCTGTGGGGACCCCTGGGTGGCTCAGTCAGTTAAGCATCTGCCCTCGGCTCAGGTCATGATCCCAGGGTCCTCGGGTAGAGTCCCGCATTGGGCTCCTAGCTCAGCAGGGAGTTTGCTTCTCCCTCTGCCTGCTGCTCCTTCTGTCTGTGCTCACTCACTCTCTCACTCTTGCTCTCTCTCTCTGACAAATAAATAAATAAAATCTTTAAAAATATATGTGTATATTTCTTGCTGTGAATTCTACTTTTTCAAATTTTAATGTAGCCACTCCAGTTTTTTCGTGATTTGTGTTTGCATGATTTATCTTAATCAGTCTTCTTGGTTTTCACCTATCCATTTCTTTATAAAAACAGGAATTTAAAAAACATCTTGTAGACATACATGTCAGAGTATTTAAACCCTTTACGTACACACATACACATACCCACACAAATACTTGGATTTAAATCTACCATATTTAAAACAAAAAAATATGGTAGATTTAAACCCAAGTTAAAAAAAAAAAAAGATTTGCCTTGTCTTTTTTGTTGTTGTTCCCTTTTTCTTGCATTTTTTTGGAATGAATATTCTTACAGTTTCATTCAATTTTTACTATTGGCTTTGTATACTTCTTGATTTTGTTTTCCATTGGTTGCTGTAAGGATTACACTATGAATCTCTAACTTATCCCAGTCTTTTAATAATATTTTATCACAGTGTGAATAATGTAAGAACCTCACATCAGTTTGCTTTTTCCCACATCTTGTCCTTTGTACTATTATCACCCTTTTTATTTCCACAAAACAAACTCCACTATATATTATCATTTTTATTAAGAAACAACTATCTTCTGAAGCCTTTTTTTAATGAGGGAGAAAAGTCTTTTATATTTATCTACCTATTTAGTATTTCTAGCTCTCCATTTCTTTCTGTACACCCAAGTTTCCATATTGCATTATTTCCTTTCAAACTAAAGACACTTCTTGAACATCTCCTTCAACATAGATCTGCTGGCAATAATTCCCTGTTTTTCATTGTATGAGAAAATCCTTATGTTACCTTCATTCTTTATTTTTTAAGTTTTTATTTACATTCTAGTCAGGTAACAGACAATGTGATATTAGTTTCAGGTGTATAATATAGTGATTCAGCACTTCCGTACGTACAATACCTGGTGTTCATCGCAGCAAGCGTCCTCCTTGCTCCCTATCACCTTTTTCACCCATCCCCCACTCACCTCCCCTCTGGTAACCGTCAGTTTGTTCTCTATATTAAGAGTCTATTTCTTGGTTTGCCTCTCTCTTTTGTTTTCCCTTTGCCCATTTGTTTTGTTTCTTAAATTCCACATATGAGTGAAATCATACAGTATTAGTCTTTCTCTGACTGACTTATTTCACTTAGCTTAATACTCTCTATCTCCATCCACATTCTTGTAAATCTTTTTTATTGTTGTCTTTATTCTTGAAAAATATTTTCACTGGGTATACAGTTTGAGTTTGGCTTTCTTCTTTTTATTTTCTTTTAGCATGTTACAGACGTTTTATTATCTTCTGCCTTGCATATTCTCTGGCAGGGAGTTTCTCATCTTTCTTAGAGTCATTCTTCTCTATGTGATAAGGCCTTTTTTTTTTTTTCCCTGTGACCGTGAAGATTTTTTTTCCCCTCTATCCCTGGTTTTCAGCAACCTAATTAAGCTGTATTATGGTGTGGTGGTCTTTTTTTTATATGGGTTGGTGCATATTAAGTTTCCTGGATCTACATATTTATGGTATTTATCAAATTTGTAAAAAAAACTGTGGTCATTATTTTTTTTTCCTTCCTTTCTTGAGGTCTTTGACTAAATGATTGCTAGATTACTTTATGTTGTCCCACAGGTCACTGAGACTCTGATTTTACTTGCTTGTTTTATTTTCTTATATTTTTTCTTTTCTTCAGTTTGCTTTCAGTTTCTAATGTTTTTGAGTTTTTCTTCCATAACAATCTACTTTGGTGTTTATCTCATCCAGTGAAATTTTTCAGAGATTGCTTTTTCAGTTCTAGAATTCCCATTTGTTTCTTTTTATACACTTTATTTCTCTTGATATTATATTCATATTTTTATTTAATTTGAGCATATTCTTAATAACTAATTTAAAGACCTTGTAACTAACGTTAATATTTGTTTTATTCCTGGATTTGTTTCTATTGACTATTTCTCTCCTGTTTATAGGTCACGTTTCTATTCTTGCAGTGTCTTAACAGTCTTTTTTGAAAAGTTGACATTTTACCTATTACTTATTGAATGCTGAATGATTTTATTTCTTTATAGGATGTTGGACTTCATTCTGGAAAGCAATTATATGATTTACACAGCAAGTTAACCCTTTGACATTTATCAAGCTTTTAGAGGCAAGTTTAGAGTATCACTCTAGTACCTCCCTTGAGTGCCCCAGGTATTCACTCTAACACTTTAGAAATGAAATGTTCACACCTCGTGTGAACTCCAGGAATTATTCAGCTTACAGCTCCCCAGTCATTCCTGGAGCTTCACCCTACATATGTCTATGGCTTTTTACTCAGTAAAAGGATTCAATATACAGGATATGTAGTTGAAGAATCCATTTTTGGTTTGTCCAAAAGAGAATTTATTTGTGGATACAAATGGTCTATAGAGCTATTGGGAGGACTTCAGAAACAGACTCTAGAGTGAGCTTCCAGGAACAAGTCTTTAAAATGCCCTTGGGCTGCCCTCCCCATCAGAAGGACAATTCTTCAAGTCTGAGTTATTCAATCTGGAACATGCATTTTTAATGGGGTGATATCATCTTCAAAGAGGCAAAAAGTGGGTCTTGTGGAGATGGAGCAAAATAAACCTTGGATATTACAACGTTTGTGGTTCTGCAAAGCTCACACCTACCAACAATTCTTATCCTTCAGTATTTAATTTGTTTTAACTCAATTTTCTCCATAGGAGATGATGAAAAGATGTGGGGGAGTTGCAAAAACTGACTTAGAATGAATGCTGTCTGTGCTGTGGTGCTTTGTATTGTTTCATGAGATAGTGAGTCCGGGATGACCACAAGAAGGTATACAAAGAGGCACAGGAAAACAAAGTTTATTATACACAGAAATCCTAAGTAATACAGTTTAACACACAGTTAAAATAACAAACTATTTACAAAGCAAGGAGTAGATTAAAAATATGGTATTCAGTAAATGTAAGTGTATATGAGTACGAATTCTAGGATTGGCTTTGGGAATAATGCAATAATAACTAAATGGAGTAACAAAAATAGGAAAAATGTATCAAATAATTTAGACTTTATGTAAGTTTTAGTAGATTTTTTTCTGTGTATTTACTGAAAGAGAAAGGATATGCTGCAAAAATTTATGAGTCCAGCAATTAGCACATTCCACATGACATGATCTAGTAACCAAAGGAATATATAAGGGGCAAGAGGAAGAAGGCCTTGATATAAGCCTGGGCGGAAAAGCAAGGGCCACATTATAAAGAACATCATAGGCTATGTTAAAAATGTTTATCTCTATCATTAAAGCAATGGGAACATATTGAGAAGCTTTAAGTAGAGGAGTGGTACAATATATTTGCATATTTTAAAAGTTGCTTCTGACTAATCTTGGAGGATCAAGCAGAGGGTGACAAGAACAAATGCCAGAGATTTTTTTCTGAGGTTATTTAAATAAGAAATGATAAAATCTCAGGTTAAGGTGGTAAAAGAGAGGTGACAGAAATGAGCATTTAAGTATTTACTGAAAGGACTGCTTTTTGAAATACAAAAGTGAGCTCGATTCACATGTCAGAGATCACTAAAGCCATAGGAATAGATGAAACCATTAGAGTGTATAACAGATGAGAGCCCAGGACAAGCCTCCACTATTCAAAGTGGTAAAGGACAATCGGAGGCGTGGTGGAGACCTGGGCAGAAAGCTAGGTGAGTGCCATGTCCTGTTTGCTAAAGAAATTTGTTTGTAGAGCATTTGGTAGTCAGAATGCTATGGATAAGACAGCAGGAAAAAAAATAATAAAGCTGTTTCTTATGTTTTTTTCTCTTTTCATTTTTCTTATTAAATAGGGAAAACTGTTAAAGCTATATATTTTCATTGGAGTCTTATGTTTGCTCTATCCTATGAAGTTTTCTATGCAGTATTTTCCTTTATCTTATAAACCGTCAATGATTGTAGTTACTTCCTCTTTTCTAAATCATTATTTTAGATAATTTTATTTTAATTTTCAAGTGGTTGTATTTTTGTTTAAGTAGCCATTATTGTACAGAAAGAGGATTTGTAGAATTCTTTTGAGGTCCCTTGATTATTTGGTTAGTTTTTCCTTCCTATGGCATTGTGAATTGGGTTGACTTTTATTTCACACTGACTCCACCTAGATCTCAAGTTGAAGAAATTCGACAAAACACCAAAATCAACTTTCCTCTCTCTCTAGTTTTTAGCACTAATATGAGGGTTTCTTTATTTTCAAACTTCTTTAATTATTTCAGTGGGAATCTGGAAACAATTAGGTGTGTGCTCCAACTATATGACCTGGCTCAGAAGCCAATCACAGATACTAGTTGAGTTGCCTGATGCTATAGCTCTCTTCTCTTCCACTGTAAACTACTGTATTATTTTTGTTCTCTTTGCTCTCTCTTCAACACAGTGTTTTTGTGATTAGAACAATGTCAATGTCAGGGGCACTTTATTTATTTATTTATTTATTTATTTATTTATTTATTATTTACTTTTAAAGATTTATTTATTTGAGAGAGAGAGAGCAGTTGGGGGGAGGGTCAGAGGGAGAAAGAGAATCTCAAGCAGACTCTTTGCTGAGCATGGAGCCCCACGTGGGGCTCAATCTCAGAACCCTGAAATCACGACCTGAGCCAAAACCAAGAATCGGAGGCTCAACTAATTACACCACCCATAGGCCCCATCAAAGACATTTTAAATTCCTCTTGAAACCACTATCTGCTTAGAATTTAAGAAGGTACATTATGCTAAGTGAAATAAGTCAATCAGAGAAAGACAATTATCATATGATCTCTCTGATATGAAGAATGTAAGAGGCAGGGAGGGGGTCGTGGCGGGTGGGGAAATAAAACAAGATGGGATCAGGAAGGAGAGGAACCATCAGAGACTACTAAACTCAGGAAACAAACTGAGGGTGACTGGGAGTTAGGAGGGGTAGGGATAGGGTGGCTGGGTTATGGACATTGGGGAGGGTATGTGCTGTGGTAAGTGCTGTGAAATGTATAAGCCTGACGATTCACAGACATGTACCTTGGGGCAAATAATACATTATATGTTAATAAAATAAATAAATTAATTAAAATTAAAATTAAAATTAAAAAAAAGAATTTAAGTTGAAAACCAACAGCAAATTTCCATTTGATTGAGCCATGCCTTTTTTTTTCTACATGATGTGATTATAGCACCCTCTGGCAACAGTAACTCAAGAGTAACTTGAAGATATGTCTGTGTAATTGCTTTACACCCAGAGTCACATAGTCGATAATAACACTGCAAGAGATGTGAGAGATCCTCTCATTAGTATATTCCCTTGTTTTGTAAATGAGGAAAATGAGTCATGGCTAAGACTGCATACTCTTACTTAGTGGAAATTTTGCATTCATATTTACACAAAGAGCAATGTCTGACATAGTAGAGAACTAACAACTTAGTATGGTTTATGGAAATATAATTTTTTGAAGGGTTATCCATAACCTCTGGTTCTTTAGAAACTAAGTAGACTAGAAATACCTTTTTGTCAGATTTTTAAAATAGCTATTAATTTACTATTCTAAATGCCAGCAGGTGGGTTACTCATAACAGTAGAGCCTAAAATGCACCCAAAAGATATTAGAAGGTTTATGGTTGCCATTTTGTATTTCAAACCAATTGGAATTTCTTGAGTATGAGGACATGCGATATTTGTAAAACATCTACTTATCATTTAAAGGCAGATATATTCTGACTTATTATGTATATTGAGGTAGTCGCCACATAAATAATTATCATTTACTGTGACCCATTTTTTGCTGTGATTTCTGGTCTCCCCTTTCTTCATCTTTCTTCCAAAATTTAGACATGGGGTTTCACTGGTGAGCCTAAAACCAGCCCAATAATATGTTAAATACAAATTCTCATGCTATTTTCATCCTCATCCTAATTCCAATTTTAATTCTAATACTAATACTAGCTAAAGCTTATTGAGTGCTTACTAGATATCAGGGTCTTTCCTAAAAGCTTTACATCTCTTTTAACACAAATAATAACTTACTACAATTATTTCTATTTCACAGATTAGGAAACTGAGGAACAGGGTATTAAGTAACATACCCAAGCTATAGCACTGTGCCATCTACCAGGCAGTCTGGTTCCAGAGCCTGGAGTCTGGTTTTAAACACTGCTAAAATTCTACTGCTCCACCCAGGAGCTCATGTGGCTATTCAGGTCATGTCCAGGCAAAAGGGGGAATTCAGAGACCCGTCCCCAGCCACAAATGGACAACGTCCATGGAACTTGTCTGTCTTGTATAAACTATAGGTAAACTGCTCACACTGGACTATGCTTGCTGCAGAAGCCTAATGACAGTCACACACATGAGCAGAAGAGAGAAATGTGCTGCCTAAATCAGACCCTCCAGTTCACTTTTGAGAAGGAAAAAAAAAACCCAGAAGGAAAAGCAGACTCTGTTCAGATGTTTTACAAACATTTAACTAGTGCTATAACCCAGTGATGAAGGACAGGACCAAACCCACACATGCTTTTTGCAGATGGTTATTTCTCAGATGAAAATGGTGGATCTTATTGGAAATACTTTCTTCTTGATCTCATAACCTTCTCTTACCTTTAAGTCAGCAATTTTGAATGGTTAGTCCCATTGAAATCAGATAAAGACTGAAAAAGTTCATTGAATTTAACAACTAGAAGGTCATGAATGGGGATAATTTCAGTGAATTAGTGAAGGCTGAAGCAGGTGTCAGTGGACTAGGAAAAAGAACACTCCTTTAGACTCCTGTTTTGTAGGAGATGGAGAAAAATAGATCTTAGCTAACTTTGATAGCTAAATGATGAATTAGACTAGAGACAAAGCAATAGAGTGATGAGATCCAGCCCTCAAAAAATAGATGTTTTTAAATTCTTAAACATTATTAAATAATAAAGTGACAAAAGCTGTAAAGAGAAAGAAGATGAAATAATCAATACAGTAGGATCTAAAAGAATCAAGGATACCTGGACAGGACAGGGAGAAGCCATTTCTCCCACTGATGCTGATGGGAAGGGAATGGTCAGGGGATAACATGGGTAAGAGGCTGAGATAATGTTCACCCATAGCCTTTATTTTCCCTGTGAAATCTACAGGACTTGGGCTGTATTCACTGATTTCACTGGTCTTAATTGGTAGATGAAATACTTTTTTGAATTTCAAATGAGATATCCTAAAATAAATACTAGAGTACGTAGAACAAAATTGGTCAAGACTTTGACCAGGGCAGGAAAGGACAGAAAAATAGGAAAGGAAAGGCAGTAAAATGTCCTCGTTGAAGATCATTTATATTTAATACTTTGATATTTGAAAATTTGAATTTGAAAATCTCAGTGTAAAATTAATAAGTTGCTTCATATTCTACACATGTTATATAGCCATGTCAGATTATTGCTACCATCTATAAGTTATTTATGCTGCCTTTTTACTTTGAAAATTCAGATGAAAAAAGAAACATTCCTTCAGCTCCAGTGTCCTGCAGTCTGGTGATCTGAGCTTAAAGTCATGCTGAAGATAAAAGAATACAAAAATCTACAAAGAAAGAAAAATGAGGGAAGGGAGGAAGAAATTGAAAAGCAGCATTCCTTAAAAGAGTACACACAAAAGTGTATCAATATTTTTTTTAAGATATTATTTATTTATTTTGGAGGGAGGAGGAAGGGCAGAGGGAGAGGGAGAGGCAGAGAATCTCAAGAAGACTCCACTCTGAGCACAGAGCCCAATACGGGGCTCAGTCTCACAACTCTGGGATCATGACCTGAGCCAAAACCAAGAGTCAGTGCCTAACCAATTGAGCCACCCAGGCTCCCCTCAATATTATTGATATCTGATATCAGTGTATCATATTTTTGCCTCATTGTGACATTCGAAACTTTTGACATCTATTTGACAGATGAAAATAACATTTTTTAAAAGATTTATTTATTTATTTGAGAGAGATTGAGATCCTAGGATCAAGTGGGGGGAGAGGCAGAGGGAGAGAATTGTCAAGCAGGCTCCCCGCTGAGCATGGAGTCAAACTTGGGGCTGGATCTCATCACCCTGAAACCACAGCCAGAACCAAAAGCAAGAGTTAGATGCTTAACCAGCTGAGCCACCCAGGCATCCCTAAGTTATGTTTAAAAAATAAAATTTTTAAACAGCTAAGTGTATTTTTTTCAAACATTAAAAGCAGCTGAATTTAATGGTAAAGCCTGTACTGATTGAGGCTATAAGATCTTTTTCACTTTCAACTCTCAAACTAAGCCTGTATCCAAAGCCAGAACAGCTGCTTTGAGGAGAGTAATTCCAAAAATCTTGCCTTTCAGGATCATCAGACAGAGAAATCTTAATCAGGCAAAGAAATCATAACTGCAGCTCTGACATGTTCATTTCAAAATACTCATGACGAAGTCCTTCTAAGTGAAAGGCAATACATAAATCTTTGCTTGACTTGAATGAAATCTTGTTCAAGACACACACTCTTGTTTCACTGAGTAACTTTTCAGATTACAAAAAGTTTTCAAATATGCAGGCTCGACCAAATCTAACACATTTTTAGCCTAAAATAGACATTAAATTTTTTACACCTCTAAGCAAATGTTTTAACTAATAATAAATACTGTCTCTTTTCAGTTGTTGTTTTTTTCTTTGCAATCTGTGTGCAGTTTTTATTCACACGCTATTCCAAGAGTCTTTGAAATTATAATGTCCTAACAATTATCAGCTTTATCAATCTTAACACCATATATGTTTGAACAGATCCAATTTCCACCAAGCCTCCCTGCTTACTCATTTCATTCTACTATAAACACTAATGCTCATGCCCCTTCCTCAGCCCTGGTTTATACCATGGTGTGAAATTACAGAGCTTCTTCCTCAATTATGGTAAAGAGGAGGCTGTCTATTCATAAGAGAAAAAAAAAATCACCAGCCTTTATTGTAGGATTATGTGCTAAGAACCGAGCTAACTTTTTTACACAGACTATCAATCTTCACAACAACCATTAATAGTAGTATCTCCATCCCACAGATTAGGAAATTGAGATGCAGAGAAGTTACCTGCTTCCTGAGAGACACCCCTAATAAGGCTGTATCCTCTCCCATACCTGACAACCTCACTGAGGAAATTAACCCAACTAGTCATAAGATGTGTTCCTGTCCCACCCTTCATGTGTGTGCAAATGCTCAGTCCTCCTCCTGATACCGAGAGAAGTTTCTCTGATACTTTTTGAAACCCAGTCTTTTCACTTAAGCACTGGATCCTATCCTCCCTCCCTTTCTCAAGAATTATAGGCAGCCATTAAATTATTTCTTTTTTACATTCTTTTTTACTGGATTATTCCCAGACCTGCTCTCTTACCTCCCAGCTTTGAAGAAAACTTCCTTGGCCCCTTACTCCCCTCTGGGTATCTCATCCCATACTTCTGTTCTTTCCTATACCAAATTTTCAAGAGAGATGTCTATGTTGAATACCTCAATTTCCCTGTCTTTCATTCACTTTTTAATCCATCCCAATCTGGCTTGTGGCCTTGCTGCTCCTCAGACTCACTTGTCTATAGTCTCCATGTAGCCCAAGTGCAGTGGATATTCCTTACCTCAGTTTACTTGGCCTCTGGACCTGCCCTAGAAGCCAACCAACAGCAGGGTCCTGGAGGATTCTCTGTCCTCAAGAGAGGACTCTATATCATGTGTAGTGGCTATGAACATAAAAGTGAAATTTTTCTACATGGAATATATTTTATAACTCTGCCTAATCATAGATTCTGGGTGTTTTTTTTCCTGCTTTTATAAAATCCTCAATCTAAAACCTACTAAGCCAAGAACTATGCTCCATAAGAGATCCTTGCTTTTAAGTCTCTCAAAGACACTCAACATGTTGGAAATTATGACCATGTTAAATTTTGTTAATCTTTTTCACCCAAAGGCCATTATGTTTTTTACATCTGGAAATGGGGGAGGTAGATTATATGCGTTTCTATTTTTAATTTTTTGAGGAACCTCCATACTATCTTCCACAGTGGCTGCACCAATTTACATTCCCACCAACAGTCCATGAGAGTTCCTTTCTCTTCACATTCTCAGCAACACTTGTTATTTCCTGTCTTCTATATTTTAGCCATTCTGACTGGTAGAAAGTGATATCTCATTGTGGTTTTGATTTGCATTTATTTGATGATGAGTGATATTGAGCATCTTTTCATGTGTCTGTTAGCCATTTGTATGTCTTTAGAAAAATGTCCTCCATCCATTTTTTTAATCAGATTGTTTGTGTTTGGGTGTTGAGTTGCATAAGTTCTTTATGTATTTGAGGTGAGTCCTGGGAATAAAAGGTACAGCATAAGGAATATAGACAATGATATTATAATAGCATTATATAGGAACGGATGTGGCTACACTGGTGGTGAACAGAGCATAATGTATAGAGAAGTTGAATCACTATGTTGCACACCGGGAACCAATGTAACATGAGCCAACTATATTCAAATTTTAAAACTTAAAAAAAAATACTCACTTGGGACAAAAATTATACTTCCCACCAGGAGCCTTGAAATACCCTATTTCACTTGTTAAAGGCAAGGCAAAAATGTTTATCGTTTGGGGCAAAGTTCTCCAAGCAATGAACTTTTTAGAGTGTCCTGTGTTCCGATTGCGCCTAGATTGGCTTTGGCTTTTTGGTGCATTCCACCCTCCAGCTACTCCTATTTGCATTTCTATGTTAAGGTCTCCAGACCATTTGGCCCAGACACTGAAAGTCTCTTGTGGTTATAAATTCTTAGAATATTGTGTGTCTGGCTACTTTATTCTTACTCAATATGTCAATATGAGAACATATGTTGTCTGTAAACATGGCTGCTTTCCCTCAAGTTTACCCCGAGATCATCACATGGACCATGATCTTGCCACTAGAAAATAATCTTCATACTTTCTTCCAGAGGAATTGGGGGAAACTATCCTCTTTCCTGGAGCTGCTAACTTCGATAATGTTGGTTGTAAACTGCTAGAATATAGGAATACCTTTCCTAACACATAAAACTGACACAAGAGAGCAAAGCATACAGATGGAGACACAAACAAAAATCCTTGCCCTCGTGGAACTTCTAGAGAGGCTTCTAGTGAAACATAAAGATAAGTAAATATATAAGGACATAGATAGCAGTAAGTGGTAAAGACGAAGCACAGTCAGGGAAGAGTTAGGTAGGAGCAGTGTTGATGTTTGAGAGCATTGCCTGGGAAAGCTTCACTGAGGAACTGCATTGGAGGAAAGACCTCAGCGAAGTGAGGGATAACTTCTGTGGATATTGGGAAGTGTTTCAGGAGAAGGAATGCAAATGCAAAGGCCCCGGGAGGGAGCAGGCCTGGTGTGATCAAGGAACTGCTAGTCGGCCGCTGTGGCCACAGCACAGCAGTGATGGAAGCAAGGCAGGCAAGAATTTTGAGAGGTCACGTGGCACAGGCTTACGCAGGGCCTCACGATCCTATTGGAATTACTGGGCTTTACTCTGAACATGGTCAGGAGTCACTGTCATGATTTGGTACAAGGATGGCATGACATGACTTAAGATTTTAAAGGATAAAAAAAAAAGATTTTAAAGGATGATACAGGCTGCTGTGTAGTGAACAGAGCACAAGGAGACAAGGACAGAAGTAACCTGTTGGGAAGCAATTTTAATAATCCTAGCAAAGGACAAAAAGGAACTTCACAGTAGCAAGAGGGAAGAAGAAAAGGGACAGAATTCTGAGATATATGTTGAGGGTAGAACCAGTTAGATTTGCACCAGATTGGATGTGGGGTATGAAGAAAAATTCCAGGATGCCTCCAACTTTTTTTTGGTGATACAAGTGGTGGCTTTTTGTTTCTTTGCTTGCTTGTTTGTCTTGTTTGAGTGGCTAGAGGGATGGAGTTACTATTAATTAAAATGGCAAAGTATTCGGAAGGAAAAATAAATTGCTAAATGTGTTGGTGTAGTCTTATTCCATTTCATTAACTCAACCAATAAAAATTTATTGAGCGTCAATTTCATGTGTTGCTCTGCGCTAGATGTCAGAGACAAAGCTATCCACTTCCTCGAGGAATTCATGATCTAATGGAAGACCAGACATGTAAGACTGTGTCTCAAATAATTTATCCTCTATTAACAGGAGGAAATGTGTTACCATGGAAGAGAAGTGAATTTATTACTCCACAGAATATGACTAAACAAAGCCATTCCCTTGCTCCCATTTACTAGGACAAAGTAATGTAATGAGGTTCTATAATATTAGGTGAAAAGTTTAAAATGTCATCACTCTGAGCAGGTCCTAAAGATAAACTTTAAGTTTGGGTCAGTGTTCACATCACCTCTGCCCTAAGCTGGAAGGCAGACGAATGTGCACGAAGAGAGCTGGGTTGACAGCATAGTTCTATCTTTCTATTTTTAAAATTTTCCTTTTTCTTGAAGCATCAACTCACTGTGAGAACCCACAAGGACAAAAGAAAATCTAGGAGTAAATCAATCTTGAATAAATGGTCATAATCTTCTGAACACAGAGTTTTGGCAAACTGGAGGAAAAAAGCATCAACCATAAAACTCACATACCTTATTATCACTCGGGATGCATTGTTGGTTTTGGAAACTTTCCTTAAGATGTTAAGATTTTAGACTCAAGGAGAACATGAGAAGTATAATCACATTGTTTCATTTTGAATCACCTATGCATGCCATAATCTTTTTAAAATTGTACATACAATATCATACATTGTAGACATTCTAAGTTTTACCCACAAATTTTCAGAAATTATCTTTTCTTTCCAATGTGCATATACTGTAGACTTCGGTTTATGTATCTTCAACCTGAGTTGAGTGATTTTGTGTGGATTGTGCAAATATGTTGCATCTTTAATTCCATTCTATTGCTAAATTTGGTATATTCTAAATTTTGTGATATCTCTACATGTACACAAAAGAGAACAAATTCAAATTCAATTTATAAATATTCTTAGCAAAATGGTTTTAGCAGGTGGAAAGCTGAAAGAATTGAGCCATTACAGATTTTTTTTAAACTGTGTGAGTTCCTGATGCAAGCTCCATGTGCTCAAAGAAATTCAAATTTACCAAGTCCTTCCTACCTGTAGCAAAGAAAGAAAGCTTTAAGGTGTAAAATGTACCACATGGTTGGCAGGAATGATAGACAGATTGCAATGTGATCTGAGTTGTAATCCATTCACGTTGTTAATTAGCAATGTAAACTTGAGAAACTGCCTTAACCTTTCTGAGCCTCGGATTACAGATTATTAAATGGAATGCAGTATTAGAAGTGATGTTTAAAAAGACCCTATAATTAGGGATATGATCGGTAGTTGTCAATACTTTGGTGCACATGTTAGAACAATTGTGGTAGCCTCTAGTCAAGAAAACTCTCAAGTGAAGAATGTGGTTCTTGGGGGCTAAGCGATTCCCACATTGGATTGCTAATTATAGAGGAATGAGAGATATTTCATGTTTGTCAAGGACTCTGCTTCTCTCCCTTCTACCTTTCAAATGCAAGTGCTCTTTAAATCCAGACGTGGAAGAGTATAGTTGGGGATTCACTAATTACACTCACCTACTACATGATTTTTCTTTCACATACAAATGTGAGCAGAATAATAAATCTATGTTCTAAATGACAGAGGATCAACAAGGCCCTTCGGCGGTTCTCTCCAGTATGCTATATGCAAATCACCGCCAGGGTTTTCCTGTCTGGAGGCCACCATATTCATACTCAGTCCATTGCCTCAACATAGAATCTGAAATCCCACTCTCTTTCCAAAACGCCCTGCTGTCAGTTGAAATCCATTTTCAATCAATCCCTATACCCCATTTAATTTTCTTCCCAGCATGTGTTACTATTCGAAATTACAGCATCACCTTTTTAGTTACTTTCTCCACCCACTAGCATACAACTCCAGGAGAACAGGGGCTTTGCTGGCTTGTTCAGCACAGTATTTCTAGAACATCTAGTACCTGATGCAAGGTGGGCATCATGCCACTTACCTATCAGCGCCATCGCCTACAGTGTGACACAGGCACCTCTCCTTCAGTGATAAAACCGCAGCAAAGACAGAGACTGATCTGCAGACTCTTGAGATACACTATTGATTCATGATGATGTCAATATCACAAGCATTAGGTAAGGTGATGTCTCCAGCTCAGCTCCCAAGATGAATACAGCTCAAGCCCTATGTTACTGAAACATCACTTCCAATTCTTTCACTTTTCTCTATCACATCACTATAGTAACCACATCCCATAACAATGGGGGTTCTTATCTGGGAGAGAGGGAGAAATGGGCTCTCTTATTTGTCTTGGTGAGGCGTCTCCTCTCTTGATCTCTGGGTTTCCTGCTGTGTGGAGGTGTTTAGGATCAGAAAGTCGGCTCTGAACACTCATATGAAGCATGGTGCTTTAGATGTATGGAGACAACAGTTCATAGATCCTACAGAGAAATATGGAGAAGGTGAAGAATTTTATTCCATCTCTTCTCTGACTGCTCCTTATCTAAGTAGAGGCCAAGTTATCCTGGCTCCAGCACACGTACTGGCTCAGGAATTTAAGATATTGCCAGACCCCTCTCCCTCCCCACAAGGATTTCTGAGAATCACGGGAGATGTTTTACCTTCTCTCAGAACTGAGTTTCCTGGGTATTGACCCCAAAGATGCAGATTCAGTACAAAGAAGGGCCACATGTACCCCAATGTTCATAGCACCAATGGCCACAATCGCCAAACTGTGGAAAGAGCCAAGATGCCCTTCAACAGATGAATGGATCAAGAAGATATGGTCCATATATACAATGGAATATTATGCCTCCATCAGAAAGGATGAATACCCAGCTTTTATTTTAACATGGACTGGACTGGAAGAGATTATGTTGAGTGAAATAAGTCAAGTGGAGAAAGCCAATTATCATATGGTTTCACTTACGTGTGGAGCATAAGGAGAAACATGGAGGACATTATGAGAGGGAAGCGAGGGACGAATTGGAGGAAATTGGAGGGGTGAAGAACCATGAAAGACTGTGAACTCAGAACAAGGGACCTCATGAGGGTTTTGGAGAGGAGGGGGTGGGGGGATGGGCGAGCCTGGTGATAGGTATTGAGGAGGGCACATATTGCATGGAGCACTGGGTGTGGTACATAAACGGTGAATCTTGTAACACAGAAAAAATAAAATAAAAGTATTTGGGAAAAAAGAAAAAGAACTGAGTTTCCACCAAAACGATCTTCCACTCTTCTGCCCTGCTGGGCACTGCACCTGCCGGAGTTGCCATGACCCGGGCCTTGGAGCGTAGGGTCCCCCGGATGGCCACAACCTATCCCCCACAAGACCCACCTGCCTTGGACCCTGACATTCTTTGCTAGAGGCCACCTCGGCTCTGCCCAGCCCTGCGGCCACCAGACACATACACAACTAAAAAATGTACAGGAGTGGGCATGTACATCTCTTTGGGACCCTCACTGTGATGTGCTATTAGGATTCTGCTGCCACTGTGCCACCTGCTCCCCCACCCCTTCCCCACCCAGGCTGAAGTTGTGGGATTGCTGGTGTGCAACTGCCCAACTGCAGATACCCCCCTGTCCCATCCTCCTCCCACATCCCAGAGCAGGCATCCTGAGCCTCAGAGCTCCTAAGTTCAGTACATTAGTTTTTTCCATTTTTTAATAGACCTCAGTGTTCTCTAATCCCAGACATGTGTTTAAGGATGGCCTGGGGACACATTCAAGCAACTACCAACACTCTCAGACTTCTGACTCCTTCCATCCTTGATGTTGTACTGCATCACTCTCACAAGACTGGATCGTTCTCAGCTGGGTTCTCTCCTTGAAGGTCCTACAGCCAGACCCTCCCTGACCACAAATAAATTCTGGGCAGGCAAATTCCACAAACTCAATAACCCACAGCAACAAGCATGGCTTGAAATCTTCCTTAGGTGATTCCTTGGGGCTTCCACGAAGAGTCTTCTTCCAGAGATGACTGTGCCACCATTTTGGCAAAAATGCTCAGAAATTCTCGAACTCGAGCAGTGAACATTAAGAGTTGTGTTTCAGTCTGGGAAACTCACTGGGGAGATTGGAGGAAATTCAGGCTAGAACAGAGCATGCCAGAGCTGTTTTCCAGACCACTGGACAGCCAGCCTCCTGACAAGTCTGACATATTCGAGAATATGCTTGTGAACATCACCCTTCATCTCTAAACATCTTGATGGAAAAATAATTCATAAATTGCAGGACATTGAAGGAATAAAGACTCTGGGTAAAGGAATTCTGAAGTGTGTGTCCCACCAAGAAATGACAGCATAAAGGGGAAAGAGGGAGAGAAGGGGCCACAGTAGAAAGGTTTTTGAGGACAAAGACAGTAAACTACATTCAGGCCAAAAGTTGGGATGGAGTTGGGCCAGAAACAACATTGCATTTCAAAGGACTTTGATAAATCAGACAGCAGATAAGGGCAATAACTAAACTTACTGCCGTCAGTTATATAATATTACATATTATTAAATTATGATTCTACTTAGAAAAATCCTTAGTTGTTTATAGTATTGTTATCTTGAGCCAGTTTTCTCAAAACTCCCCTGGCTTAAGCTGATTATCTCATTTCTAGGATGAATTAGAAACAAATTCTAAGAGCAAACCTGTGATAAGAGAAAATTTATGCCAATAACCCATTTCCGGTGCACTTCCTTTTCATGTCAACCTTTCTATTGTTCTCCTAAAAATGAGTGTGGCTAATTCAAGTGGATACACAGTGAGTTTTTGGACTAATGGTATCCAAGCCCCTACTATACTGAAAGTATAAGGAAAAGAGAGGGATTGATTGTACCTAAAAGTAATAGCTATATGTAACTTTGAGTGAGGCTATGTATATCTTAGAATGAATATCTTTTGACTATACCTACCCCACCATCGTTTTGAAATGAGTGTGGCTGTAAGTCTATGAAATGATTTCAGATAAGCAAATAAAGACAAAAAGTGAGCATGGAGGAATCTATGAAACAGTGTAGATTCTCTCCCTCAACTTTATGCTCTGACCATGCTGGAAACCTAAAGCATAACTTTCATACTGAGGCAAAGTTTCAAGCAAAGTTGTATTCCCTTCTCTTCAATCTGTTCAAATCTTTGAAGCTATTCTCTGTCCTCAAAGGCAAAGTTCAAGAGGTAGAGAACCATAATTATTCATTTGTATATCCTAGTGTCTGATACACAGTAGATCTTCAACAAATGTTTGCAGATGAATAAAGGAATTAACCAAGTCATTATTTTCAGCTTGATAATTAAATAATCTATAGCTAAAAGGATTTTCACACAAGTTAAAGAATGACCACCTGATGTATGAATGAGGCAAAAGTAATCAAAGGAAATAGCAGTCTTAGGTAGAAGAAACTTGTTCAGTTGATAATTACTCTAATACATATATATATCAGAGAATAACTTGGTGAAATCTAAACTTTTTTGATAGTGGAGTAAAATATTTTGAGATGCCATTTGAAAGATATTCACCAAAAAAACCCTATAATTCTAAAATGGATAGAATTATATTAGAGAAATCAGGGTACCTCATTTAATAGAGTATTTTGAGAGTTAAATGATATAATACGTGTAAACCTTCGAATAGTGACTGAGACCTAGTAAGTGCTTTTTGTATATGTTGAGTGACAATAATAGTAGAGGTAATACTATCAGCACTTAAATTGATCAAACCTGGAGAAATATCCATTTGAAATTGTAATCAATTAAAGAAATATTTTTCAGTCACCTGCAACGTGCCAACTCTGTTCAAAATACTAGAAATCGAGAGATGAATGAGACATGGTTTCTGTTTCCAATATGTAATGATGAGGTAATTATAAATAATTAAACAGCAACACAGGAGGAGGCAGAGTGGAGGTGCTTTCGAAGCTCTGTGAGGACAGGAAGATGAACAACTGGACTATTGACTTCTAGATTCGAACCCCGTCTAGAAGGGAACATGAGGACTTCACAGAGCCTTGAATCCCAGAGCAGGGGAGGAATGGTTTCCAAGCAGAAAAAAAGATTCATTTTAATTCATACATAGAAAACACAGGACAATGATCTTGGGTAAGATTAGGAAGATAGCAATGTTAGAGTGTGAAAGGCCCTGCGGGTTCAAATTTTTCTTTTTGTTTTCTGTGGGTTTTTTTTTAAAGGTTTTATTTATTTATTAGAGGATGAGAGGGAGCACATGTGCATGCCCGCGAGCAGGGGGAGGTGCGGTGGGAGGCAGGAAAAACAAGCCGACTCCGCACTGAGCACAGAACCCAACTTGGGGCTCAATCTCATGACCTTAAATCATGACCTGAGCTGAAATCAGAGTCGGCTCTTGATTGACTGAGCCACCCAGACGCCCCTAGAAGTTTTCTTGTAGACGATGTAGAACCCACAAAATTTTGAAGTATACCATAGCTTGAAATACATTTAAAGGTGCATTTGATTCAATCTTTGGAAACCTTATGCGAGTTGAGCCATTGGAAAAAATATAGAACGTAGAGGTCTGAAGTATTTCAGAAGACAGACACTAGCCCTACTGGTGTCACTCCCTGGGAGGCACTTGAAGAAGCCGTAATGTTATCAGTTGCACTCCAGTGAATTTTAAAGACTTAGTTTAGTATCAGGGATTAATTAAGGCATTGGAAGGAATCTGGCTCATTGCCCCTGACCAAAATCATTAAAGAATGCTATTTTTGCATGTGTTATATACGAAGCTAAGGTTAATCCTGATTTTCTTATATTTTAATGTTTTATCCCATAATTGCACATGCAGAGGCAAGAGAAAAATTGAGAAAACTCCAACACAATTAACTAGAAAGAGGAAAAACTCTCCTGATTTCTTTCTTTCAATACTCCATGGAAGCTATGCTGACAAAAGTGTGTGATGGTCTTCATGTGTGAACCCTTCTCTTTAGAAATGAAAGTACCTATTAAAAGTTTAAAAGTACTGACTATTATGAATATAAATGGGATTTCAAATACTATGGGCTTCAAAATGATTCTATCCTATGTGATAAGAAATGAAAGCCTCTGAGTCCAAAAGTTACATTTCAGAGGCAAGCATTTTATACTTTCTATATCCATTATTACATTTTATTACGGGAGGAAGCCTCCTTGGAATAACGCAACTCCATGTCCTACATTTGGTAAAGAGCTGTATCTAGATATTCATAGAGAGCTGTTTCAATAGATCTTTATTATTATAGATTTTCAAGACAACTACTCTGAGTTCATTCCAGATTCCTCCATTACATTCAAATTCAGTGACTCGGCTGGTCATGGCATTAAATGAGTCTTCCCTTTTCCTCAAGAAGATTTGTACATGTTTTGATGGACCCTTAGTGTCATGCTGAAAAATAAATGGTCTTTATTTTTCCTCTCCAGTGTCAACAGTTTTGGATGATTATATCCCTCCTGAAATTGCTGTTGTTCTGTGGTTGTTTTCAAGGTCCACTTAAGTCCCTAAATCTGCTCACATTTTGATCCCTGGTGTTGCAGTTTGGAAAAACGTAAAACATTACAAAGCACAGTGAAGGCTGTCTTTAAAGGAAGATGGCAATGTTTACTTGCACTTAAAGGAAAGTTATAGAGCTTTTAAGCAGCTTGGAAGCCTAGAGAGGTTAAATAATTTATCCAAAGTCACATAACTTGTAAGGGGCCAATCTGCCAGACTCCAGACTTCAGCTTCTGCTGACATCTCAGGGCCTCTGTTCATACGACCATTAAGCTAACTGATGTTTCACCATGTGTTTCCTGAGCACCTGGACTCGGGCAGATGGGGAATTAAAATGTTGTACTTCTCGATGTTTATTCATTCAAACGACTTTTTTGCAAGCACCTGGTGCCAGGCCTTATGTTTGCAAAAAATAAATTAAACACTGTTCTCGGCCGGAGGAATGCTTAGCCTAATTAAGAAGGAAACCTCATGAATTAAAGAAAGAAAAGAAAAAACAGTTATGTTAACTGCTATTAAAACTGAAAAGGAGAGGAGAGGAGAAGGATCAAGAGCTGCACCACGGTAACGAGGTCCGATGGTTGGACCGAGGAGTGGGTCTGGGGACCCGGCTGCTCCCTGGATATTTATGGAAGAAACAGGCAAACACGGGAAGACGTGCCCACTCCTGTCAAGTAGGCGACAAAATTCCAACTTTTCTTTTCAACTGAAATCCTTGAGAGAGGTCAGACCCCTGATTTTCATTTGACCTCTCATATCCGACAAGCTACCTCGTCCTACCCAGATTTCTCAAATCCCACCTTCTTTTTCAATTCTCAGTTTCACCATTCATGCCAAAGCTGCCACAACCCTAATAAAGTGTTACAAGGATGGAAATTTACCTGATCTCCTAGCCCTCCATCTCCAACCCTACTTCTAACTACTAGAGCTCTTTTTGGCAGACATGCTTGGCTAGATTATTCCAAAACCTTTTTGCCATCCACCCAATTATTGCAAGTGGAATCTTAAACTTAGATTCCCCAATAACTAAGGCAGGTTAAAATGTAACTTATTTGCATAAGAATTACTCCCAACCCTGTGGGCCTCTGGGAAACATAGTTTAAAAATACTTAAAAGATCAAGAAGAACCCCGTGGCACAGCCTGCATAGGCATCTTGACTACTAATTACCAATTGGAGTCTTGCCACAGGCCAGAAATGTGGTATCACCTGGGAGAGTGGGAGAAAAGCTGACTCTCAGACCCACCCACCCCAGAGCTTCGTCAGGCACGTACCTTGGCTAATTCATATGTACATCCAAGTTTGAGAAACACACATTTAAAGTACTGTAGCATTTGCAGTTTTTGCCTGATGATCCTTGAATGATTTCCACCATCCTCTCCCTCATCTTCCTGAAGGGGAACATCTAACCGCAGAGCATTTGTTTGCTACTTCATGCCTCCCATCTGCAGGTGTATCAGACACCCTTCCCACTGTGTCATTTCACCATCCGGGTTTACCTGCTGGACCTTTTCCTACCTTCAACCTTTGACAATCACAAAACAGCCCATCCTTGAACATGGCCCTAGGGTTCCCACGTGACTAGGGCCTTTCCCACCTCTCAAACGGATGTCGTCCATCCTCTTGAGACCCCGTAACGCTCAGGATCATTCTCACACAATGAGTATTCCACTCTTTGTCTTCCAGCTAACCTGATTTTCATTTTCTTTAACACCAGAATGAAAGCTTTCCAGGGGTTGGGACTGTAGATTTCTTCATACTTACGTGTAAGTGTGAACAAAGTATGTCCGGAGTGGATTGATGGTTGTGGTTAGGGAAATAGAGAAAGGGGAGTGAGTTAAGTCAAATGACCCAAGTTCTATTTTCACTCTGCTGAAAACAAATTTACCTTAGTCAAGCCACTTATGCTCTGCAATTCAAATTTCCCTTCTGTTATATGACGAGTCCCTTCCAACTCTCAGATTATATTATTTGTGGGAGGCGGTGGTGGTGCTGGTGGTGGTGGTGGTGTGTGAAACATCTGCCAAGACTATAAATTTCAAGTGATATTCATTGGAATTACAAAACTGAAATCCATTATACATGGAGACTTCTTTAATTCCTAGCATTCTACGAGTACATCCTATACTCATAAAAAATGTGGAAAATAAAAATTAAGAAAATCAGCACTTCCAAACAAAATTTCATGGACTTATTAGATTTCAGATGACAAAAAAAAATTCATTTTTTTTGTTTTGTTTTTTTATTATTTTTTTATTTTTTAATTAACACATAATGTATTATTTGCCCCTGGGTAAAAAAAATTCATTTTTAAAGGAAGAAAATTCATTCATGAAATCAGGATTTAAATTAGTTTATTTTACTGATTCTCTCAAAATTCTCATTTCAGAAAAGCTTCTAAGGGGTTTATAATAAAAGACAGAAAGGAAAATTTTTCCAGTTAAATGACTCATATCTGGCACATAAGATGGCCCGTGTCATTTTTGCAATCAAGATTTGTTGAATATTGGAAATGCAGTTGGAAAACATTCTTCCAATAAATATTTGGAAACTGCCTATTTGGTAGTTTTTTCTTTTTTAATTTCAGCTATATTGAGGTATAACTGACATACAAAATTGTAAGATATTTAAAATATACATAGTGGTAATTTAGAAACATATACACACATTGTGAAAAGATTCTCCCCATTTTTAATTAACACATCAATTCCTTCACTTTTATGGGTGTGTGAAAGGGAACATTTGAGTTCTACTCTCTTAGCAAATTTCAATTATACAATACCATTTAGTGTATTGTACAGTTGAATGAAGACATGTATGTCTGAAGAGACAATAGATCTGTGGCTGGGTTGGTCACCTTTTGTGAAAGGCAAAGATTCTGTTAAAACACAGTAACCTGCCCAAATATAAAGCCAAGAGTATATTAAGACAATTGCTTTGCATCTTTTCTAAGGCACAGACAATGAGAACCTGAAAGTTATTGTTTGCTGTGTGAGTCAAATAATTTTCACCTTGAAAAATGTGAAGGGTATAACATAGGCAAGCACTGAGTACAAAGGGAAAGAGAAATGTCTCAATACATATGGGGAAAAAAAGAATTTTATTGTACCTGGACTTAACTTTAATAAATGCTTTTTAACTGTCTCCGCAGTGACATTGGTCATTTGGCTAAATGGAACACTGAATGGAAAATTTTAATAGAGATAATTTTAAAGGTATAGAAAAAAAAGATGGTGCACAAATACATTAAAATGTTAGTAATATTGGGGTTATAGCTAGTGTTAATTTTTTTAATACCCTGTTTTTCACAATTTTTACAATCTATGCAAATTAGTATCACAATCATAAATACAACATATATTAAATAATGATAAAAATACAAAAGAAAAAGCCCTGCTATTCTACTGAAAGATGAATACAGACTGCTTTCAAAAGAGTTACCAGATGTACAATTCCGCAGTCTGCGGGGAGTCTGAATTTCCTGGCCAAAATTTCCTGGGCATTTTCGAGGGAAAAAAAATCACAAATTAATAAAGATAAATTGCCTAGAGATAGATTTTAATGAAAGTGAACATACAACAGCAGCATATTTATTACCTTGAATTGGTGATTTAACAGAGGCACATCTGGACCTGGAATACATACTGTTTAAACTATCTCAGCACATCTGTTCTTATCTTATTAAACAAATAATGCAAATCCAGGTATAATTGAGGACCTCCTCATATTCATGGGAGCGATGATAACAAAAAATAAAAATAAAAACCCTTTCCAAATAGCAAAACACATGCAAGGAGACACAGGAATGCTTTCAGAAAAACAC
Source organism: Potos flavus (assembly GCA_028534135.1). Lineage (NCBI taxonomy): Eukaryota > Metazoa > Chordata > Mammalia > Carnivora > Procyonidae > Potos > Potos flavus. The sequence continues at coordinate 69,320,448 of CM052883.1, read as the reverse complement.
ATATTAGTATTCAAGTTAAATGAGGTATGTGTTGGACCACGGATAAATCTAGAAAATGACAAGCACAATTCAAGACATAGTTTGTTCCAGAAAAACAAAAGAATTGTAAAAGGGAAGAGAGAAAAATAAATGTATAAGTACATTCTAAAGAGCCAGTTTTAAATTCCAGGTCAGACAGGATCATACCTTTACTCATGCCTGCGTCCATTCATTAGCCAAAATTGCATACACACTTTTCTAGGCCAGTTTCTGACCTGATGGGGCACTAGAGATAAGTGCTGACCCGGCAAGCACACAGCTTCAAGTCCAAGGGGGAAGCAGACAGCACATGTATGTATGATGTGCGCCATACAAGGAAAGCATCTTAATATTTCAGAGAAACCCCCAAACAAAGAGAGAGAGATCAAGCTGTGAGTCATGTCTAATTTTAGACCTCACCTGCAACTGAATTGCTAATAATCCATAATACAACCCCCATAAGTAAAATCAATCCACTGTGAACTCTCCACTCCACTAGCAAACAGCAGTTGGTGCTGTTGAGATTTACTAAACAAATTAGTAGATGTTGAGGCCTTACCCTCCTCCCTCCTGTTCTTCACTCTAGCTGGCCCACGTTAATATGCAATAAATAATTGTCAAGTGAATGAATTAACTGTTCGGCAAGGGATTATTTATTTGAGGCCTTAATGTTACTTTTCATTGTTTCTCTTTAAGAGAATCACAGCAAAATTTTCATATATCCAGGAAGCTACAAAAAAGGTCTAAAATTTGTCTTGGAAATGACCTTAAACTGTTTAGGCAGTTTGGAATCATACAAAAATCATTACAAAATTTAATTAAGTAATTTAAATCATTAAATTATAACTCCTATAAACATCACCGTACATGCTTACCGGACTATCACGCTGCCAGAGGGAGCATCATTTTGCTGCATCATGTTTTGTCTGAATCTGCATTGTATTTTTAGAATAAATGCATACTGTAATTACTAGGAATGTTGTGTTGACATCTGTTCAAAACGGTTTTTCCCTTTTTATGTGTGATTTTATTTTATAAAGCAACAAACATATCCCAGTGAAACACAGCTCTAATTTAATATTAATGTGAAAATGATTTCTCTTTAAAAGATTATTTTTGAAAAGTGTTAGAAACAAATTATTCTTCAAACCAAAGAAGTATCCATACAACTTATTTTAAAAGTGTTTTTCTATTTCATATAAGCAAAATATCTAACCAAAGCTTTGGCCACTTTTTATCTCAAAATTTTTTAAGGTTTTACTTATTTGTTTGAGAGAGAGAGAGCATGAGAGAGAGAGAGCACGAGGCAGGGGTGTGGCAGGGAGAAGGAGAGGCAGGCTCTCTGCTGAGCAAGGACCCCCAACACAGGGCTTGATCCCAGGACCCTGGGATCATGACCAGGGCCAAAGGCAGATACAACCAACTGAGCCACCTAGGTGCCTCTCAATATTTTTAAGAATAAAGAAAGCATGGTTACTGCTCTCAGTGAATTCACAACCTAGCCAGGTAAGCACATCAAAAGAAACTATTAATATACTAAAAGTGATGAACTACTTTGTGAAATATACAATAAAGTCTATAATAACAAAATCATGTGATGCAAATAATTGGTATATAGCTCAGACATAAGACCCTCAGGAAGGGCTAGAGGAATCCAAAATGATTCCATGGAGGGGGTTGGATCTGGGAAGCGTTTGGAGGGGAGGGATTTTGTGTGGAAACACAGAAATGGAAGAGCCTTCTAGTCAGGACAACCTTCAAAGTCAGTACAGTGTGGTGGATGGAAATTTCTAGGAAACTCTTTATTGTCCCTTCCAGCTCTGTCTAATCAGACTAAAAGAGCTATTCTATGTGAAAATAGAGTTCTGAGGAGACCTATACATAAATGTATAGGACAGTTATATATACAATGCATATCAGAAGGATATACATGTAAAATATCTGATGACTATCTATATATCATATCTGAGGAATAGATATTATTGCATGTATATGTATTATATCAGGGGGACTCAAATCCTATCTATGAACACAGATTGCTCCAAGACCTAAATTCCTGACCCTTAAAGTTTGCTTTCCCGAAAAAGCCCTTCAAAGAAAATGGCGTCTATCTTTCAGATCCACAGATTTCAGTCCCAGTAAATAAAATCATCCCACAGCCAGCCAGTTAGGAAGCTCGAGGATGCAGCTTCTCCCATAATGGGTTAATCTGACCCATTAGGGCCTGAGTCTCTGTCACCTCTCACCTGGGCTATTGCAATAAACTCTGTCACATTGCTCCTGTCATTGAGATCTATTCAATGGATGGCGTAAACAACAGAAATATATTTCTCACTGTCCTGGAGGCTGGAAGTCTAGGATCAAGGGGTCAGTAGGTTTGATCTCTCCCGCGGGCTCTCTCCTTAGCTTGTAGATGGCCACCTCTTCACTGTGCCCTCACATGGGTTTTCCTCTTTTCCTCACACACCTAGTATCTGTCCAATGTCCTAATCTCTTCATCCTATGAAGATATCAATTAGAGTGAATTAGGGCCCCACCCTTAGAACCTCATTTAATCCAATAGCCTCCTTAAAGGCCAAATCTCCAAATATTGTGACTACCTTGGGAGGTTAGGGCTTCAACATGTGACGGGGGGGGGAGGGGCGCACAATTCAGTCCCTAACAGTATCATTCAATGGTTTCCGATCACACTTCAAGAACAAGCCAATGTCTTTTTGGTGACTAGCAAATGGTACCTGATCTAGCCATCATCATTTCTACACTCTCCCTAACTACGGTGATCAAGTAAATCAGCCTTTTTGCTTTTTCTAGAACTAACAGGCACCCTCTTATACTTATTGTTCTCTCTTTTACACAATAGCCTTTCCTACAGGTTTTTACTAAAAGGCCACTTCTCCAGGAGACCCCCCCCACACACACCTGATTTACAGTCTCGACCCTCGGTGCCCATCTACACATCATAACCCCCTTTCCTGCTTTATTGTATATCAAGACATTTATCACCATCTCTCCCAATATTGACACGGCATATATTTTACATATTTATGTGTTTATTGTCTGTCACTAAGTTTCCCGGTGGCTGAGGTCTTTGTTTTATTCAGTGCTGTTCTCCATCATCTTGAAGAGGAACAAGCATTCCCCATCAAGGTGACAGAAATTCATGACTGTTTTCAAGGGTATACTGCTGCCTGGAATTATAAGCTATTTCTAGAACATACTTGGTCTTGGCCAGTAAGTGACCTCCACTTTCCTCTACTTATTAATAAACTTTTACTGGTTCTTGACATCTTTCTGGCTGCTGACTTTGCACAGCTACTCAAAATCCATTATTATTTCTTGTTTCCTTGCTTGTATACTTAGAACATGCTGAGATCAGCACATACAAATTCATAAATTCAGACCTCAAGAGCTTCTCTATGCCCATGGTTTATTGAGGTGTTAAACACTAGTACTGCAAACAGAAATTCTAGATTAAAGAAGAGAACATTTATTGAGTGCCTCCCATGCACCAGGCACTTAATAAATACACAATTTCGTTGAATCCTTACAAGGCTCTATATTTATAATATACTAGCATCAGGTCTAATGATTTGATTGTCTCCTTTCAAGCACAAAAGCCTATCCATTCCTTTAATATAACAAAATCTACATTTTTTTTCTTCTGAGTGTTTCAAATTTATTTGCAGCCCTTGAAAATTTTATATAGCAGTCCTGCATTTTATCTTCTCAAGCAAGCTAACATTCTTCCGCCCGGACACCCCTCTATTCTCATACTTGTACGCCTTGGGTCTAGAGGTTCAGTTTAAGCAGGAACAAAGGAAGGGAATAACAGGCACATACTCTCATCCAGCTATCTCTGGGGCAGAGGTTTGTAAATGGCATTCCTCAGGAGGACTCCTTGGAGGTCTTCAACAATTTTCAAAATGCAGCATAAAGGAGTCATTAAGAATATGGACTGCTGAATTCAAATTTCCACCCTTCCACTCTCTGTAAAACAGGAAGGATGCTGATGAGAACAATAGACAGTACTCACAGTGGTGTTAAGAGGATTAAAATGAAAAAAATACATGGAAACAACTTAGAATTGTCCCCACAACCTATAAGAGCATTTAATAAATGTAAGTTGTATTTTGTAACTTGCTTTTCTCATTTGTACAAACAAATCACCAATTTTTCCATCTCCTGATGACATTTAGTTGATTTCTAATCTTTTACTTTTTTTATAAAAAAAAGATTTTATTTATTTATTTGAGATAGAGTGAGAGTGAGAGAGAGAGAGCACAAGCAGGAGGAGCAGCAGGCAGAGGGAGAAGCAGGCCCTCCACTGAGCAAGGAGCCCAACTCCGGGCTCGAACCTAGGACTCCGAGATCATGACTTGGGCCGAAGGCAGACACTCAACCAACTGAGCAACCCAGGTACCCCATTTGATCTCCTACTTTAATAAACAGAGCCACTTTAAACATTCTCACAATGTTTCCACAGGCTTATGTGAAAATTAGTTTAGTGTGTACACACAGAACAGAGTTTGCTGTTTGGGAAATGTTCATATGCTATGTATCTGGATATTCCAAAATTGTTCTCTAATGTGTTTGTATCAACCTTTATCAACCCCAGTGATATATGACACCCTCACAATCATTTGATAGTATCAGACTTTATGAACATGCTTCTCTGATGTGTGTGAAATGACATCATCCTTCCACTTTCATTTCTGTGGTCATTATCAAGGTTAAATGTGTTTTCATCATATCGGACTTTCAGATTTCCTTTTCTACCAATCGCTCATCCACTATGATTTCTGCTGCATTTTATTGGTCAAGGAAATTCATAAAAACAGCCTAGATTCAAGAGGAGGAAAAACAGAGTCCCTCTCTAAATGGATAAAGCACCTCACACACACACACAGAGGGAAGGAAGAAATTGGTGACCATCCATCACAATCTATATTGCACCTTTATAGTCTGCCTTTTGCAAGTTTTTTAGCTAAATTTAGAGAAGTTATTTAGACCTTCCAAATAATCATTATTTGTAAGTTATGCATCACAAATACTATTTCCCCACATGTCACTATTCTTTTCACATTTTACAGTGTCTTTGACTTACAGAAGTTTTCAGTGTTGCTGCTAGTACCCTATCTTTAATTATTTTTTATTAAGGAGAAAGTTACAGGGTTCAAGTTAGGTCTCAAAATGTCTGTACAACCCCTTCGGCTTACTCCAGACTAAGCTGAGTAATACCAAACTGTTTCATGACCATGGCCCAGTGAACAACGCAAAATTATCTTGAATTCACAATCTACTCCAAATCTGACGTATTCAATACTAAATCTAACTATGGTCAATGTCCTTCTTTACTTTTTCTCAGCACATAACATCCTAACAATATTCTTTGAAAAAGTGCTTATAGGAAACCTGACACCACCTCTCATTTCTTCAATCTCTAAAGTGAGCTGTTAATTCGGCTTTAAGAAGTTCCTCATGCAGAATGTCTTTTTCTTTGTTTTTTTTTTCTGGCTGGTACATTTCTTGACATAAAGTAGGCACGACTTGACTGTTTGCTTAATTGTATTTAATTGAATATATAAAACCAGGTTAAAGTTGTTATAAAAGTTTATGAAGGATTTTTCTTAAATCACTAAAGTTGAAACGAATGAAGTGAGAGTTAAGACTATAAAATATCTATTTAATTCCATTTAAAAAATTCCTAGTTATTCTGTTACAGATTATTGCAAAGCATTTTAAATGATTTAAAACAACAACGAAGAGCACAAGGGTAAAATTTTTAAGTATAGATCAGGAATTTGAACCAATTCGGATTTTATTTTATCACTAAAGTTGATGAACCTTTTAGACTGTAGTTTCTTTTTTTTTTTAGACTGTAGTTTCGATATGAAATTATACTATTCTTGAAATCTGGTCATGACTATTCATGGCGAAGATGTTTTAGGTTCACTGAATTTACATGTTGCAGAAAGTCACAGCTTGAAGCCCCATAGCTAAGAAACCTTGTGACTTCTAATTCAAGTTAATTTATGTCATGAATTTCTAGATATGTAAATCTGTAATGGGTATTTTTATCTACAAAGACTGCAGTAATGAGAGTGACAACTGTTTGTTTTCTACCCTGGCTAGTGCCAGTTTCTGGGTTAGCACATTTAATAATGTTTTTATACATTCACAAAATAGTTTAGGGCCTCTTATGTTTGTTCCAGTGTCCTAAGCCATGACTTCTTAAATTTCTAGCATAGTCCAGAGGCTCTAAAGGCTTTAATACATTTTTTGAAAGTGATTATTAGAAATGTATCTGAAAGATAATCTGGCACTACAGATATGAAGTTATGGTAATGAAGGAAATTTTTTGAGAATCTTATAAAAGTCACAGACATTGTCCAAACCTATGCTCACCTACACAAAATTTTGTTTATAATTTTAGAAATTTCAAAGAATGCTGAGGTCCAATTCTTAGAATGCGGGTTAAGAATGTTTACCCTAATCCAATTCCCTTATTGGGAACCAAAGCTCAGAGACGGGAAGGACCCAACAGTTCAGTGGCAGAGGTGGACTAAAATCCAAGCCTTTGCTTCCTGAAGTCAATACTTTTTTTCCTGCACTACACTCAGACTTAAAGGAGGTTACTAGAAACAAATCACAGGATTAGAATTCAAAGTTCTCATTAGCTATGAAATGAGCTCTAAAAGAGATAAAAATTATTGGTATAATCACTGTAGCATAATATATATTTAGAAGTGAAAGATGACCAAAACAAACCATCAAAAGTGATAGCCTAAGCAGGAGTGGCCAAAATAAATCCTACCAACTGAGCAGGGGTCATCAATAAAGGGGACTGATGGAAGGGAGGAAGGAGAAGTGCAGATTAAAGAAGAGAAGAAAGGAGGGCAAAGGAGGGAAGAAGAGGTGGTGGGAAGAGAGGGCAGAAATAGGAAAAAAGAGGAAGAATATGAGGTGCCAGGGAGGTGGCAGAAGGACTATGCTTCTTGTAGTTATCTCTTCCTCACAACCTCCAAATCTCAAGATGGTTCTAAAACTTGCAGAATGTTTAATGTGAGTGGTTGTTTTATGGAAACCACTGAATGAACTAAATGCTTTTTTACGGTGATGTAGGGGTCAAAACAAAACTGTAGGGTCTAAGAAAACCCTCTCTGACAACAGCACATAAAATAGTCCCCCCCTTATCCAAGAGATATGTTCCAAGACACCCAATGGTTGCTGGAAACCATGGATAGTACCGAGCTCTATATATACTATGTTTTTTCCAGTACATACCCACGATAAAGTTTATTTTATAATTTAGGCATTATAAAAGATTAATAACAATAATAGAAAACAAAAAAATTAAACAACATACTGTAGGAAAAGTTACGTGACTGCGGTTTCTCTCTCTCTCTTTCTCAAAATGTTTTATTGTACCATACTCATTTATCCTGTGATGATGTGAGATGATAAAATGTCTGAGTGATGAGATGAAGTGAGGTGAATAATGTAGGCATCATGATGCTACTATTGACCTTCTGATGATAAGTCAGAAGGAGGATCATCTGCTTCCAGACAAAGGTTGACTGGGGGTAACTGAAACCATGGAAAGCAAAACCATGAATAAGGGGAAACAACTGTATTTCCAAAGAAAATTACAGAATATTGTCTGGCAATGTTAGGATTAAATTGGTTATCCTAGAGATTGAAATGATGTAGGAATAAAACTGACTGAAGTCATCAAAATATGCTAAATATTTCTTCAGTATCTTTTAACCTGTGGTTCTTTGGTTTTTATTTGTTTTCTTCAATACTCTTCATGTTTTAAAATATTAGACGCCATTAGAAACAAGAATTTCAGGTACTGAATTTAAATATATCTGTGAAATTCACTCATGCACATGGATTTCATTAAGTTCAGTGAAGCAAATAAAATCTGTTGTTATGAAAGGGGACTTTGACAGCTCATAATTACATAAAAATAAATGCATCACTTGAAGAGTAGAACAAAATTAAGATGTCAGCATTGATGGATCTCATAATTAAAATTTTCAAGAAGCACATTAAATCTCAGTAATTTCTTCCTGTTTTGTGTAGTTCTATTAAAATGGTAACAATTTTGCAGCAACTTGACAGTATTTAATTCTTAACACATCATGAAAGTTAATTTTTAGAAATGATAGACTAAAATATATTATATTAAAATCTGCTTAGTTAATTAAACCATGAAAGACTAAGATGGCAATTGCAACAGGAATTCAACTTAATTCAGAACCTGGGCTAAATGTATACACTATAAGTAAATGATTGGCACTAACACTTGTACGGAAAGTTTTCAATATTAAAACTAAAGTGTCATTATATAAGTTAAATGCTCATCAAAGAAATGGAAATTGATGTCTTCTGATGAGCTGTTCAAATGGGTCAGTCAAGTTTAGGTGGAAAATTTTATAGACAAAAACTTGAAGACTTAATGCAATCATGTCACTGCAATAGTTCAATAATTTTAATGCAATAATTCAAGTCCTACCACCAAAGAATAAGATAGGAAAATGGAGACAATGCTTGGGGCTGATTTAAACAGTCACCTAACTTTAGACTCTGTTTACATTGATCTCTGATTATGAATCCAAATACTTTAATTTTGAAACTAAAGTTCACATTTAAGATCAACAGTTACTGGGATGCCTCTAAGCTTCGCCATTCTGCCCTTCTTTCCACTGCCTGTACACTTTCCCCATGCCCACAGCTTTCCTGTTCAGAATACCTTCTTCCGTTCTTCTGAGACTAATTTGTTGGCCCTTGTCAATCAGCTGTCAGAAGAACTGATTGGAAGGGAAATTAATTTTTAATCTATGAATAATTCTACCCAAACCCAGCACATTCCTCCTTTGTTCCCCACAGCTGTATCTCAGAATGTCACAGACACAAAAACAGCTTGATGATGCTTGAACTTAATTGAAACCTCTGGGGAAATAATGATCTGAAAAACAACTAATTTTCAGGGAATGAAACTTGTTGAAGACAAATTTAAAAAGTGACTTCTATAATATTTCTATATTTTTATTTTCAGAAACCAATGCCCACTATCTGTAAGATGATTCTAAGCGAGTAGCTTTTCAGATATAAGGTTTTATAAACGTCAGTTAATTACATATTGTGCTAACATTTCCATGACACTATCAGGATTAGATTGGATTGGATTAGATTAGATAATCTGTGCATATAAATTTCAAAAGTACATTTGGTATTTAATCCTAATGACATTATCACCAATATCTTCATTAGAAACCATTAGTTAGTGTTCTTTGTTGTTTTTGTTACCAGTCTTCTTTCGTATTATGTCTTTTGAGTGACTTGAAGGATAAGTAGGATTTTCCCTGATCAAGAACGTAGTGTAGGACATTCTTGGTAGTGATAGGAGCAAGATTCGTTTTGGTAAATATTGGTAGCCAGCAATAGTCAGGGTAAATAAGTATTATAGGTTTCACTTAAATCCTAGTCTCAGATCAAAATCTGTTACACATACATTCATTCCAGAATAGACATGAAATAGTTCTATAGCCAGGTCTGTAAATTATTTGAAGTCCACAGCACCTTTCACAAAGGTTCACCCAAAGCAAATGTGACAATATTCTCATCATAGAGCTTTGTTAACCATATTTCACAGTCAGGCATCAATTATCTTCCAAACTGGTGGCTGAACATGATACTCCTCAGCAACTCAGTCCAAAACTCCACTCTTGGCTACTTGACTCTCAACGTTCTAGTGTACTCATGCAATTCTGCAAATATATTTATTTATTTATTTATTTATTTATTTATTTATTTATTTATTTATTATTTTTTTTGCAGGTGGAAATATAGTTAATCAAAATGTACAAGCTGCTGGTGAGACCCAGCCCTGGGAGATCTGTATGTTTTATGTTTTGTTTTCTGACTCTCTTAAGCCACTGCACTGCAACCAAGAACTAGAGACCCAGCCGTTTCCATCCTGGGTCATAGTCACAGCCCTCTTTCATTTTCTAGTCATCTATATATCTTAAATAATGTGAATTTCACTGGCAAACACCATTTCTATAACCCGTTTCACTTACCCAACAAGCCACACTTTCACCAATAGAAACCCATTTCTAACACCCATTATGCTACCTTACTGGCTCAATAGACAGCTGAAGAACTGTAGTAGCTACTTCTTGAATGTGGTGCTTCGGGGGAGGGAAGGAACACAGTGAAGGAGGACAGGCAAAAAAAGCCAGACTTCTCTAAGTATCCCTTGATTTATAGATTTGACACTGGAATTGTGAAATTGATTTACATATTTGGTAAAAAAGAAAAAAAGAAAAAAAAAGAGCCTTCACCTGTTCTCAGTAACCACGCAGCTGATAGAACAATTGGTACTGGGATCCTGAAACTGACATTATCCTGTATGAGTCAGTGATTACAGTTTTTGGTACACATGCAATAGAGATGTTTGCACAGTGTACCAGAAGACATGTACAAGATTATTCATATAGCCAAAGACCAATGTCCATCAATGGTAAAACAAATTGTGTACTAACTATCCAATTGTAATACAAAACAACAAAAATGAACTACAGCTATATGCAACAATATAAATGAGGTGCAGAGGAAGCCAAACACAAATCTGTCTATCATCTATCTATCTATTTATCTATCTATCATGTCATCTCTCTATCTTCTACGCATTATAAGATTTCATTTAAAGTTCCCAAAACAGATAAAATTGAACTTTTTCTTCTTATTTGAAATCACTAATAGTGGTTGGCACTGAGTAAGAAGGAGGGAGCCATAACTGAGAATGAGCACAAGTAAGTTTACTAGCATGCCGATGAACTTCTGCTTGTTGATCTGAATGTTGGATATGTGGATATTCACAATGTGATAACTCGTTGAGTTTTACCTCTATGCTCTGTGCTCTTTTCTGTATTTTATTTTATTTAAAATTCATTTTAAGGAAAGAGCCGCATTGATTTACATTTAAAATGTTCACGTCTGTTTTAAAATTTTATTTAAAAGAGATTACAGGTTTTAAAACCAAATTTTTAGAGATTTTAAGATAGAATCCACAATATTATCAATCCATAGTCTCATCAGAGGCAGCTCTGAGAATTTTCTAAAGGAAATTTTGTGAAGAAAATATTTCATCACCCAAGAAAGAGCGTGTTATATGATCACTGTCCCAGCTTCACTATGCAGTGTGCTAAACTTCTCCTGGATGTCTACTTAGAGAATAAGATTATTTAATTTAGTAACTTATTAATAGCAATAATATGCAAAATTTGCTGTAGCTTATAGCCAATACAGAATTTAAAAATGAGAAAATGAAAGTAGTAGTGCAAAGCAAAATAGGAAGAATGAACTCTGGCCAAGGTTACTGTCCGTTGGTTGTACTTCTGTCCAACTTCCAATAGGATGAATCTTGTAGCACCTGAGGGAGTGAATGGGAACTCTTCTGTCTATCTCTGCCCACCTCACAAGTCAACAATTACCACAACAAACTGAGCCTTGAACAAAACTCACACAGTAGAGGATGTGTATTGACAAAGTTTTATTATCTGCTGTTGCTTTAAAGTACCCACAGAAACAATAAAATGTGGGGCGCCTGGGTGGCTCAGTGGGTTAAAGCCTCTGCTCAGGTCATGATATCAGGGTCCTGGGATCCGTCTGCATTGGCTCTCTGCTCAGCGGGGAGCCTGCTTCCCCCTCTCTCTCTGCCTGCCTCTCTGCCTACTTGTGATCTCTCTCTCTCTGTCAAATAAATAAATAAAATCTTAAAAAAAAAGTATGATATTTGACCTACTGTTCATGACCTGGCTGACTATCAATTGTTTCTTACATGGTTTCATGTTGTAGCTCTTCTTCCATAACAAATGAACATGGCTCCTACTCACAGTGAAGATTACCCAGGGAATCCCATGTTGAGGGAGAGAGGTCAAGCTCATTGTCAGCTCAGTGATGGACTATGAAATACACACCACTTCAATATGCAGAAAACAATGGACACTCCTGCAATTTTTTCTCTTTGTATTGTTAACAAATGCTACTGATGAGATCACCTACAATTGTGATGTTGGTAGTTATGGAAATGAAGGATGGAATTATTACCTAAATTCTACCAATTCATTTTTTTTTTTCCTGGATGAATTCAAGACTGGTGGAATTGCTTCCTGGTGTGAATAGTGGCACAGGATATCAAGGTGAAGTGTACTCACATCTTGCCATTACTACAGGGTTAATCAATGTGGGAAAAGGAAGGACATTTAAAAATTATTCTAAATAGTTGGAAAAATTGGATTCATAATAATATATATGCACACTAATATTTAAATTCTGGAGAAGTCTACATGGATGAACTAGAATGAAACTCTGAAAATGCTAGCAATGGCTGTATTATGTTAATGGGTGTTCAAATTTGTTTCTATGTCTCTATTTTGCAAATGCTCTATAGTAAGATTAACTTATTTTAATGATTTTAAAAATAAATATGTTAGTAGATATTATATATGAAAAATATATTCTAAGAATAATGGAATCAAAATTACATATATATCTATATATCCATATATATAAATATAAAATATATGTAGTTAGTTAGTTAGTATGTTAACATTATTTCACCTGAATATAGAAAAGCAGGCAACTTTTTCTACATGAACAAATAGAACCAGTATCTTAATTTTAATGCTATCTTTGATAAGTCATTTTATCTTTTGTTTCAGTTATTTATATGAATATAATTGCTTCACATACGCACCTTTCATAATCATCTTCTAACATTATAGTGATGATTTTAATCATCACTATAATGAATTTAATCAAATGATGAATTTAATCAAATTTAGTTGAGTTTTTAAATTTTACATTATTTTAAAATATGTAGTATAGTGATTTATTTCCCAATAATGTATAGATAGAATGGTGAGAATTCAAATTATATCTCAGACAATGACTTAATGATAGGAAGTTGTTAACTAGTAATGTGCTTTTTCAAAAGTACTGGAAACTTATCCCCTTATTTAACATTCAGAAAGCAAAGCAAAGAATAAAAAAGAAATGTTTGACTTCACATATCCAAGACAAAATTTAGTTGCATATTCGTTAAAACTTTTGCACTTACTGAGAGAGGCATGTTTATTTTTTAGATAAAAGTTATTCTATAAGACTGCTCTCTATTTGCTTTTTTACTTTTCTTTTAATTTTTCTTTCTCTTTTAATTTTTAAAAAAACTTTAACATGTTTAAGTTGTTTCATTATTTCCTTCATTTTTTCCCCTCAAATAGCTAAAAATAATCCTATTTTCAGTGATTTATGATTTTGAAGTTATACAGCTAATTTTATTCTGATGATTTTATCATTTTTTAAAAAATATTTTATTTATTTATTTGAGAGAGAGTGAGCATGAGCGGCATGGAGGATCAGAAGGAGAGAGAGAAGCAGACTCCCCGCTGAGCAGGGAGCCCTATGCGGGGTTTGATCCCAGGACCCTGGGATCGTGACCTGAGCTAAAGGCAGCCGCTTAACCAGCTGAGCCACCCAGGCACCCCTAATGATTTTATCATTATAAAAAAGTACATTCTTCTGTCACCATGAGGAACAAATTAGTTTTTGTAGGCTCTCCCTGAGAAACAGAACTTTGTTGAATTTTTATTGCCTTCACTACTCCCTTTCGATGTATAATATTTTTCTTAAATATTCAATATTTCTAGAGATAATACATGGTGGTATCGTTTTATAGTCCTCACACATTTGAAAATATTCCTTTTCTGTTTGACATAAATGTTATATTAGCAGAAGTCAAATTCTACTAAATCATAAATGTGAAAATGTGTTTATTATCTGCCAATATTTAATATTAACAAAAAAATTCTAAAATAAAGCTGATTGCAACTCCTTACTAGCCATTTATATTTCTTCTCAATTATTGTCAATAAATTCTCTTTTTTATTGAAGTATAGTTGACATACGTATTATATTAATTTCAGGTGTACAACACATTGATTTGACATTTATATACATTATGAAATGCTCACCACGATAAATGTAGTCACAATCTGTCACCATACAAAGTTATTATAGTATTATTGACTATATTCCCTATGTTGTACTTTATATTCATGTGGCTTATTTGTTTTATAATTAGAAGTTTATTTTTGTTATTCAGTTTTTTAAAAATTATGATATCTTTAATTCTACTTTAAACGTGGTAAAATTTTAAGTATATATCCACAACTTACTTCATTTTAAGAGAAATTTTCTCATTTTTTTTTTCCCCCACTGCTACATCTCTTCCTCCATCAGGTCCATCTTCCTTCTGTTACTCCCATTATGGACTTACTATATCTTCCAGAATCTATCGCCTAAGTAGTTTGCCTCTCCTTCCCAAAATTATTCTTTATTTCTTTTGCTTCCATGTTATGACAAGAATTTTTCTCTTATGCAGTCATACATAGATTTTTTTTTCTTTTTACTTAAGTGCTGGTAATACTTGGACTCATAACTTAAAGACTTTAAGCCTCTCTTTTGGTCTGTTTTATTTTTTTCAGATAGGCATAATTGAGACCTGTTAATGCCCAAATCATTCCTCATGTTAGATGATACAAAAGAGATTTTGATAAATTGTTTTGTGGTATTAATAGTGAATGATTGAGAAACAAGAAAAAAGAGAAAATTTTAGAAATGAAAACATCAAATAAAGAAAAAAATCTGAAATGAGACGAGTAAGTGGAAAAGAAAAACAGATGGTGGATGGAAGTAAAAGAAGAAAAGTCGATGGAAAGAAAAAGAAAGTGAAGAGAAATCACAAAGTAACACAAAACAGAAACGAGTACGATAGGGAGAGAAAGAGAAAGTTGAACTAAATATGTCTGTTAATATAAAAAGGGAAAGGAGGAAAAAGAAGAGAGTTGAGAAGGACTGGGAATCACATATAGTGTATAACATTATTATGCCTCTGGAAATTATTACAATTCGTAAATTATTTTAAAATTGATTAAATTAAGAGTTAGTGAAGTTTCATGGTGGCACAAGTTGATGGCCATCATTTTAACTATTCGAAATTAAGATTATGAATTCTAAGAAATGGATTGGGGTTTCCTCTGTGAAAAATTCAATGAAAATATACAGTGAATAAAGGATAAGAAATGTAGAAAGCAAACAGGAAAAGGACTAAAGGTCTATTATACAGGAATAACATTCTGTTGGGTTGCAATTATTACTTTTAGACACTGAGGCACACTTAATATATTGACAGAATAATCACAAATGATGTTAGGATCATAAAGAGTCCATTGTGTTTCAGAATATGCCTGACTGCTCCCAACATGTTCAAGCACTGGAAAAAAATCTGGGCTATTAACTTTTATTATTACATAATCAAAATGATTTTGATAAAGAGAAACCAAATAGAAGAGATCTAAAGAAATATAAGGGTGCATTTCAACGAAAGGTCAAAATCTATAGCTACATAGCAAATCATTTGACAGATCATCTTTCATGGACGTCATGAGATTAGAAATGAAAAAATAGATGTGAAAGCTTTGAAAATGAAAATCATCTATAAAACCAAATGTTACTATGGCTAAGGAGTGAATTTCAAGGAGAAATTGGAAATGTTCACTACAGAAAATAACTGAATTGAACAAAAGGTAAAGGCAAGTGACTATGTGATTATTGCACACACTACTTGTTATTAATGATGGCCTGTTGGAATGCTGAAAAAAAATTCCATTGCATTGCTCATCGATTTCATTAATGATAGTAAAAAGAAATATTTTGAAATAACTCAAGTTTATAAAAATTAAGAGTATGTAAAGATTATCTGGAAAATCCACTACCTTTGATAGGTACAGGAATATTTTTTAAAGTATTCTTATTTATTGTTTAATATATTTGTTACACCAATAAAACACTATAGAAATAGTATTTGTCTTTAAAGAGACATCTGTCCCTGAGAATCACGATTTATAATGTGATATGCAGATTTGACAAGAAAACCATGCAGAATATACACATAGATAGCCATGAATCAATTAGGGAGCTGTATTTCTGAGTCAGTACCAAGTGACCCACAGAGTTAGGGAAGCATGCCCCAGCCTAAAAACCCAATGTCCTAGCAAAAGAAAGAAAGTGTAATTGTTGGAAATGTAATAGAAGTGTCAGTCCACATGAAATGATTTAATCAAATCACAAACCATAAATCTTTTTGTTTTGAAATTACGTAAAACTTACTGAGTTTTTAAGGTAGAAAATGAAAAAGCAACAATAAAACTAGCATTATTAAATTTTACTAAGTCTTAACTTAATCAATACCCCACCTGTGTGGTAGGTTACATTATTGTTACAAACTATTTGTTTTAGACTTTAGACTCTAGATAATTTAGGGGATTATGCACACCCCCACCTTTGACCAAGTGACCTGCAGTGTCTTGTGAGGGATAAACATATACATTGAGGCTCTGTTGATACGAGGTTTGGGCAGGTGACTTCCTTTGGAACATGAATGTACTTGGGCTGACATACACCAGGTTGAAACAGGAGCTTTGAGATACACTGCGTGTTTATGTCAGCTCTCTTGATGTTTTCCTTAAGGACAGCTTACCTCCAAAAAGGGCTACTCCTTAAACCTGGATCCTGGAACGAGAAAACCTATGACACAGAGAAGCAGCAGCCACCCAACCGGGTAATGACTGACATACAACATGAGAGAAAAGTAAATATTTTTTGTAAGTCACTGCCTGACAAAAATAAATAAATAAATAAAATAACCATGCTATTAAATCCCACCACTAACATTTCTGGATCCCCCCACACACCACCAACCACTTTCTCAAACCACACCTATGCCAAGTATCCTGGACAAAATAACATGAAAAAAGTGTCAACTCAAAAGTACCTCCACCTTCTGCTTTTGAGACTTTCCCAAATACACACAAATTTCAATCAGAAACATGAGTGGTAAATACTCCAATCCAAGAATATATAGACCCAATATGAATTGGCTATGACTTGTACCAATGCTTAAGTCCTCTTTCCATCTGCCAAGTATTTCTTGGACACCTGGTTCCACTTGTGCCTATAAAGCAGTCTGTCCCCTGCAGTCACTGTGATGCACCCAGCCTGTTTTCCCCAGCTTGCATGTAATCGTGTCAAGGGACGTGCTTCTGACTCTCCCTCAGCTTCCGGTCCTCAGGGCTTCAGGATATCAGTGGGACCCCCCACCAGAAGTGGGTCAACTTTGGGTCACTTAGTTACAAGGCCATGAAGTGATTCTCCTTAGGCATAAAGCCCCAGAAAATCCCTTTTGAATAGTTTTATCATCCTTTGCCTTGAGAAAATTTTTGATACTACATGAATAAGTGAGGAAAAAAATCAAGGGAAAACATTAATTTTTCTAATAAAGTCTAATATTAAGTTTAAGAAATATATTGTATTTTGACATAATTTATTTAACACAGTTGGACATTAAAATAACCTTCTTAATGAAAGATTAGATAGTAATAGAACAGAAATTATTGTTTTAATGATTCTTTTTGGCAAAAGAAAAATATAACCTCATATGTAGTCCTATATTGTTTAAATTGAAATTTCACTGTCAAAACTTTGGCCTACACAAGCAGAGTGCCACAGTATTACATGTGTCTAATCATTTTTTCTCGAAGTTCGCTGAGTGTTTGAAAAGATCCACTATTCTCTTAAAAGCATGCCACATCACATGTATATTTTAAGTTGTATGTTGTGTGTAAACGTGGTATTTAAATATTATATACATATGAATATATACATACATATGAACATGAAGTACTTTACAACAAATGTCAGCTAGGACATTCAGAAGTATCTTCCTTACTCCTTTTTGTTGGAGTAGCCAGTGAAAAGTGGCCCATATTAGCACTGAAAGAAGGAAAAGATGGCCTACCTCAAAAATAACTTCCTAGATGCTAGGAATTGTGCTCTGTGTTTTATAAACATTAACTCGTATATTTCTTACAATAGTCCTATGACTTAAGTTCTAATTTTTACCCTCATATTATAGACTAGGTAGTGCAGGTGTAAGACTTTAAGTAATTTAACAAAGGTCTTGCAGTCACCAACAGAAAGACATCACAGTCCATGATTTCTGGAACCAGATAGACTCTTCACAGGACACGAGGCTGCCTTTACATATGAGGTTATTGATGTTCAGAATCATTCATTTGTAGAACTACAGTGATTTCAGGTACATGGAGGGCACAAGACCTACAGGGAAGAAACACAGGCACATTCAAAACTCTAGCCTTTCTTGAGACACGCTCATTAATATGGAAAACTGAACATTTAAAATAAAACAGAAAAAAAGCATTTTTAAAGATTAATTTTAAAAAATAAACTTTAGGGATCGTTTTGTGCAACAGTCTCAGTAACAGATGAAAAGGTTTGGGCCCATACGGAGAGCTCTCACCACAGAAAAGATCGCTCGGTGTAGGAATTGAATTTAAATTAACCAGGACCCCTGGCACAAAGTTCAATGTTCTTTTATCACATCATGGTATCCTTCCGAATTTTAAAGTCACAATTGATAATTCTGACACATACACTCTACCAGTTTACACATAAACACAGTCACAGAAAGAACCCTTGGCTTAGTCTGTCTAATGAAATATAGTGCAAAGAATAAAAAAAAGAACCAGAAACATTATCAGAGAAGTAAATACGTCAGAGAGGAAATGGATTTTATAGAAGTGACCTGAGACCTTCTTCTCATTTAGTTTTAATTACCGAAGAAGAAAAGATAAAAGCAGGAACAATGGCTACTTGGACCTGTCTCTCTTCTGACTTCTGACCAACATCAGAAGTCAGAAGACCAACATCACACTCCCAACATGGGAGTGTGTTACTCTTTTTATTTATAAGCACTTTGTTTAGTAGCTTTATTCAGATATAATTAGCAGACCATATACATTCACCTTACTTAAAGTATACAATTAAGAGACTTTTAGGGGCACCTGGGGGGCTCATTTGGTTAAGCATCTGCCTTCAGTTCAGGTCATGATCTCAGGGTCCTGGAATCAAACTCCGTGTCGGGGCTCCCTGCTCAGCGGGGAGCCTACTTCTCCCTCTCCCTCTGCCTGCTACTCCCCCTGCTTGTGCCCTGTCTCTCTCTCTCTCTCTCTCTCTCTCTCTCTGAGAAATAAATAAAATATTTTAAAAAGAGAGAGAGACTTTTAGTATGTCCACAGAGCTGTGCAATGATCACCACAATCTCAGTGACATCTTATTACCCCCTCAGTGTCTTTTCCAAACATTTCTCACAAGTCGAATAACACAGTGTGATCTTTTGTGACAAGTGTCCGTCACACTGCATGTTTTCAAGGTTCATCCATATTGGAGCACGTATCAGCACTCCGTTCCTTTTTACAGCTGAATAATATTCCATTGCATGGATAGACCACATTTTTAAATTCACCCATTAGTATACAAACAACCGTTGTTTCTGGATTTGGGTTCTTCTGAATAATGCTACTGTAACATCTGTATGCCAGTTTTTGTGTGAAAATATGTTTTTGCATCTCTTGGTGTACTAAGAGAATTGCCCCACATCCTTGCTGCCAACATTTGCTATTACTTGTCCTTTTTTTATTACAGCCTTTCTAGAGAGTGTGAAGTGGTATCTCATTGTGATTTTGGTTTGTTATTTCCTTTATGGCTAATAATGTTGAGCATCTTTTCATGCACTTACTGGTCATTTGCATATTTTCTTTGGAGAAATATCTATTCAGATCTTTTGTCTATTTTTCATTGGGTTGTCTTTTTCCTGCTGAGTTGTAAAACTTCTTTATATATCTGGTTACAAGTCTCTTACTAGATAGATGATTTGCAAATAAATATTTTCTCCTGTTCCATATGTGGTTTTTTCACTTTCTTGATGGTATAATTTGTAGAACAAACATTTTTAATTTTGGTGAGGCCAGATTTGTCTATTTTTTTCATTTGTTGCTTGTGGTTTGCCTCACTCAAGGTTACAAGGATTTATTCTGATGTTTTCTCCTGAGACTCCTTTCTTTAAGCTCCTGTATTGAGGCTTATGATCCATTTTAAATTAACTTTTGTGCATAGTTTAAAGAAGGGAACACACTTCATTCTTTTGCATTTGTTTGCATATATCATGTAAGTTATATAATTTGTCAGTGTACAGTTGTTCACAGTATGCCTTTATAATCCTTTCCTCTAAGGTTGATAATGATGGTCTCTCTCTTACTTCTGACTTTGGGAATTTGAGTCCTCTCTTTTCTTTCTTGGTCAGTTTAGCCTCTGAGACTTTTTTTCTTGAGGTCCCTGTTAAGTTTCTGGCTGGTTCATGTCTGTAAATATCACACTCGGTTCTGAGCCTCCCAGGGAGAAGCCAATAAATATCCCAGACCCAGAATTCGGGGAGAGAGGCCATCTTCTCAGCTGCACCCATTCAGATTGGACCTTCCATGACATTGAGCTGGGAGCCGGAAGAGTGGGTTGTGGCCCAGATTTTTGTTCTTCTTACCAAGATTTAGTCTATTTTCATGAATAAATGTTTCTTCATTTGCTTTATGCCCTTGGGACAATTTCCAGAGAATTTAAATGATTTTTTTTAAATACTTCCACCACTTATGGTTGTTTCACTAGGGAGAGGGTGAGAGGAGAGTCTCATTTCATTCCAATAACTTTTCTTATTTGTATGTACATGTATCTCTCCTTTTTAAATTTCTGTTTGTTTTACAATGTAATATGTTAATTTTATGCATATAGTATACTATACATTCAGAAATGCATATAAGTTACATATAAATATCCATGTACTAGGTTGCTCAAAATATTTTTTATTGGTAAGGTGCTCGATCAAACCGAGCCTTAACACCCCATACACACTACTGGTTTTTTTTCCCTATACTGCTTTGGATATATTTAGCTTTTCTGCCAGAAGAATTACAGCAAGGGCTCTGGATCCTCAGTGTTCTCACCATCCACAGCATCGAGCTGTTGCCAGTTACTTCTTTCTATGCCAACAAAAGAGAAGTCCTGACTCAGATCATGTTAATTTTGGCAATTAAAATGCATTAATAACTTTTGAATTCTTGGACACAAATATATAAACTGAAACCTTTATTAGATAATAGGGATATTTTTAGAGCAACAATTCACAGTTCTTTCCATTAGGCCCCCTGTGAAATAGAAAGAAAATGATTACTATGTCCTTAGGAGTATATCACAACCTAGGTCAATCTTATCTATCCTTGTGACAGTAAAGTTTTTGAAAGAAATGGTTATCACTATCACATATGAGGTAGAGAATAACTTACAAAGATTTTCATTACACTTCCCTGAGAAACTGACTTATCCCCTTTTGATCTCTACCTTTGAAAAAGTTTGCTTTAATGTAATCTAAGCATTGTATACATTTCTGCCTTGCAATTATCCATTTCATTACATGAAAAACATGTGTAAATTCTCCAGCATCTTTATGTTTCCATTTGGTTCCTAATACGGTAGCATATCTCCATCTAAAAAAATCATAAAACACACCAAAATGATCCTTTCAGGTGAGATAATTTACCTCCGAGCACATTCAACAAACATGTTCAGATACCTGTACCATTCTGCGGACACAAAACTGCTAAAAACAAGTCACTTTCCTGTGTAGATGAAGGGGTCCAAGTGTACGTGTGGATGTCAACCAGAAAATGAATGACTGAAATACACAAGCACTAATAGGATAATTATATGCCATATAAACACAGCTGAGCGAACCTCTGAAGGTCTTGAGAAAAAGAGTAAATGAGGTTTCTTAAAAGTAGTGGATCAGCGCTCACTACTTCGGAGCCTGATTCAAAGAGCTAATAACGTGTGGCAATATTTTTGCCACCTTCAAGTTTCTGCAAATCCCGAGGGATGCCTCCTAGCGGCGGGACCTGGCCCTTGCTTTGCAAGAGTAGAAGGAAACCGCGCGGCTTCTGAAGCCCAAGTGGTTCTCGGCCAGACTCTAGGGCCTCATGAACGGAACCATTCCCTCAACAGGGACGCCCTAAAACGCCTTAGATTAGAAAGGCGCTGACTGTTGTAACTGCAAGGGACTAGGAGCCAAGGTGGGAAAATTAGTTCTCCCGCGCTCCAAGCGCGGGATGTGTTAGGCAGACGCAGTTGGATCAAAGGGGAAAAGATGGAAGGCGCCCCCAGCGGGTAGCCAAAGAGGAGCGGGCTGCGAGCGGGTGTCTACGAGTGACTGGCTCAGCGACCCGCGCGCGTGCACGACCGTGGGGGGCGAGCAGAGGGCGGGGAGGCCGCGGTGGGCGCAACTGGACCGCGGGGACAGGAGGTCCTGGACATGGAGGGGCGCTGGAGGCGATGGGGGCTCAGAGGTGCTGGCGGGGCGCGGGACGGCGGGACGCGAAGGACGCAGGGAGTCACGAAGAGGCGCCGGCCGTCGTGGGAAGGGGACAGGGGCGTGGGGGGCGCGCGGTGATGGGGCTGGAAGGGGGCGCGGCGGAGGGAGCCTGGCGCGCTAGCCCCGCGCCGGGGGCTGGGGTGTGCGGTCCGCTGGGGGGGCCCCGGGCTCGTCCGGGCGCTCGCGGGGCTGCCCGGGGGCGGTGCTGTAGCCCGGCCGAGTCTCCGCGGGGTTTCTGGCCTCCGCCTCCGCTCGCGCCCGGGCAGTGGCGCCCGGAGCCCTGGCGGGGATGTGGCCACCCGCGGCTCGGGGGAGCGGCTCCCCCGCCCAGAAGCAGAGTTGTCGCTGCGGTCGCCGAGGAAGAAGGACGGAGCCGAGGCCCGCGCTGTCCGGAGAGAAGACAGTGGTCTCATCCCGTCGGGAATGAAGGGAAATACAGTGGCCGTTTGCTCTCCGGGACCCCAAGAAGTACAGCAGGTAAGGAGAATGGTCACGGACCGCCACTTCGTTCTCAGGTCCCCCAATTTCCGTGTCCTTCCTTCTCTTGCAGCCCCCTAAACTAACTCCTCCGTTGTTAGGACCCCCCGTTTCCTCTGCAGCCTTTTCCTGAGACCCCGAACCTACCCTCCCACCCTGCTTCCTCCCCCTCTGCATCTTCTTTGCCCCAAATAGCGTTTTCCTTCCTCATCTGCCTGTCTTCGAGGGCTCTGGGACAAGTGTGAAATGTAGTTTAGACAGTCGGCCTTTCTTTGCCGGAAAAACTTTGCTAACTGATCTGCACTCCGACATAACACTTAAATAACTTGCGGGGGCTTAGGGGGGGAGGTGAGGGAGAGAGAGGTTGGCATGGGGGGAGGGGGCATGTGGGGATGAGAGAGAGCGAAAATAAGAATGAACTTGTTTTCTGTAAATTGATTTTGCAAAAAACCTTGCCATGGATTGCTGACTAGTCTATCCATTGACATTGAGTAAGCAGAGTGGCTTCACCAAGAAATGCAAAGTTGCACGGGGTTTACATGGGCATTTTAGAGAGGAAAAAGAGGGCCTTCAAATCACAGGTGGCTCCCACAGTCTTCAGCAGGATTATAGTTATGATCCTCCCTCCCGCCTTATACCCACTACCCTCTATAGTTCCCATGGTTGGTATTTATGTATTTGCACGTTATTTGGTTAAACCAGAGTTAGGCAGTTGATAATTTAAAAATCACTACTGGTTGGTCTGATGTTTATAAGTAGTGGTACAATCACATACAATTTTTCTGTGAAATAACAACTCATCAAGTGATACTAAATGTTGTACAAGTAGATTTTTAGTGATGATACTCTGTATATGTATGGTATTTTTGTGTAAATGCTTCTGGGTGTTCCTTAAAACAGGTAAATCTATGTTTATAAAGCCATGGAATTGTATCTATTTTTCTTTTTAAGCAGGTCTTTTTTTTATGACTCTTCTTGTGCTCTTCTTCCTTTAATATGAGCAAGCTATAAAAAAACCCTGAAAAACAGATTTTACGATATTATTCAAAACTATATCTGATCTCTTGGTTTTTGGTGATGGAATATTTTACCAAAAGGTTCAGTGTCTCTGGTATAAGAACTTCCTCTTAGAAAAAGTGCTTCCAAAGTGATTAACAAACTGACATTCACTCCACATGTGTAAAAATATCATATAGTAAACTTTTAAAGTTATTGAATCATGTTTTCAAATATCTTGCTTTGCCTAAGTCCTTATGCTCTTTTGATATTTAATATTTGTTATTACTGAATCGTTAGGCACAATATTTAGTAGATATTACACCTAAATCATTAATGCATATAGTATACCTCCACTGTGGGCTTACAAGTATAGAAAAATTGTCCTGTATAACAATTATAATCTAGAGTATATTTTTTTTAAAGATTTTATTTATTTATTTGACAGAGAGAGAGAGATCACAAGTAGGCAGAGAGGCAGGCAGAGAGAGAGGGGGAAGCGGGCTCCCTGCTGAGCAGAGAGCCTGATGTGGGGCTCGATCCCAGGACCCTGAGATCACGACCCGAGCCGAAAGCAGAGGCTTTAACCCACTGAGCCACCCAGGTGCCCCAGAGTATATTTCTTAATCTTAAAAAAAACAATGATGAACAATCCATTTAATAAATTAGACATACATAAGCAGACTATAAAAGAAATCAGGGAACTTTGACATTTAACAAATAATTTGCTTTTTTAAACAATTAAAACACCTCTCTCAGTGTTAATGAGGATAATAATACTCATTAATTATGGCTGGAAGATACTTCAAATATATATATGTACTGTATTACATTTTGATCAGCATCATTTCATTATCTTGGGTATGACTTTTTAAAATTTATCAGACCCTCATTTTGATGTTTAGTTGTTAAGACTGTGTCCCACAAGAACTCCTAATGTCCTTTGGGTAAAATAGGCAAATATCTATGGACATAGTTACAGTTAAGCAAAAAGATAATTCTAATTTTATTTCTTTCTCTAGAATTGTACTGTTAGAAAGTGATTTATATGAACATGATCATTATAGTATCATAACCCAAACACTTAATTTCCTAAAGACTTCAGTGATGTCGCTTTGTGATTTTTCAAAAAAATGCCCATTTCATTGTCTTCTGTAGTTGAATTTATGTGAAGTAAACACAACTGGTTGTGTGTCGTGAATGGTACAAATACAGGGTTATCTGTATAGTATCCCTTGTTTGAAGTGTATTTGCTTATAAATTTCTGAACACACCTTCTAAATTAGGAAACGAATTAGCTACATATAACAACTTGTCTTTTTAGCATATCATTTTGTTAAGTATGAGGGAAATATTTGTGCTGCTATAGGAGACAGCAGGAAAAGGAAAGAGATAGTAAAATAATGCTTCCTAACTATTTTACGGTCCTGGATTCCTTTGAAAACCTGGTGATAGTTCTAGATCTTCCACCTGGACTGGATTTCAAGAGGTTAAATGTTCTCGAAGCCAGTTCTGGACCCCTGGCTGAGGTCACCTAAATTAGATTCTCAGCATGTAGGTGGGCTCTGTTGCTGCACATACAAAACCTTGAGTCAGTCTATTATTATAAAGTATGATGACATTAATACTTACATTAATAATAAAACAATGAAAACTTAATTGGAAAAGTAACAGGAGCCAGGTATTAATTTATGGAAATGTGCTTGTGATATTTTGTCTAGTAGACTTTAATATTTGTTCCTAAACTCCTTTTTCAAAAATAACATACAATAAGTGAACTGAATGAAAAAAGGGGAAAATTAAAAAATAGGAAACCTTCACTAAGAGCATACTGCATTGAAGACAAAGGCCTAAGTAGCAACCAGGTATAAAAAGCCAAGGACTGTATAAAAGTTGTGTTTTTATAAAGAATGTCTTTATGAGTCACTGGATTATTTACATGGAATTCTGTGGGTTGGATTATAATTGAGGCTGTCTTGCACTTCGAAGGCATGAGGTACAGATGCCCTCTGTATGTAAAGGACTGTTTGCATTGGTTTTTCTCCCAGCTCCTTCTAGGCCACGCTGTCCTGACCAATGGCCGCTGTTGGGAGCCATGGTTCCTCCTCTGTATCCTTCTCTCTTAAGATTCTTGATTCAAACTATTTGTTTATAATCCCCCTTAATCCAAAATGATTTGAGGTAAATACCCAGCAAATTATTCTCCAGAGAATTTCCTTTTCGCTTGGGGAGCTTGCTGCTGTCCCTCTGACTTCCAGCACTTGCTCTCAAAAGGAAAGCTCTCAAAAAGGCCCATTGACTGAGCTCCTACTTTAAGCCTAGAATGGCAGGCGTTCATTACCTTTCATCCGTCTTCACAAGAACCCTGTGAGGAGGGCCCCACTTAAGACAGAAGGAAACTGGGCCCAGAGAGGCTATCCTTTGCCAAGGTGATTGCTCAGCAGAACTGAGTAATAACATAGACTTGACACCAAACCCACCCCTCCCATGGCAGTACAGCGCCCAAGAAGACTGCTCGGGTCAGTCCTGCCTCTCATTCTTCCTGTGAATGCAAAATAGCTCAAATGACCAGACCACATGACTACTGCTAGGAATACTTTGAATGAAGGAAAGAGAAGGCCATCACATTTAAGGTCAACATTAACTAGTGTAAAGCATGAGCACCGGGAACCTTGGTGCCCTTAAAAACCTCAGAATTCTTTGGAAACTCTGTGGTAAGTCTTCTTGAAGGCAACTGTGATGTCTTCATTTTCTAATTAAATATTTTTCTTTGACTTTTTACTAAATCAGGCAAATACAGAAGGCTGATAAAATAGATAAAATAGTATCTTATGAACACAGTATTCCATTAACAAGTCTCGAGATGCCTGGTGCATAGTGGGATGGTGACTAGCACACTGGTACTTACCATTTTATGAAGATTTTCATTTTATTCGTACTTACCTGAAGCAACAGTTCTGTCACCCTTCACATATCATCGTATAGTATTGCCTTATTTTTTGCCTTTCTGCCTTTTCCTTTTCTTTCCTTTCCAATATCCAAACTTGGAGGTGTATGTAAGTGGGGAATGGTGAGAACGACCCAAATGGAATAGTAAAAGGATGATCATCCCGTCCCTTCATTCGACCTATCTCAAGCCCCAGGTAACTGTCCCACAGTGTGTGTTTCTTTAAGAAATACCACGCTCCGCTTAGGGTTGTGCATGATTCTTCCAGCTGACACTTTGTACAAGTCTGGAAAAGTAGATGTCACTCTCTCTTTGAAAATTGCTTCAATCTTGTCTCCCCCTCCCCTTCCTTCTTGAATTCTCACTAGGTGCATTTTGGCCCTTCTCATTTCCATCTTCCATTTCTTCTTGGACTGCTGATTCCATCATTCCACATGATAGTTTAATTGCTCCAGTGATTTGTAATTATTTTGTGTGAGCTTGTCTACACTCAGAGTTATTCTTAGACAGGACTCTCAAATGCAGCAGGTGTGAAAGTGTCCCTAGGAGTGGTTCTGCTTGTGCATCTGCTGGGATACCAGGGCTTTTATGGGTCTCAGAGCAGTTTTTTATGTAAATTTGATGGTTGGGGATTATAGCAGCACATATTTGTTATAAATTTGGACAAACTGTCACCTGTAAATGGTACAGGCTTGTAGCTGATTCAAGCTTATGATTTTGCTTTCTATGAAGTGGTTTGTCTTTCTGTCCACAGCCTTAGAGAGGGAAGGATCTCTTCTTGGACTTTCTTTGTATGTGGGAGCTCTGGCTTTGCTCGGGACAGAGACCAACTCTCCCATCTCTGTTGGGCATTAAGATTCAGGCTCAGTCTCTAGGCCCATAAGTGGGTTTAATAACCTGCATACTATGTGTAGCATCACTCCCCAGTTATCTCTGGCTTTCATTTCCGTTCTTTTTTCTAGCCTTGAGAATTTTCCATTCTTTCCTGTAATTTGGACCACATATTTTTGAAGTATTACATTTTATGCAGAATTGTGTCTTGTTGGTACAAATGGGGTTCTTTCATGTCTTCTCAGTCCTTTATATTAGAAGACCTCTCTACGTGTGATACATTTCATTATTTGGGGGGAACATTTCTATGTAACTATTTTTAAAGATAATTATAAATAATAAAAAATACATTGTACATCATACTGAGCTAGATTACAAGAGAGTTCCATGATATTATCTAAATTTTAAATAAACCAAATTTTAGCCAACTTCTGGAATTTTAAAATGAGCAATAAAGTTAAATAGTCTATTTAATGATGTTAAATGGTTATATTATAATGAAGATAATTCTCAATTATTTATGTTAATTATGTAGTCTGTGGGTAATTTAAATTGGTTATCTAACCTATTGATTATTTATTCTTGGGCTGTCTATACCTTTACTACTAAATTTTGCTTTTCCTTATTAATATCTCTACCAAATATTAGTTAGAAAGTAAAGATAGACCTCAGGACAGTTTTGTTACTGATTAGAGTTTGAGCTTGAAACTAATAAATTGAGGTTTGAGTATTTTGTCTTGTGACATAAAACTCAGACCTTAAGTATGAATTTGTAATGAGAACAGGTACACAGGTAAGTAATTTCAGGGTTTTTTTACTTTGCCAGGGGCAGTGAAGGGGACATAAAAATATAATTATCAGATTCCCCTCTTGGATTAACAATGATAATGAGACAATAAATTTATTTTTAAAATAGTAAAACCTAACTAAAATATGACTTGCATATCTACAATATAATCTATTTCCAGTGAGACGTATCAGGAGTAGACAAACTTTTTCTATGAAGGGCCAGGTGATAAATATTTTGGGCTTTGTGGGCCATAAGATCTCTGTCACAACTACACAACTGGGCAGTGGTACAGCTACAGACATATGTAAATGAGTAGGCATGGCTGTGGCTTAGGAACTCTCTACTTGTAAAACAGCTGGCAGGTCTTAACTTGACACACAGGCCATCATTTACCAAACCCTGATCTATACAAATGAAAGCAATCAGTTATAAAGAAATAACTTTAGTTGTGACATATTTTTCAATATAGATTGATATGGTCAACCTTAAAAATAAAGCCACAAAGGCTACCAAGCAGAAAATTAGTTTTCTTGGGAATAAGGAAATTAGTTTGGAACACGTCAACTATGGAGAACCATAGGCAAGTACAGAGAACAGGGAAGATTATCCTTTAGTAGAGGAAAGAAGGTAGTGGGAGGGGTTGTTTTGAACAAATGTTCATTGGAGGAGAATGACAGTTTGAAGTAGTAGTGGCTTCTCATTGGCCGCAGTGACTGAAGTCCTGGCAGCTTCTCATTATCTGGGAGGAAATCAACCCCCTGCTGCTGGACTGTGTAGGCTGTGAGGGGCAGTAGTGCTGGAGAGCTAACCCCTCGTGACTTCTGACTCCATTTTGAATGAGGTTTCCTTTGTTCATTTTCACAAGTTACGTAAACACTGTTTTTAAAAATCACTTCATACGAAATACTAATCCATTCATACTCAAAAGATTTAGGAAAGAAGGAATTAGTCCCTATTTATTTCTTCTTTACCTTCTTTACTCATTGCTTGCTTCAGGCAATGATATAATTCACAAACTTAAAAAAACATTGCTTTCCTCTCTGGAGCTGAAACTTCAAACTGAATAAGTTAATGTTTGTAAACTACCTCTAATTCATAAAAATTAGTACGGTGAGATTATTTTTTAAATAATGTTTTAATATATGCATCACTGTGAGTATGCTGTACACATTACATTACATTAAGGATTGTCTTTAAATTTTATCACTATACAAAACTGCTACAGTAGCCCAAAATAAAAAAAAATTAGAGAAATGCATATATGCGACCCATATTTTAAAATGGAAATTGTATTGTACCCATCCGTAAGCCATGATCAT
This sequence comes from Potos flavus, assembly GCA_028534135.1. Taxonomy (NCBI): domain Eukaryota; kingdom Metazoa; phylum Chordata; class Mammalia; order Carnivora; family Procyonidae; genus Potos; species Potos flavus. The sequence continues at coordinate 69,290,665 of CM052883.1, read as the reverse complement.
CTGCACAGTAGGTTTATGATTTTACTTCTACATAAAATAATCAATGGAGGTGAGCCAGAGGGTCATTTTTCTTTAAGAGATAAGAAAGATTTATATAAATTGGAAATAAGGGGAAAAAAACTTAAAAATTACTTTATCAAGTTTGCCTCTTTTGACATGTGAAAGATTTTACTATTTCATTAAGCTAGTTTCATAAAGTATTCTTAGTTTCATACTGGGAAGGGTTCCAGATTTTTCTATGTTGCTTATTTTAAAAACATTAACTACGTATTGAAAAGTGATGTCCTTTATTTGCTACACATTAAACAGTTGGAAGATGTTTTTCTAACTTATAGATATTGGTTATTTGTAGATAGTTTTTTCAAATAAAAGGTGGTAATCATTTTGCCGTATATAAATGTATCAAATCAACATATTGAAAACCTTAAGCTTTTACAATGTGATATGTTAAATATACCTCAATAAAGCTGGAAAGAAAAAAAACTAATGGAGCCCTTCTCACCCACTTCAAAAAAGAAAATACTCTTATACTATAATGGTGGCTCTATATCACTATACATGTGTCCAAACCCATAGAACATACAACACCAAGAGAAAATTCCAGTTTACTGAAAGGAAAATCATTTTCAGTGATTATGATGTGTCAGGGTAGGTTCATCTTTGTTAAAAAATGTACCATTCTGGTGAGATAGATTGGTAACAGAGGAGGCTGCATGTGCGTGGGGACAGGACTGATATGGCAAATTTCTGCACCTCCCTCTCAGTTTTGTTGTAAACTTGAAACTGCTCTAAAAAAATAGTCGCTAAAAAATGTACAGTGCATACATACACCACATCTTCTTTATCCATTCATATGTTGATGGACACATACATTGTTTTCATATCTCGGCTATTATAAATAATGCTGCAGTGAACATGGAAGTGAAGAGATCTCTTCAAGATCCTGATTTATTTCCTTTGAATATATACCCAGAATTGGAATTGCTGGATCATGTGATAGTTCTATTCTTAAGCTTTTTGAGGAAGCTCCACACTGTTTTCCATAATGGCTGCACCATTTTACATTCTCACCAACAGTGTATAAGAGTTCCAGTTTCCCTACATCCTTGACAATACTTGTTATCTCCTGCTTTTTTTTGAGAATACCACTGTAATAGGTATGAGGTGATACCTCATATTGTATTGTATACTTGAAATTTGCTAAGATGGTAGCATTTAACTGTTCTGACCAGGAAAGGAAGGAAGGAGAACCAGTAATGATGTGAGGTGATGAATGTGTTAATTAACTTGACTGTGGTCATCATTTCACAATATATGTCAAAATGTCAAGTCGTACACCTTAAATGTATACAGTTTTTATTTGCCTACTACACCTCAATAAAACTGGGAGGGAAATGGGGCTGTGGAAAATTTTCCATAGGATATGCTTTTGACATGATTTCTATATTATATCCAAAATGTGGCTGACTTTGTCCACTCCTGCCCCAGTTAAACAGATTTTTAAAAGTTGATCTGCTGCATTCAGAAAAGAAAGGAGAAAATTCAAAGGCCAGACTTTCATTAACAATGGTCTGAGTTGTAACACGGCAAAGTTCTTATGGCTCACTAACCTTAATCTCAAACTGTAGACTAAGTATCTCCATCTGATAGTTCACTCACCCCACATTCTTTCTCTGTCCAAAATGGGCTGCTTCATTATTCACTTCAAACCATTCCTGCTCTGGTTGGTTAACATTGCTTTTCATTCCACTTATTCTTTCACACAGCCCCGGTTAAAACCTTTCCCATGTCCATCCAAGTGGGTGCTACGGTCCATGAAAGCCTCGCTCTACACAGCTTCCCAGTTTCCTGAATTGGGGTCCAGTGGCCTCTGCTTCTGTGACGCGTAGACAGCAGCTTGGTATCTACCACCATCTGGGGTTGCTCAGCAGTTTATTGTGGAGTTAGGCTTAATTTTTTTCCATCCTCTCAAGTTTGAGCACAGAAACCTCTTTGAAGTTCTCTGCACATGGGCAACGTCATGAAGAAGCCCAGGCAGCTCCCAGCCCTCTATTTCCCTCTCGGAATGCTGTCAGCCTCCTCCTCCTATTGACATTTCCCTTCCCACACAGCTGGACCCATGCTGATGGCCGGAACTTCCATGGCCTGATCAGCATCATTCAGCTTCTACCTATCCGCTTGTATCTGCTCCATCCACTGAGCAAAGTCCTGCCACATATCAGTCCTATAGTATGATTTTCCTATTCTTATCCCAAAAATGTTTTTAAATCCTATAAGTGTTTAGTTGCCAGTGTTGAACATTCACAGCCTCCAGCCTTAGCTGGAAGGTCCCTTAGCCTCATGCTGTGATCATTCATTTATGCTCGACTTTTCCGTCTCCTATCCCATTGGGAGCCATTCCAGATCTCCTCCGCTGTCCTTAGCATCCTTAGCAGGATGCTAAGTTGAGCACCTGAGCACCTGCTCAGCTGGGACGATGAGGCACTCAGGTATGCACTGCCTCAAATTCCTATTCTCCCCAGCCATAACCTTAATCATGCCGCCATCCAACCTTCCCTCTTCAAAGCAGCTTGGCTCGAGTCCTCCCCTCCTGCTTTCCCCTTCACCTTCTTCAGGCCATTACATTTCCATGATGCCCCCCCACCATGGGTGCCTTCCCCTATTTATGAATTAGCACAAAGATTATATACATGTTTGAGGCTTACGTAAAAGGAAGACCTTTAGAGAGAGATGGTGGCTATACATATGACTGGTTTCTTAAAGACAGAAAATTAATTCTTCTCAGCCTACCTATGAGCTATTTAAAGTAATCTTGTCCTTTGCCTGTTTTGATATAGTTTTTGTTTGAAAATTTTAATCAACTTACTCCATTACAATGTGAAAAAAATGGGGCAAAAAATGATTTAAGACAGTTTTTGAACAATGAAAGAACATAGAAGGTATGTTATAGCATTATCCTCAAATCAATAATTATGTTATTTACTAAATTTGCCAGAAAATACCTGATATTTCTTGGGCTAAATTCTGAAGTACAAATGTTCGTATTTTAAAAAGGAACAAAATGATAGGGGCTGAAGGTAAAAAAATTTTAATTAATTTATTTTTATATATTTTTAAATTTAAATTCAAGTAACCAACATCATTAGTTTCAGATGTAGAGTTCAGTAATTCATCAGTTGCCTATAACACCCAGTGCTCATCACATCATGTGTCCTCCTTAATGCCCACCACCCAGTTACCCCATCCCTCCACCCATCTCCCATCCAGCAATGACAGATAACATTTTTAAAAGACTTGGGAAGACTTATTTCACTCAGCATAATCTCTTCCAGTGAAATAAGTCAAGCAGAGAGAGTCAGTTATCATATGGTTTCACTTACATGTGGAGCATAAGGAAAAACATGGAGGACATTGGGAGAAGGAAAGGAAGGGTGAATTGGGGGAAATCGGAGGGGGAGATGAACCGAGACTGTGGACTCTGAGAAACTGAAGGTTTGGAGGGGAGAGGGTGGGGGTGTGGGTGAGCCTGGTGGTGGGTATTGAGGAGGGCACATATTGCATGGAGCACTGGGTGTGGTGCATGAAAAATGAATCTTGGAACACTGAAAAAATAAAATAAAATTAATTAAAAATAAAAATACTTGGGAGGGAGGGCAGTTTTAGGTTCACAGCAAAATTGAGAAGGTACAGAGATTTCCCATACTCCTTCTGCCCTCCCACAGCCTCCCTATTATCAACATCCCCTCCTACAGTTGTTACAACACTGTTATCGCCCAAAGCTCACAGTTTGCTTCAGAGCTCACGCTTGGTGTTGGATATTCTCTAGGTTTGGGCAAGTGTGTAATGACATGTATCCCTCATTATAGCACCATAAAGAATAGTTTCCATACCCTGAAAGTTCCCTGTGTCCCACCAATCAGCCCTTTCTTACCACAGACTCCTGGGGAGCAGTGATCTTTTTATTGTCTTCATAATTTTGCCTTTTGCAGGATGTCATATAGTTAGAATCATGTAATCTTGTCAGATTGGCTTTTTTCACTTAGTAGTAGGCATTTAAGTTCTCCCTACATCTTCTAATGACTTGAGAGCTCATGTCTTTTTATTGCTGGGTGATGATATTCCATTGTCTGGATGTACCAGTTTGTTTATCCATCTGCCATTACCCAGTTTTGTGTAAAATCTTTTTAAATGCAAAAATTATATGACTTTTTTTCTAAAAGCATTTCTAAAAGTATGTCTTTTCATACAAGTCAAACTTTTTTGTATTATTTATGATGTGGGAAGAAAAAGGCCTGGAATTACTTCCTCTCAGTTTACCATACAGTTCGCATCCAAATAATTGGCTGTGTTCTAGACGTTTGTTTGTAAATCTGAATATATTTTCTTAGAAATTTCTCCTATATCTGGTGTGTTGTAAGAATGCTTTGCAAATGCTTCTTTAAGCCTAAGATAGCTAAATAAGCCTAAACATTATTTGCACAAATAATTTTGCACAAATAAATTTGCACAAAGCCTAAACATTATTCAGAGTATCACTTCTGTTTTTCAGTTATTAAAACCAAGACTATATCAGAATATGTGATGCTCAGGATTTGCCCAAAGAATAAGGACTCTTTCCTGGGTACATAGTGGGATGAGTTTTCAGTGATAGTTTAGGTAGAAAGGAACCAAGTGTGGTCCTGGGAGAGAAAGAGGATTCTGCACACAGTAGTGTGTGCAGAAGATTCTTTTTTTTTTTTTTTAATTTTTTTTTAAATTTTATTTTATTTTATTTTATTTTAATTTTTTAATTAACACATAATGTATTATTTGCCCCAGGGTACATGTCTGTGAATCCTCAGGCTTACACATTTCACAGCACTTACCATAGCACATACCCTCCTCAATGTGGGGATGAGCTCACAGCCACTTGGGGACATACTAACGTGTTAATTTTTACCAGCCATATCTATAAAACAGTAGTAGACTTTATATTTGCCCAGCATAGCCTAGATGTGGAAAAAGCTTAACTATTTCTTTCAGATATACCAAAAAGAAAGAAAGAGAGAGAGAGACAGAGAGAGAGAAAGAAGAAAGAAAGAAAGAAAGAAAGAAAGAAAGAAAGAAAGAAAGAAAGAAAGAAAAAAGAAAAGAAAGAAGAAAGAAAGAGAGAGAGAGAGAGAAAGAAAAGAAAGAAAAGAAAGAAAGAAAGAAAGAAAGAAAGAAAGAAAGGAAGGAAGGAAGGAAGGAAGGAAGGAAGGAAGGAAGGAAGGAAGGAAGGAAGGAAGGAAAGGAAGGAAGGAAGAAAGGAAGAAAGAAAGAAAAAGAGAGAAGAAAAAGAAAGAGAAAATTCTCACTTTGGGAACCTAAAGCAATTACTTCATTCTATTGAGTTGAAATGAACTGTCAAAAATGACTAAGCTTTCAGTTATACTCCTGGGCATAAAGGTGAACTGAACGGAATCATGTTCCGAAAGAGAGCACTCACATTGCCAGGGATTGAAAGTGGGATAAGATCTATAGAGGAACCGGGAATCCTGAAAGTCTGACTCAAACCAAGACCACAAAATCATCCTCAGTTCTGTGCTCTGTTTAAGCTTTTGCTGAAACTGAATTCGCTATTTTCCTCTTCTTCGGTTATCTAAGATTGTGTGAAAGATTAAAATTCTTTCAGGAGTAAGGATCCACAGAAGGGTACCCATGGTGCCTCCAAGTAGTTTTCACAAGTCGCTAACAACTCCCTTATCCCTACGGTGAAGAGGCACGTGGGTGACAGACTTGCATGTTGAAGATGACAATGTGAGGGTAGTATTTCCACAGTGATTCCTCCTGAAATCATTCAAAAGCAGCCAGGTGAGTGAAAAACTCATTCAGATTCTATTTTAAGCAAAACTAAGAGACAACCAAAACCCAAACCACAAAATTAGCGGAAAGTGACCTGAAACAGTGGGAATTGAACAGGTATGTATCTGAAAGAATAGCAAGAGAGGCCGTCGGAGCTGCAGGCTCAGGAAATGCAGCACTGTGTGTGTTTCAGAGGTAAAGAGTGTGTCCTGCGTGGTGCAGCGTGCACACCTCACATACGGTGGGAGGAGGAGATGAAGGAGCTGACAGCAGGGCATCTGCACAAGCTCTGTGCCAAGATGCAAAGGTGGGCAGATGTGGAGTCACACAGATAAGTCACATGTCAGGAGGCAAGCTAAGCATAGGACAGATCTTGTATTGTGAAAAAGAAAGAGAGTGAGAGAGAGAGGGAGGGAGGGAGAAAGAAAGAAAGAAAAGGGGAGGGGAAGGGAAGGGAGGGGAGCAGAGGAGAGGAAAGGAGAGGAGAGGAGAGAAAGAAATCAAACAAACAAACTGAGAAGTGAAAACTGGACAAACACAAATACTCTGAGTCATGAAGAAAATTCCAGTCAGACCAGAACATAATCCCATCCTGGCACAGACCTCCTGAAATGAGCAGTAGTTCATGGATAATGTCAATGCTTTTCATGTAGTTCTACATCTAGTGTTTGGAATAAGGTCTTCTTCTCTTACAGGGTACTATAGCTACATTGTTGTGCAGCCGAGATTATCAACCTTGGTGACCCATTAGAACTGCCCAGGGAACTTGACAAATACTTAGAGCAGGGCCTCTGTCATACCAAATACATCAGAATTTCTAGAGAGGATCCTAAGCAATGGTATTTCACACATCTCCTGGTTGCTGCCAATGTGTGGCCACAGCTGAGAACCACTGCTCTTCATGCCTTATTCTCTCTGGCCTTAGCTGGCCTGTTCCATGTACCAGGTTCTCACCCCTGGGCCTTGCATGTGTCACTTAAACATAGATCATTCCTGCCCCAGGGCCATTACACAGGCCACCCACCACCTGTATCACACTTTGCCCTGGTCTTTTCATGATTACTTCTTTCTCATTCTTCAGGTCATCCCACAAAGTCCTGCCCTGACCGTGTACTTAAATATTCTCCCCATCCCTATGCTTAAACTTTCTTAATAAACTTGCCACAGTGAGAAATTTTCTTGATTATTGTTTTCACATTGATTGGCTGTTCCCTCTCAACTGGAATATAAGCTCTGAAAAGGTAAGACCTCCTTTGTCCTGTGCACTCTGCTGTCCTCAGCATCTAGAATAGGGTTTGGCACTCAGTTGGTACTCATTGGATCAAAAAACAGTAGAAGTGGCTTCAGCAGGAACCTGGTAGCCTTTGCCTATAACTGATTCATATATGACAAACCAACTCAGCATCCCAGGAAAAACAGTTTCAGAGAGAGTCAATCATTAATTCCATTAAGCAACCTCTATATACAAGAGGAAGCATTTCCATACAGCTACCTAAAAGGGCATTACTTTTCTTAGGCAATTATTGAGGCAAGAACTGAATTTCTCATAAAAAACTAGTCAACAAAAGCAACTCATGTGTATGATGGAGATAATCCTTGATCAATATTATTTAAATACATCATGAATGACAGACAACTCCTGTTATCATTTACTCCATTGCACTATTAACCGTATTTTACCAAATCTATGATGCCCATTTTTTGCATTTTAATAGCTCTTAATTGGGATGCATATTACCTTTAGTGACAGATTATAGTTTAATTTGCAGAGGTACTCCTTACTGGCATAAAAACAGTGGTGTTCTTAAAATCATCAGTCTTAGCTTTGATGAGATAATACTATATGAGAAAGTCAGGGCTTTTTCAAGAGGTTTCCTTGAATCATTACTAAGCCTATCATTTTTTTTTTTTTAATTTAGAACTACTATCTTAAATCTTCCCACTGGTCTTCTCTTGCCAAATCAAGTTATCTTTCTCTGTCCTCGTCTTTGACCTCCCCAGAGCATTTGGTAACCCTGAATAACCCCATCATTAGTGTATGCCACCACAGAGGATATGGGTTTCTGCAACTGCCAAGTTCTTTTTCCCAACTGATGGTAAAGAGCTGTTCAAGTTTGTGTTCATCTCTTCTCTTCATTTTTTGAAACTGTACTCTTGGTACCATCACCCCCTCATTCTTTCACACCAGGACCTAAGTCAATTCCTACACCACCACCAACAACCACAAAAAATTTTTTAAAAAAGGCAAGTTCTTTATTGCATTGGTTTGACTAAAACTTATGTTAGATTTGTATGTTGCAAATGATCAAATACCCACTCTACAGTTTTGAATGGAAGAAAGGCAATTTATTGGCTGAGGTAACTAAAAAGTATAATATTAGAGCTGATTTAGGCATACCTTGATTTACGGACTTGAAATTGCCATGAATTTTACTTCATCTCTCAGCTCCAACCTTTGCTGCATTATGTTGTGTTCATGGCTGCTCACTAACCAGGCTTGAATCGCTATCAGGTTCAAGTCAAGCAGAAAAGAAAGTCTGTCTTGTCAGCCACTGAAACAAAAGTTGTGGGATTGTTCTGATTGAAGCTGGTTGGCTTGGATGGAGTCATTCTAAAATAATCTCTGGCCAAGAGAATGCCATGGTCTGCTCAGCTTGGCCTAAGTCACGTGGCCTGCCCCTCAACCTGATAATGGCATTGACCTGAACATATGTCGGACTAAAAGCAAGGTAGGGGTAAGTCCCCAAAAAGAAAATTCAAGGTTCATTACCAGAAGTGGAGTTAATGGATGTTGAGAAACAAAAAGCATGTGTCCATACACTTTTTGGAACCAATGTGTTCATTTTGACATTTTTAAGTTTTTAATCTCTCATTTTTAAATGAAAAAATTTTTGATTCTTTTTTAAATACTAGTAAACCAATGAGATTTTTTGTGCCATAGTGTTGAAACCAGATTTTGTGCTATTGTAGAGGTGCCAGATTTTCTTCTTGTTGCTGAAAGTATCCAGAATCTAATGCTTGATTATCAAACAGCTTTATTTCTTTCATGGTAAGTAACTGGACTCGGTCATGCATAGGCTGTGCTTAGGCCAGCGTCCCTCATTTTTTCCTTTTAGATTGCAGCCTTCCTTTTCCAAATAAATTTTAAAAAAGGAGTTTTTGATCATTTGCTAATTGGGGGGCAAATACACACATTAGTTGAAATAATTTACATTAAGCTTTGGAAACTTTCTGTCAGGGCCAAATGGCAAATGGCAGTGCCTTGAAGCTAAGAAAGAGAACAGAAGAGAAGTTTTGGGGAGAAGCAGGGGGGGGTAATTAAAATGTGTTGAGTTTGTGACATGATGACTTTGGAATATCCACACCTATAAATTGTTAAACACAAGGGACCCAAGCCAAAAACTTCACTGTTACACCTCATTTCTCAAGGTCATTCTCTTCACCACTGTCTTTTCTCCTGGGCCTCAGCATTGAATCTTGCCGTCACCTCCATGACCTCATGACACAGCATTTGTGTTGTCATGAGCCCTCTAGCATCCAGCTTTCACAGGTTGGAAAGAAGGTTTTTGAAATAATAAGACTTTGAAGGCTTTTCAGGAAATAGGGTGAAGGTCGGAGGTCAGGAGCTCAGGGACCCTCAGTAGGACACAAGCAGGACAATGGTCAGAAGCAAGTCAAGTTCAGCTTCATGGAATCTCCAGTATCTTTAACTTTCAGACTGTGCAGTATCCCTGTGTGTTTGTCAAGACCATTAAGCTGTATGTATCATATACAAGGCAAGTTGTTGGCAAAAGATGTGGCTACCAGAAGACTAAACTGCAAGAAAATAATAATAATAATTTGGTTTGACTGTGTGAAAGTGCTCTTGTGTAGTCTGCCTAGGAAAGTTAGTTACTAGCTGAGCACATTAATGACTAGGCATAAAGTCAAGTCAGAATGCGTTTATCATATTTGATACACCACGAAGTAAGCCAAAATATGTTTTTTGGAAAGGCTGCATTTGTCATAATCTGTGATTCATGTATTTTATTTCGTTTTGAAAAATTCACTCACAGCATTAAGAAACAATTATAATAATAGCTGCCATTTGTATGTGTTTTACTCTGTGCCAAGTGCCTTTTGTACATTATCACATTTAATTATTTTAAAATAACTAGCCTTGAGCAGGGAGCTGATATTATCCCCAACATTAATAGCAGAAAACAGACCATTAAGAAAATAACTAAGTTACCTAACATTAAACAAGCTATTACTTGTGAAAAAGCTGAATTTAAAACTCAGTTGATCCTAAAGCCTAGAATTTTGGGCCATTTGTTTATATCATTTGTAGAGAAAGATAAGTAAGGATGATTTTAAATTAATGCCATGTAATGCTAATCATAATCAGACTGCAGAATACAGGACATCAGCCAAGCTGTCAAGCCATAGAGGCTATCAGTATCTGCACCTGATCTGGGGTGGCTTAGGGGGTTGAACTAAAGACACCAATACTGTAACTGTTTCAAGGTTTTGGTTCATGGTCTCAAAACTTATTTGTGAGTCAATTAAAAAACAGAGCACTTAGGTCAGTGACAGGTACATATCTCAATATACATTTACATTATGTTCACACATTATTATGTCAATATATTGAATACTTTTGAAATATGCACAAATAGCAGAAATTTCAAAAGGCTGAGTTGGCGATGATTTCTGCTGTTGGAGAATCAACTACCACTAGATATCTCCCAAATACACTTAACTTTTCCTTTATGTGCTTCCATCGCCTTTGGTTCCTATCTACACTCTTATGCTAACCACATTATTGAATAATTATTTAGCTTTCTGCCCTCTAAGCTAGAAAGAAAGCTACCTCAGTAAGCACAGAAATTGTGGCTTACTTGTTATATTCCTTCATTTAGCAGATATTTAATAAGTACCTAGAGGCTAAGGAAATACAGGTATCAAGACTCAGTCCCTGCCACCAAACTTATGATGAAATAAAGAATAAACAAGATTTAGGGAAGTAAATAAGCAGTGACAGATTGGTCTACACTGAATGCTGTGAGGACCTTAGGAGGGTACCAGCCTTGCAAAAAAGAGAAAGTAGGAAGAGAAGAGTTAAAGAAGTCTAAGTACTAATATAGAATAGCCATTGCTAGGTAGTAGCTCCTCAGAAGAGATGTGTGGTTATTAAATGCTGATTTTTTTTTTTTTTGAGTTTGAGAAGATTGAGAAAAATCACTTCTCTGTTTACTGACCCAGTTATGAACCAACTGAGAGACAGAGGGATGAGGCAAATGAAGGTTTGTCTTTTTCAATTTTTTTATTTTAAATTTTATTTTATTTTTTCAGTGTTCCAAGATTCATTGTTCATGCACCACACCCAGTGCTCCATGCAATACGTGCCCTCCTCAATACCCACCACCAGGCTCACCCAACCCCCTCCCCCTTTCCCTCCAAAACCCTCAGTTTGTTTCTCAGAGTCCATAGTCTCTCATGTTTCGGTTCAAATGTCATTTTTGTTATAAATAGAGCTGTTGGAGAATGTATTCTAGATGGGCAGCAATAATGGGCTTGCTGATGTTACATCCCCAGCAAGGGCTCACCCACCTCTCAGGCCCCTCTAGATGATCACAGGTCCCTCCTAGGGTCTGAAGGATCAGTGTCAAAACTGTACTCTCTGCAGTCATGAACGTCCCTGAAGAGGAAGGAAATGGACCATACGGACCCACTTTCTTTTTCTAACTCATCAATGAAAAGAATGAATCCACTTTCCCTGGGAAGAAATGAGTAGAAGTGACAGAGAAAATCTAGAAATGTTACTACACTAGGAGGAACCTTCTCAAAGGAGTAAGTGTTCCTTTGTAAGTGACTATTCTCACAAATTTCAATGTCCAACATAGTTTCCAGTGTCTCTGGGCACAGATCTATTCTTCCATCTGCAGATTTCCAATATTCTCTTTTTCAATTCTTTTTTTCCTCCAATTTATTTTATATCACATGTTTTCCTTTTCATAAATCATTTACTCCAATTCTTGGTTGGAAATTTCTCATCAGGGTAAAGAGATTTTAAGGACATTCATGAAATATAACCTAAGTATTCTCACTTGATTACTTTTCAATAAAAACAAATACACTTACATTTTATAAATGAATTCTACCTTCTCTTTGATCAAATCAGATATATGAAATGCCAGATGAATGCAACAGGAAATAAACTATAGAGAGAATATTAATTTTACAAAAAAAAAAAAGACAGGTACCTTTAAATAGTAATGTACCTTATTCAATATAAAATACAAACGCAAATTAGACTAGAATTACTTTTCTCTGCAGGAACTCTTAATGACAGATGTCAAGGGAGCAAATACTTCAAAGTTTAGTCTGAAATTATTTCAACCTAAAATTTTATACTAAATGAAACTATTAACCAGTTTTGGAGCAGAATAGATACATTTTCAGACATAAAAGGACGGGAAGGGAAGGATGATCTACTTCCCAAACACCGTTTCTGAATGATTATTTGAGAGTTCAGTTCATCAAAGCAAGGGGGTGTATGAGGAGAGGACATGAGAGCTGAGTCAGGGAAGATTCACCCAGCTCAGGAGAGCAATGAGATCTAAGGAAGACAGCAGCTGTGCGGGAAGCTGGCTTGGCAAGACAGAGGAAGGGGAGCCTGGGTACAAGATGCTAAAGAAAAATGTGATCCTATACAATGGATATTAATATCAGAATTTCAGCAGAAGTTTGACGATGTGATAGAAGTAGAGAATGCAAGAAAGTGAAAGACCTTTAGAAATTAAGGGAGCTGGAGGTGAGTCGTTCAAGAAAACCATGATATAAACTATTTGTATTAGGTGGGAACAGTGCGTTTCAAGAAGAAAAATGACATTGATTCCAAATAATAGATTCAAGGAATAAAAACTGAGACAAATAGGATAAGCTGAGGAAGGCAAATTTAGCAAAATTTCTTATTTTACAACAACAACAAAAATGATACTCAGAAACTCCAACAACAGTAGCTCTCTGGGAAAGGCACAATGTCAGTACGAGGCAATTAAAATATTTGGACGAATATTTAAAAAAAAGATTCCATTCAAACTGATAATAGAAGCATTGAGGAGCATAGGTGTTTGTCTCTGAAAGAGAATATGATTAGATAGTTGGGTAGCTAGTTGTAAAAATGTGAACGTTGTGTATTGCATTATTTTTTTAAATCAACCTGATCAAATCACAGGAGATACAGGAGATTATAGTTTCAAAATGGAAGGGAAATATGACCCCTTTGAGCATGTACAAAAAGTACAGGGAAACTATAGAGGGTTGGAGATAAGAGTGGCAGTGGGGCACCTGGGTGGCTCAGGGGGCTGAGCCTCCAATCCTTGATTTCCGCTCAGGTCGTGATCTCAGAGTGGTGGGATCAAGCCCTCAGTCAATCCCCTCATTGGGCTCCACACTGAATGGAGGGTCTGCTTGGGACTCTCTCTCCCTCTCCCTTTGCCCGTCACTCTCCCTAAGATAAATAAGAGAATCTTAAAAATATATATATGACAACCCAATGTAGTGATTGCCAATGAATAACCTTTGAAATTTCAGGTAGTCCATTTTCTGAAATGTAAGAGTTTTCTTTTTTTTTTAAGTCTTCTTATTTTCCCAGCATCCCACTCTTTTCTTTCCTGTCATCCCTGACAACACTAAATTAGCCCTATACACTAAATAGTGACTCCTAAACTTCCCCCAAAGTACCACAAGAAGCCACAAAATGCCTATATTCAGTAATCCAGTGATCAATTTATTTGTACGGCAACTCCAAAGGGAATCTGAATTATCTTTCTAAAATGCATACACTTGAATGATCTCTATTTAAAAATAATCAGAGAGTTTGGGTGAGAAGCGTCCAGGTGATTACATTAATTACATTCTAGATTTAAACTTGTCGTGTTTTCATTTGTGTAGAGAATCATTTCATTTTGGTTATGTGAAAAGTTTATGGCCATCTTTCTTGAGGAAGTTGTAGCTTTGATTGGAGGGGCAGATCATTGGCGTGGTTATTTTTTAATGCTTGAAATTTATCTCTCACAAAATATTTTAATTTGATTTCACATTTCATTTGCCCTGAAAGCAAATACTTTTATTACTGTTATACTGACCTCTTCTGGAAAAGTCTTATAATGTCATCCTGTTCATATGTTAGCTTTTGTGTGTGTGTGTGTGGTGTTATAGTGCACTGTGGAATTGATATCATAAAAAACATCAAGTTTGGTGTAACTATTCAGGGTTCAGTTAATGGAGGGCTCAGGTGCTGAGCAAGGAGTTCAGAGTCTAGTAGAGCGAATATGTATATAAAGCGATGTAAATGTAAATACAAATAACTATGTTTATAAATACATATAGAAGGCTGATAGTGACATATGAACAGACTTTTAAAAGTTAAATAGTCATTAGAAAGAAAAGGATGGGAGGTAACCCTAGTCATAGTTAGCCAGGCACCCAATGGCATGTAGTTTCTTACCAGAACCTAAAGGATGGGGAAAGGGGAGACATACAATGGCCCAGTCATAAAGATGTGTGTGCCCTGTCAAGAACATGATCCCCATCCTGAAGGCTTGCCGCAGGTCTTTAAGCTGGGGAGTGATGGGGAGAGAATGACCTGTTCTCGGCGTTTCTCTGGCAATTCCAGGAGTCTAAAATGGAACATGGCAGAACCTGGAAGCAGAACCCAGAAGCGGGCCAGGAGACACTCCTGGTACTGAGCACCAGAAGACACCTGCTGGTGTGCACCCCACTCAGATGGGGACCAGGAGAGAAGGGAGCAGACAGAGCAGGAGATACTGTGGCTTAGTGACTGGCAAGTTGGTTAGTGAGGGAGGTTCCCACATCAGCCAGCGGTAATTTTGTGGATGATGGAGTCATAAACTGAGAAAGGAAGGATGAACAAAAGAGCAGGCTTGGGAGATGATGAGTTTAGTTTGGGAGGAAAGCGTGAGGTGGTTTGGGGGGATTTGGTCATAGGAGCTCACATTTGCAGTTAGTACCCAAAGTCACAGGAACTATTAAAAATAGGACCACTATATATTGATCAACTTAAGCTGGGTCCAAACATTGTCTAGTACATTTCACTAGTAAATTTACTCCACAGCTCTTCACGAGCTCTTCTTTTCAAACTTTCAACTGTCTCATCCCTCATCATCCCCTATATCCTCCCTCCGCAGGCAAACTTACCTCCCACTTCATATCAAAAACATAAATAATTAGTCCAAAATGAACCAAATCTCGTACCAGAAATTCCTTGTTTTCACCAGATCTAAAAGTGGTCTCCCTAACCCAGTATCTTAGGCAGCAGGACTGTCTGCCCCCAGGCAGAAGCGAGGGCACATTGCTAACTGACTACAGGGGGAAGGATACAAGTGAATCCAAGAAGGATCCTATAGTTATGTAAGATCAGGCTTAACATAAGAGCCTAAGAACTTTCTTCTCTTTTTTAAATTGAAGTACATTTGACACACAATGTTACATTAGTTTTAGCTGTACAACGTAGTGATTCAACGGTTGTATTCATTACACAGTGTTCACCAGAGAGAAGTGTAGTCACTCTCACTATACATTGTCACAACGGTACTGACTATATTCCCTACACTGTATTTTTCATCTCCAAGACTTATTTACGACCAGAAGTTTGTTCTTCTTAATCCCCCGTGCCTATTTCACCCATCCTCCCTCTCCTCCTCTCTGGTGACCACCAGTTTGTTCTCTGTAGGAGTGATTTCTGCTCCTGTTTGTTTGCTTGCCATGCCCAAACCAGCTCTGTAACCTTGAACGAGCTCATTTACATCTAGTGGACTGATTGACTAGGTTTTTCCTTTAAGGTCTCTTACAGCTTTAAAATGTTATGATTCCACTGAAAACATATACACTGAGAGGTGTATATGTGAGTTATAAGCTGAAAGCTAACCTTACGTTAAAAACTTTGAAGGTCTTATTTTAATGATTTCAACTATTCTATAAAATGAAAGATGTTTTTCTCTAAACCCTCCTCCTGAAGGACTGAAAAGTTGGTAGTATTAGATGAATCTGTAGATGTGAATGGAGATCAAATCCATAACTTGACTAACATTTTTACAAAGCAGTCCACAAAACATTGAAAAGTTCATTGCTGTAAAACCAATTTACTGATTGATGAAAAGGTCCCTCAATATGTAACCTTTAAATGTGTGACATTTCAACCAGGATATTGAGTTAGGAGTTTCAAATTTTGACTTTTCAGACAATACTGATATAAACATACATCTCATATCATCGCTGTTAAGTGTTTTATATATATATACATATGAGATAGTTGTGCTGTAATTTTGTGTCTAACTAAATTGCTGTCAGGGAAAATAGTAACGTTCAGAGAGTTCATGAAAGATTTTTTTTAAAGTCATAAATAAATGTGTGATTAGTTGAAGCTATATCAGCTTTTAATTTAAGACCTGCAGCTGTTGGCCTCAGAAGCATCAAATGTCAAAAGAAGTTAAAGTTATGAATAAATAGAATAAGAGAAAAGGTCTCCTGAGAAGAAAAGGAAATAAATATTAAGCATGTGGATTATCATTGCGCTGCTTCTCCTATTCAAGGTTTAGTGCTAAAATACAAATTTCAAATATATTAATTTAATCTGTGTTAATTCATGCTGCTCATTAGGCTATATAAAATAATGCAAAATAAAAGATTATTAAAAACTTGATATTTTCTTTACATCTTATGAAAACGAATGATCTGCTGTTCTTTTTAAATAAAGATAAAACATTAAGATTGCCTTGTTACATTCTCATCGTTTGTTAAACATAATATAAATTTAGTTTACTGGAAAAGAACTGTCATAATTTTAACAGGCAGAATTTATTTACCTTCTCTTTATTAGGATGATCATTCCTTAAGGTTTTCTTCTCAAATATTAAAGTTTTTCGCTTAAAAAGAGACTAAAGAAAGCGATCTTTAAGGAGTGACTATTATATGATAATGTGCATTTCACGTGAGAATAGTATATACTTAATAATAATAAAGTCATAACTTCTAAATGCTGCATGTTAATTTGAAATGATTTCCAAGAGATTTTGTCAACATTAAATTCTGCTGTAAACTAGTTTGGTTTTTGCTCTTCATTTAAGATAAAGTTTATTTTAGAAAGTTATAATTACATAAGACTATCATGATTCAGGGTTTAAATGTTGGTTTTGTAAGAATTTTTTTTTTTTTTGGCCCACTTAGAGCTGTGTCCTGGAATTGGTGCCCAAACAATTTTAAGTGTGGTATGAGCTGTTTATGTCACTGAGTAAAATTAGATACGCCTGTTGCTAATACGAGGGGATGAAACATGAGACAAGGCCAAACACGTGAGAGCCTTTTCTTCCAGGCATAGTCCGTGAAGCCTGAAGCCCCAGATCCTTCACTCATTCTGCAAGTAAGGGGAAAGTTTGAAACATTGTCTCTGATAGAGCTGGAGCTGATTGTAGTTACTTCCCCAGTGGGCTTTTTAATACATCTAAGGTAAGTCATCAGTTTTAACTTGGATTTTAGATAATTCAGCTTGGATTTTAGATCATTACAATGTACAACTTAAAAACCAAATAGGTACAAGATTTCTTGGTGTTTTTCTCTTCCTAGGTGGCATAATAGTGAAATGCTGTTTAAAATGTTGAATACATTTCTCTGAAAATGATTATATATAAGTATCAATAAAATTTAGTATAACTTCTCATTTCCACTTTTTGACTACTAACATGCTATGTATTTTTCACACGATTTGTATTTCTAATGTTTTTAATTTGTAGAATTCCATGATAGCATTTCTCTGTTATCAGGCATTAAATTGTGCACTATAGTTAATCTAGATAAAATATAGTCTTTAAGATTACCTGTTTCTAATTCTACTCTTAAACTTTTGTGGTGGAACTACATTTGCTTTACATTTTGTCCATAGTTCTGTTGCAGACATTAAGAAATAGATTAAAATTAATGAGAGCAAGTGTCCCAGTTGTTTGATAAACTGGAAATAAGCAAAGGAAAAAAAAAGGAGCAAATTACCAACTTCGGCTTCCTAACTATTTTTGGAGTAAAAAAAGGAAAGAATAGTTCTCTCCTAAAATCTGAAAAACAAAGCATTGCTCAAAATCCGTATCAAAAAGTCAATATAGAGTAAAAGGTAAACACTTGCCAACACTTAGGCCTACTAAAGTTGTCAGCTCTTTCTTTTCTGTGTTTCCTAATATGGAGCAGTTGGAAAACAAATTTAAAGGGAGGCACAGAAAAAGATAAGAAGGGAAAATAGAACTCAACTGGCTGGAAGATTTGCCAGCAGGATGGAGTAACTCACTAGTACAAAATGTACTATTTAGTTTTTACTTGTTTTCTTGGAAACATTTTGTAGAAATAAGTACAAAGAGGCACACTCAAAAGTTTCAAGACTAATGGTTCAAGTTGGTGTTAGTTTTATAGGTTCTAGAATTTAAGCTTTTCTTTCAAAGCCAAATGAAAAGTAGTATTTCAGCATATTTAAATGTCAAATTCCAAAGACTGACAAATCCAAGTTTCCGAAAGAGGTTGGCTACGCTTGCAGTTGCAGGTGCCAAGGGCAGGCCACCCCAAAATGTAAGAGTCACTTAAGAAACAGCCAGTGAAAAAAGAATCTGACCCCCTACTCCCCTGTGTTTGTCTCCCAAAAGCCAGAGATCAATCTCCCATGTGAAAGGTGCCCTCCTTGTAGCAGGAGATAAGGAGACCTCCTTATCACCAGAGGTGGGGAATTGAGAGCCAAGAAGTCTATATAAACAACCCTTGTTACTTTTTACTAATTTACTCCCCCAGCCCAAGTTCTGTTTAGAATTCCTTACTAATGGAAGCTCCCAAAGTTAAGTTTTCTTTGTCCTGTCAATCCCTCACAGATTTATGGTCCCTTTCTCTAAAAAGTATAAAAACTGCCTGCCTGGGTTGTTTAATTTTCTTAAAAAAGATTTTATTTACTCATTTGACAGAGAGAGAGAGAGAGCACAAGCAGGGGGAGCAGCAGGCAGAGGGAGAGGGAGAAGCAGGCTCCTCGCTGATCAGGGAGCCCTGTGCAGGGCTTGATCCCAGGACTGAGCCAAAGGCGGCCCCTCAACTGACTGAGCCACCCAGGTACCTGGGTTGTTTCTTTAGGTCTCCACCTCATTATTGGGCTTCCGTGTGCATGTAGTAAACCTTGGGCTTCGTTTTGTTTTCTCTGTTAATCTGTCTCATGTCAATTTAATTCTTAAACCACCTGGAAGACCTTAAAGGGTAGAAGGAGAAACCTTTCCTCCCCTACACAGTTAAAATGCCGAAAATAAAATGGCTTCATATTGTCCTTTAAAATACACACTTTCTAGTCATTGCATTGTTGTTGACTATGAAAATTAAATAGTAATTGTAAATTATGAAAGAGTGTCCATTTAGTTTAATTTTGTGTTAATTTAGTTTAATATCGTGTAGGACCTGTGGCTCCCCCTTTGCTCCCTCTTCTGCTTGTCTTCTCATAGACCCTTGCTGCTTCTCAAATGAGCCCAGTCCAGCTAAGCCCTCCATTGGTATGGTTTCCTCATGGGAGGGAAAAATGACAGTTCAAGTATGATTTCGCTACTTGCCCATTCTTCAGAACCTGCCTCTGTGCCTCTGTCCTCCCCTCCTGCAAACGGCATCCACCTAGCTTTGTGCTTCTCTGGACCTACTTCGAGGCCAGATATTTCCATGCTGTCCTCCTGAGTGTTGTGGTTTTCCTCATCCACTGGTCTTGCCATTTCAGACTGCAACTTCATTGTCAAATTTATATCTGGTTATGCCGTAGTGAAATTTATGGGAAAATTGATATAAGAATATTTAGTAATTTGTGGATTTGCAAAAGTCTCAAGACTTCTCTCAAAATCCCTCAAACTATCAAAGTCTACTTGACGTGGGTATGACTGGTGTGTCGTGTACCACTGATGAAAAAGGAGCTGGGCTGGGGATGGCGGGTGGGTTTGCTTATGCCCAAAGGATGTGTGCTTCATCCTAAAGCCATGGGGTGCCATTTGAGCATTTACAACAGAAAAGCAGCAGGGACAGATTTATTCTTTGGGATGCTCACTCTGGTTGCCATGGAGAATGGATTGGGGGTGTGGGGGAGGGAGGGGGGAGGAGTTATGGAAAGTCCAGAGACCCCTTCTGGGGAGGACTGAGGAATGAAGAGAGAAGCAGCAGGAAGAAGCCATTGCCTCAGAGATGGATACCTTGAAACCTAGCCTCAGCTTTGTGACTGTTTGAACTCTCTTTTGCACATTCTCAATTAGTTTTACTTGTGAAACGTCCCTGAAAAGCATACATCAATGACAAGGCAGTGATTACAAGTTCAGCCTGTGGAACCAGAGTGCTACTTTCTAGCTGTATGACCTTGTTGGTGTGAATTGCTTAATTACCTGCAGCCTCAGTTTCCTCATTTGTAAAAATAGGAATAACCAGTTTCTACATCGTGACGTTATAATGAGTATCAAATTCAGCTCATATAAAACGTGTAGAAAGTGTCTGACTTGTTGGTAAACAGTAGCTTCCTCATCCTCCTCCCATGCCCATGCCTCCCCGCCATCACCACCAATAATGAGGAAACACATAATCTCTTATTCTCACCCACACTGACAGGGAGGTCAGGGAGGAACCTCAGAATGGTATTAGGATTTCTAACCTGCTTCTCTGGGACCTCCAGCAAGGCACCACGAGCCCTCTGTAGAAGATACCAGACTGAGGCTCTTACTCCAGTAGGGAATGTTCTCCACATGCAGTCGGGGCTGCTGAGGAGGAAATGCACCTTCCAGAACAAACAGAAAACCCTCCCTGATACTCTCAGTAATTTACTGGAAATCCGTGGTGCCTTTAGTAGTTCTGAAGAAAAAAAAAAACTGTTTGGGTTTCCTATGAACATTTTCCTTTCAGAAAATATTTTAGATCTTAATGAAAATCGTGTATAAAATATTCTAAAATGTTAATCTTGGTAAAACATAGAAGTATGCTGTCCCTGTACCGGCCCACATTTGAATATCACTTTAAATCCTCACATTTCAATCCTGAAGAAAAGGTGTCTGCAAAGATAGAAGTGAATCATGACCTTGAAGTTCTCTGAAACTTCTTAATGAACTGTCAAAGCAATTGGAAAATTGCATGTACACCACATTTGATAAGAACCTTAATTAGGTCTACCTCAAGAATCCTTTTTGTCCTAAATCTTTCGTATGGAAACTTGTAACTAAAAAGAATCTCTGCTTGGTTGATACATTTAAATAACTTTCTTTTCTTAAAATTTGTCCTTAATTTTGTGTGGATATTTCTCAGAGTTAGCATTTAGCTACATGCTATTTTTAGTGACTAGGCAAACTGAGGTTTTGAGGGGAAGGGGTTATAGAGCTGCTTTGTCCGAAATTTTCAGTTCAGTTATAAAACTCCGAAGATTAATGACATAATGATAGGCTCTTTTATTCTGTTTGGTTAAATGCAGCTTCCATGTGTAACTGTAAGAATACTCTGAACTCTAACTTCCTTTGTAAATAATGTCAAACTTAAGAGTCGTGTCTATACTAGGATGGACCCCTCCCCCTCACAGGGCTGGCACAGGGACAGGCTACTAAATGGTTAGTAAGGGTCTGCATACTTCTCTGGGGCATTGCCCACATCTCAACCCACATCATTGTGTTCAGCTTCTTCTCCCACCCTAATCATCTGCTCTCATTGCCTGACACATTCCTCTCGGAGAACATTCCCTTAATAAATCACTTGTATGAGAATCCTCACCTCAGGTTCTGCTCAGGGAACCTGACCTCAGATAGATGAAGTTGAACAATGTTCTACTAAGAAATCCATCAGTGTATCTGACTGTTCACTTGTTCAAATCCCAATCTTTCCAACAGCAGTTGTTTAGACAGGCTTCCCCAGGAAACACTCTGAGCTAGAGATTTGCATGCCAGTTCATGAGAGAACATCTTTAGTAAAAACACCTGTAGGAAACTGAAGGCAGCCAAATTGGGCAGGACGATTGAATGGCCAGGTAGTTGCGACAGAGCTGGGATGGCCCTCAGAGTTGTCCTGGAATTGAGGAAGGGGCCTGGGTCTTTCGCATCCCTGCTGTGATCAAACAATGGATGTGGGACATACTGTAGGTGGGGCAGCTCTGTGCCATCAAAAGTAATACTTGTCATCAGTTGTCACTCCTGGCAACCGGAAGAATGAGGGCCTTGGTTCTGGAGTGACCTGGGTGTCACACCACTATTGTTCACCCTGGCATCACTTAGATTACTTCATGTTCCTAATTTGGGACTAGCCCACCCTCCGCCCAAGATCCTAATCAGTCTCTTGCCCTGAGGAAACCACCGAAGGAACATCAGTGGGATGAACCACAGGCTCCGTGGCTGCAGCTGGTCTCTGGATGGCAACTGATACTCACCATCTCTCCTCCCACCCCCAACCACCCCTTCATTCCCACCTAATACCTTTGTCAGTCTGCATAGCCAACCTGCAGTGATGAGCCCAACGTTCAACTCTGAGGGGTCTGAGCCATTGGTCATCATGCCCTGCTTTATCAACCTTTGAGCACTTGTCTATTTACTGTCAAAATGGTCAAGGAGTACCAAGAAATGCTCTGTCGTTCCTTCTGGGTGACAGACATTCTTCCCAGCCAGGAATGCTGCATCCTTTCCTTCTAACTGCTGTCTCAATGGGACGAGCTGAAGCGAATGGATGATAGCTTGAAGATTAATGGGACTCACGTTGTACTCCCTGGTAGAAGTATTTCCCACTGGGACAGACTTCTAGATCCACAGAGCCCAGAGTTGTGGGGATGGGAGGCACAGATTCCCCACCCAGGTCATTAAAAGTGATGGTAAGAATGACCACTGCGACTCTCACCCTTGGTAGATGTGTTCTACTCACTGAGGATGCAGTGCCACAGTGGTTGTTGACAGAGGATATATAGACAGCATCCTGAGGCATTACCCACCCTCACAAGGAATCTCCACGCTGGGGCCTCAACAGCACCTCAAAATGCTGCCCCATCCCTTTCTCAAACCAGTAGCTCCTTATTTATATAATCGATGCTGAGAGCAGTAGACCCATGGTCAAGTGCCACAGTGCCTTTGCTGTGAAGTGGATAATTTGATTTATTGAAATGTCATGGAGAGTCCCATATCAATGGATTCAATATTTGTAAGTCCTCAGATGGTGATGCTGGCCACAGCCATGCAGGCAAAAAAGAAAAGCCCATACCCAGCCTAGGTGTCAGTTCCAGTCGTAATAATATAATGGTCTTGCCATTGAGTGGTTGTTTGGGCATGTCAAGGGATGGTGCTATATCAAGGTTCAGCGTTGGTGTCTGTTGTTGGCAGTTTAGATGCTCAGTAGTGGCAGTAGCTAGATCAGCCTTGCTGAGGGGGAGCTTTCACTGGGCCCATGCTTGGCCTCTATCCCAACCACTATGGCCATAACTGGGAGTGAGGGGTGATGAACTGGCTGGTGTTGGCTGGTGGAGTCATTCTGGTTATTTGGTCCCTTTTGCACAGTGGACACTCTGGAGGATGTTAATATGTGAAACAAAAGTCTTTGCTCTTTGTACCCTGGAGGTCCACCCATGAGCTCTTTCCCAGATCTCATTGTCTTCCCTCTTCCAGACTTCCCTTCCAGGTCCTGATGAACCTGCCAAGCCATTCACCTCCATCAATGAGACTGTATATATTCCAACCTTGGCTGCTTTCTGTTTCCACAAAAAGTGAATGAGCCAGCACAGTGCCTGAAGCTTTGTGCTTTGGGAAGATTTCCTCTCGGCACCTTAACTGGGCTGTGGTCCACAGCAGGCCTATCGTGGCTTGCATCAACATATTGAGCCAACCCACCTCAAAACCAAGTTTGGCCTTTTTTCCTCTCTTTAGGCTGGTCATAAGGGACACCCCTCAATGGCCAGAGGACTCAGATGGGGGAGAGGTAGGTGGGTGACACGGAACTCTGAGTCACCTGTGTAAGTAGCCTACTTGTGCCTTCTGCCTGGCCCTAACTTTCTAGGAGAAAAGTTCTGACTTTCAGGAGATTACTGCTGGCTCCTGACCTTGTTATGCCTTGGTGTCTGTCTAACAAACTCAGGCCATGATGGGAAATGCTGGCCACGTAGCCGCTTGGTGTCTCATGGTCAGGTGCCTTATCTGCACGAAGACCCAGGAGTATTTAGAGAAATGTTTTTCAAATGGCACATAATTCTGTGCCGCAGATGGCATGACTTTATTCCAAAATGGTAGAGGTCTATATTGTGATTTTTCCAGCGGCTTACCCTTTCCTCGTTGTGTGGTAGCCCAGTTGCATGGCCTTGGGCTCTGTTGGAGCATGGCTGGCTGAGTCCTTGCTCTGTACTCTTGTTCTGGTGTTGCTGGTGCCTCCTTCTGGGGACCAGGCCTCCCTTCAATCAAGGATTTCCAGGCCTGGAACCTGAGCAGAGAGTTGTGATTTTTATAGGGGCCAGTGGACCTCAGCCTCCTGATCATCCATCCTTGATGTCTCTTCATTGCATAGATGGAGAGACCTCTCTTGGTGGTTGCCCGTCTGTCTTCATCCTCTTCAACTAATCTGGCACGTCTGGCTTTTGTCTTTCACTGTATAAGCCATCACTTTCTCCAAGCTTTTGAGGGCCAACCTAGCATTGTATTAATGCCATCTTCCAAAACCCTTGCCATCTGGTCTTAAGTTCTATATCATCGAAGGATCCTCTAATACCAAATGCTTTTCTTTGTCCACTTTGTATTTTCCTTGATCCATCCCCTCAGGACTCAGTTCCAGTTACACTGTCACCTGCTGACACTTGCTGGGTTGGGCCTTCTGACCCTTTGGATATAGTCCCTTTATTCCCTTATCAGGTCCTGCCTTTCCCTACCTGGTTATGTGAGTGATTTAACCCCAACTATTGGTCAGCTGCCTAGGAGAAAACAGGCGAGGTAGAAGGTTGTAACATCGTCTTCAAATGGGAGGGAGGGATGGGCCACTCTACAGACCCAGACATTCCAGGGGCATCTGGAGTTTCCAATTTCTTAAGTGCATTGGCCCAGATGTCTCATTCCAAGTCTCATGGCTCCACTCCCACCCTGCTGGGGTCCTGGTTGCAACAGAGTAGCTTTGCCCACGTTGAGAATTCAGTCTTCTTTGGTGCTTCATGACCCTTAACAAAGGCTGGATCCTCTGCTCGCTCTACCCTTCATTTAGAGGAAGTGAGAGTCCCTTCATCAGCTGCCAGAGAGGCCCTCTGATTTTTACAGTTTACCTGGCACGTCAGTCTCCCATTGTCTTTCTCCAAAGCCTTTTGAAGAAGAGCCATCAGTTCCATGGTCCTTGAGATGATTGCTTCATCTGAAACCTTCCAACCCCTTATGCATTGCACCCGCTAGTAAGTTTCTCACTGATGTTCCATCTCGTTCAGCACCAGGGGCAATTTTAACAGTGATGCCAACATTGCATGCCATGGCATAGCTGGTATTCCATGAACTGCCAGAAACAGGGTCCTGGTTGCCAGTGATTGACAGGTGACCCAGCTCCAAAATACCATTTTAGATTTGTTTCTCCAGACTACTTCTGGCCACCAACTCTGCTACCTGTGTTTTGTTGGGGACAGGGATATGGGACGGGGATGGGGGGGGCAGGAGACTTAGATTTGCATAGAGGAAGTTCATTAGACGATGTTTTTAGGAAGAACAGCTCTGCAGGAGTGGAGAAAGCAGTAATGGGCAGAGGAAGAAGCTCAACTGTGATGCAGTGAAAACAGAAGCCTCTGTGATCCTGGGGATCCAGGGCTGGCTGGGGAGAGACGAGGGATGGCGGGTGCTCTCTGGAGTCAGACTGAGCCTTTCAGAGAAGATGTGAATGAAGGCAGGGGCCAAGCCCTCATGCTGCCAGACTGACCAGTCCTTAGCTGCCCTGGGAGGGGCATCGTTTCGGATGAGTCCTCTCTCTTCAGCCAAAGACAGTTCTAGGGCAGGGACTCAGCTGTGCATTGTGAGCAGGAAGCAGTTCTGCTGGCCAGGGGAATGAGTCTCCTGGTGACGAGAGGAGGTCTGCAAGGCACACCACAATGTCTGCTAGAGTAATCTTCAGGTTTTCTGTTTTTACGATTATTGGTTTGGGCATAAATTTTTAGAAAATAATTTTCTTTCTTTACTTGTTTTATAAGTATAACCAAAGTATAATCCAGTAGAACAATTTAAAACTAGCATTTAATGGAGAATTCATCTTTGCATTATAGTCATCCATTCGATCATCAGATATTGGCAGTGTTCTAGGCAGTGAAACTAGCCAAGAACTCACAGAGGGGGAAAAAAAATCCTGCCCTTGCGTTTATGGGACAAATGATATGGGAAGATGGATGCAATACTTGTGTGATGTTGAGTAAGCTAGGAAACTGGAGACAGGAGAGAACACTTCGCATTTCAGATTAATTTGCTTGGGTTTATAAGTAGGGGAATAAGTTAAAGCTACCACAGAACTGCCAGGATAATTCCACCTTAAATAGGGGCTAATGTCAACTAATTATCACTTTACT
Source organism: Potos flavus (assembly GCA_028534135.1). Taxonomy (NCBI): domain Eukaryota; kingdom Metazoa; phylum Chordata; class Mammalia; order Carnivora; family Procyonidae; genus Potos; species Potos flavus. The sequence goes on along the minus strand of CM052883.1, from coordinate 69,264,279 downwards.
CTCAATATAGACAAATTAGAGGTCATTATTATTTTGGTGATTGCTTCGATTAAATCATATTCTATTATCAAAACATTTTAAAGGAACAAAATCATAAATATTTCATGGAAAATACATAAATGAGTCATTCATATAATAATAGGTATTTGAGTTTTGATTGATTCTATTAACAATATGGAGCTTTTCTGATATGATAGGTGTTGTATCTATAATAATAGTTTCCAGAACCTTGTTAAGGTGTGGCACCATCACATTCTATAAATATATATTCTTCAAAATACTAGCATGATCTGACTTCAAAGTCAAAAGATCATGAATTTTGTACTTAGTATATAATAACAGCAAGTATAACACTGTGTGCTAATCATTATTCTAAGAATATTGCATTTTCCCTTTGGAGATTTGATGGCAAATTTCAGGGAAATAAAGGCCTCCATATATGTAAGATTTATAAATATATTTGGGGATATAGCAGAGCAAATGTTATAAGGTTAACTGGATTGATGTGAATGTTAGGTGTCCAGTGATATAAAAATGGTGTGTTTGGAATAATGATAGTAATCAGAGGCATAATAACCTTCATGAAACTTATAATTCTCATGACATCAAATACATGTGATTCACCTTACTTTCTACCTGTTATGAGAAAGACACCAGTGGGTACAGGCATTAGGTGGTCCTTAAGAACTCTGGAAATCTCAATTTAAGAATTATGGGACTTTGAAGAAAACTATTACTTTACCCATGATATTAGGAAAGCATTTATAAGTTAGGACACCAATTAACAGCCCAGTGAAAACTTTATGTGTTAAAAAAAAAAAAAAAACTTCTTGAAAAACTGCATAATTAAACTTTGTGTTTGGTGATCCTTTTATATAGTCTACACATTTGTAGGTAGTTTCTGAATGATTTGACAAAACACAAACTCAACAGCAAGAAGTTGGGGGAAGAAAAGATAACCATATACTGTTTCCTAAAAGACTACATATTATCAAAAAATAAATCCTCATGTTTACTTTGGACCATCAAAATCAAAGAAGTATATATATTAAAGATAAGAAGATAAGCCACAATCAAATAATAATCATGCCTTTCTCCTCCACTTTCATTCAGGAGTCTTCAATTGTAAGGAACTAAGAGTCTCCCAGTAAATCTTGTCTATGATTTCCCCAGAGCTTTAGTGGGATCATAGGTTGGAGTAGAATTTGGGGAAGGAATGCCAGTGTGAAGAAGGAAGAGAAGATAAAAGAGCAAGGGCAACTCCAGTCTCCAGGGAGCAAGTGCAGGGGTTAGAAAGGAATGTGGATCTGTGGGCTGCACCTCACAGACAGAACCAGGCGCCTAAGCCCTGTCAGAAAGCTCCTCAAACATATTCCACCAAAAGTCAGGACATGTCCTGAGACTAAGGCGATCAGGAGTCTCTGCTGTGAGAAGCCTACTGGGCCAGATGAGTTGACCGGTTGACAGAATTGATCATCACAAAGTTTTTGTCCTAGAAGTAAGTAAGAAACATCTTTAAAACTCAGTCTGGTTTATATGAAAGCAAAAGGGAAATACCTAAGCTTCTATAGTTGAAAAGCAAAAGTAGAAACAGTGCTCTTTGAGTACTACTCTTCCTCCCAAATCCAACTCATTTATCTCATCAGGGTAGAACTTTATATGATCTTGACCCTTAAAATGAGCTGTTCAGACACAGAGTGCTTATGATTAACATTCATGCCAGCAAATAGAGTCATACGCAGGATCGCTGAGATGTGAAATGAGGGAAGTGTCAGCCTATGAATTAATGACATATGCATCAGTCATCTCATTATGCCAATGAAAAGGTCTGGAAAATAATGTGTAAATCTATCATTTCCCCCTTTTGTTTGATATGTTCTAGTTCTTTTCCTAGCTATTCATGGAGTTTCTGTTGAAGTTGGTAGGATCTCAGTTAGAGTGGGTAAGAGAGATAATAGGACGTCTGGATAAAGATAGAATGACTTACGTTTGCAATCATAATGCTGCTTCCTAGACATGGAAATCTATTCCACAAATACATTACAGATGAGAATATATTTTATTTGGCCTGCCTGTAACAATTACATGTAATCGAGTGCTTGCTCTGTTGCTGGTACTAGGTGCGGGATGTGTAACAGTGAACAAAGTATCCTTCTTGCCCTCATGGAGATAAGAGTCTAAAGAGGAATAGACGATACAAAGTAAACAAATAAAGTTATCCTTATCCACCCTGAGAAATACTATGAAAGAAATAACCAGGACTCATTTGTAAATTAGGACAGGACAGAAGATACACGGAAAGGGGAGTGCTCATGAAAGACCATTTAAGTCAAGACGGAAGTGCCCACCATGTGGTACAGACAAAATTTTCAGTCAGAAGGAACAACATGTACAAAGGCTATGAGATAGAAAGAGCTTACTCTGTTTGAGAGATGGAAGGAAACCAGTGTTGAGAAGGGCAGAGTGGGATGAGATGGGACTGGGGAAGCTCGACACACCAGTGGAGTGGAGCTTAGTATGAAGTGCAGCGGGAGGCCACTGAGTGACCTTCAACAGGGAGACGGGGTGACTTTTGGGCTTCCAGCAGGTCCTTGGTATGGCATTTTGTTAACATTTCCTTAGCTCTCACTGCAGCCCACTATCTCTCCCCTTGATGTACATGCACTAAATCAGAGGTTAAGAAGGGGAGCCAAGAAGGGGAGCGTATTTGGTACTGGATAACATCTGGTTCCAGTTAAGAAGCTAGGTCTTTGTCATGAAACTTGAATGAGCACACTTCTAATTGGCATGAATACTTTTCTTGCTCAATCACTATTCTGTGTCTGATCTGCCAACTTCAATTTCTGGATGTTAATATTACTCCTTAGGCAAATACTATATGTGATGACACTGTAAAAGTCTCTGACTTCTGAGTTTATTTAATAAAAACAAGGAAAGAAAAGTATGTTTGAATTGCCCACCTTTATAAACCTCCACTGTTTTAAAGTAAGCTTACATCTGAACTATGAAACAAAATAGGACGTTTAAAACCATAGTTTTATTACCTAACATTTGTATCACCATGGGTTTGAGGTTTTCTTTTTCCTTAGAGTCATTTGTTCATTTAAATAAAAGTTTCTTCCCCATTTAGGTCTCTTAACTACTTAAAGGGCATTTATTCTCTTGGTTTGGTGTATTTTGTAAAGAATTTTTTTTTAAATGGCAGAGTTTGCCATTTTATTTTAAAAATCAATACTGTTGTAAAGAAGAGAGAATAATCTGATGATCCTTCTCATCTGTGTGTCTGTGTGTGTGTGTGTGTGTGTGTGTTTGTATTTATAATATGGGAATGTAGGCATAAATGATTGTAACTTTGGATGAAATTGATAATTATAATCCACATACTTTGCTGTATTTAGGTGTCCAGTGCAGAGCAGCTTGACTAAAAGATAAAGGAGATCTATTCTTCAAGTTATTTAATCATCCTAAATGTAGTCATAAAGTTGGGAGGAGTATGGTAAATTTATTACCAACTTTAGTATTATCAAAAGAATATATATATATCAAAAGATAGATTTGTATAAATTCTGTAAATCTGAAAAAATAGAGAAAAACATTTGGGAAATGCAATTTTCAATGAAAAAAGAGTATGAGGGAAATTATTATTAACAATTTTTCAATTTTACTTCTTTCTATGCATATACATTTTAATATATATTTCAATATTCTTTTTCATTTAACACTCTTTCATTAGCACGTCTCTAGGACATTGTTTCATTTCCAAGCAGTTAATTCTGTCATACTGTAAGAATCCAATGAATTCCTTACTCTTCATAATTTATTTAGGGTCCATTTTTTCACCATGATAGATAACGCTACAATACAGATCCTGAAACATACATCTTCGTTTTCATTCTGAATTGTTTCTTTGGACTACGTTTCCAGAATTGAAATTACTGTGTTTGTTTGAGGTCCTTGGCACACAGTGCCAAGTACCTGTCTAGAAGGATTATGTTCACTTTCGGGCTCACCAGCAGAGGGGTACCATACTCATTTTTCAAACACTTTGCCGATATTGGCTCTTTAAATCACTCTTTAAATCTCCCTTAGTCTTTGCAAACAGCTCCAGTGCTTGTGTTTATCTGCATTCCCTTGGTTCACAGTGAAGTTGAACTTTTTTACTGTGGGTATTATTCGTCATTTATGTTTCTTTGGTGTATGTGCATGGCTTTGCTCAAGTGTTAATTGGATTATTTGTATTTTTTAAGGGTATCAACCTTGTCTTATCCTTAAGGCAAATGTTTTCCTCAATTGATTATCAACCACTGAATTTTTCTTGGGCCAGACTCCTCCCCATTACTCTTTGTTTTCCTAAATGTTTGCACCTAGTCAGAGTGATGTGAGTTATGATGCAAACAGGGAGGCTGGAAATAGTGAGAATTAGCTAATTAACGTGGGAATTAGCTATCTTTTGAAAGTCTGAAAGCAAATGGAGGGAGAACTCTTCCGTCCCGTGTTTCTCAGCGAGAGCATAACCTAGTCCCCTTTAATTGATAAGCACACTACCTTCCTCCTTCCCTGAAAGAGTGGCCCATATATACTGAATAGCTCTTATTTCTCACTTTCCATTTACTCATTTATCACCTCTGTGTGGGGGCTTGTTTTACTCTCTTCTCCTTTGTCTATTTGTCCTTTTGGCATGATCTCATTTTTCATACTGCAGCACAAAACTGTGCTTCATATCCAGTAAGTCCCCCTCTCTATAATTCATTTGTCCAATGCAGGCTCAGCGATTGCCTGTTATGTGCACATGACTCCTACTGGCCACGGTTATACAGTCTTGCAATCGACTACTCTTGTGAGTTGTCTTGTCATTGTAATGGATGATGTAACATGATAGTATCTGCTGTGTGGTAAGAAATTACGCTGCTTAGACATCAGAGCTATATTCTATGATATGAAAGGCAGTTTTGAGACTGTCAAAAATAATTTTCCAGCAGTTTTTTGATTGACATGATGGGTGCTATTAGAGGTTTGGAGAGCGCCCAGTCAGCATGCCCTGTGGCCTGGCAGGACGTAACTCAAAGCAGAGCTCCATTCCTAACACTCAGATGAGTCTCCCTTGGAGAAACGAAGATGGCCGAGGAGCTGCATGCATTGGACCTTCTCCACCCCTTCCTTGTGGTTATGGCAGGCAAACATAATCTGAATCATCCATGTGTGTCAGAGTGAGTGTGATCATCAAGCCTCAACCCCAGTCCTCATAACACATTCCAAGGACTTTGATTTTTGTTTTATCCATTATTGGGTAATGCACTTCTAATTTTACTCTATTATCAACAGAGCAAAGAATTTGTGTGAATCAAATACAGTGGCATTTCCTCACACTTCCTCGTGAACTAGTATGTTATCAGATTTTGCAACTGTTACATATATGCTTGTAAAGAATAAGCACTTCCCAGTTGGGCTCTATACATGTCCGTTTAAACACATTTCAGTTGTATTGTCCAAGTTTCGTATAGCACCACTCATTTTAGACGGCTTGGTCTAGCAATAGAGGTATGTTAAAATTTTCCACTATGATAATGTCTTGCTTCATTATTTTTTGAACTTATTCAGTTTTTATTTCATGTATACCGATGAACAGATATACATAAAGGTAGGTATTTCAGGGTGTTTGTTAGATGCATACAAGTCTAGCATTTCTACAGCTTCCTGGTGACTCTAATTTTATATCTGTATTGTTATAGCAATACCCCACCATAATGTGCCTGTAATTATGGGAGTTCAGATATAACGTAAATGATGGATAGTGCCTGTCCTCTGCTCCTGCCCCATTGTTGAGGGGTAGCTGAAGTTTTCATCTCCTTTGGGGTAAAAGGATGGGTGGTGACATATGTTGGCCTGGAAATAAGCAACACCAGTAAATGGGGCCCCTATCACCAATAATCTAGATTACTCTTCTGAGAAGAGGTTAACTGGGAGATTCTTGGAGTCACTGCTCCTTCCTCCTTCCCTTCCTTCTTAAAATCACTGTGCAGGCCCAGGGGCTCAGGATCATTCCCAGTAGGTGCCCTACCCAGAAATGCTGGCTGGTAAAAGGATGGATCTGAACTCTCTGCCAGACCCTCCTATATATAGGCCCTCATTGGGGTGAGTTCATTAATTTTGCAGCATGACTACGTTTATAGGGTTGAACTCAGGGACCCATACTTGTCATGAGGTTTCTTTGCAGAATTATTTAATACATTTCAATTACTTTATCCAGCTCAGGAGTCGGTAACTGTTTTCTGCCTAATCTATCTTCAGTTAGAGAAAATTCTTCACAGTTATCTTTTAATCATTGTCTTTCCTATATTTTCTCCAGTTATTCCTCTAGAGCTCCAGTGGGACACATTTAGACCATCTCATCCTTCAGATTTCCCTTCACATTCTCATGTTTTCCAAGATTTATCTTCTTACATGTCTGTTAGATACATGTAAGATATGTACTTTATATGTCTGAAAACTTCAAGCTGTATAACTCATTTTTGAATTTTAAAATAGAACTGAATTTCTCATTTCTAAAGGGTCTATTTAGTACTTTTCAAACCTACTTTAAAAAAATCATATTGGCTCCTTTTCAACGTCATCCATGTATTTATGATTTCTGTGTCTCAAACTCCTGGCAATAGCCTGTTCAAATTAGGCATGTCAATAAATGACCCTTGAAATTAAGAATGTCATTTAATGATATCTATTTAGTAGACACAGTGCTCATTTCACTATGTTATGTCCCATGACAAGAATCAAAGAATATAGAAGACAGAATTCCTATCCATAAGGTGGTTTTATTTCAAATAATAAATAGGGAACCATGAATTCAAAGTGCATAAAAACTGATATTCATGCAAAAATGTATTACACTTTATGTCTGAATCCCTGTCTATTAAAATGTTGATAACTATATTTGAGAGAAGCATTTAAAACACATCAAAATTAAGTATACCACCATCAACAACTTTGAGAGATGGTTAACAGGGAAAGAGGTATAAGTTTTTAATGATAACATAAATTTTATTTTTTAAAGAAAGTTACTTTACTTATTTATTTATCTATTTGACAGAGAGAGAGAGAGCACACACAAGCAGGGGGAGCGGCAGGCAGAGGGAGAGAGAGAGAATTCCCCGCAGAGCAAGGGACCCGATGTGGGGCTTGATCCCAGGATGCTGGGATCATGACCTGATCCAAAGGGAGTTGTTTAACTGACTGAGCCACCCAGATGCCCCAAAATATAAATTATTTTTAAAAATAAAGGGGTCTCCAAAGGTAATTTTATTCTACACGTAGTAAAACTCAAAATTCTTTATCTTAGAATACAAATTTTAAGTTCTAAAATAAAGCATTATTTCATTAATTTTTTAGTAAAGGGTTATAAATAGATCACAAAGTCCTCTGCATTGTGCCAGTGCAATTTCTTGCCAGCACGAATGCTACTTGGCTGTTGTCTGACTTAAAAGTGCTGAAGAATTGGGGCACCTGGGTGGCTCAGTGGGTTAAAGCCTCTACCTTCGGCTCAGGTCATGATCTCAGGGTCCTAGGATCAAGCCCCACATCTGGCTCTCTGCTCCGCAGGGAGCCTGCTTCCCCCTCTCCCTTTGCCTGCCTCTCTGCCTATTTGTGATCTCTCTCTGTCAAGTAAATAAATAAAATCTTTTTTAAAAAAAGTGCTGAAGAATCGGTACCCTTCCCAATGCTGATGATAATAAATCCCTGAAGGAAGCTAGCTGAACCAGATAGCCTCTGAGAGTCTCTTCTAGCAAAAACATAATACACTGTGTCAAATAAAAATGAAAGCCACCATGAACTAAGAGGAATATAAGCTAATAATTTATTAAATAACAAAATTGATTTTTTAGAAAAAAATGTAAATTGAGTGTTCTACCTAGTCATTTAAATCACACCCGTCCAGAGTAAAATCCTTGTTTTATGCAGCATAATCAACACTGAGAAATAGCAATAGCAGGTCAGCCAAAATACTTACAGGGGGCAGTCGTAAAACACAATAGAGTAAGAAAGACAACTGGAGAAAAAAACAGATGTGGGAGCAAAAGTAGTGGTAACTAGAGCTCAAATCTGAAAGGGCAAGAAAGCAGGTCACCAGCTTCCGAAGGTGAGCCTGGAGTCAGTATGTTCAGCTGAGGAAATGGGATCCAGCCTCTTAGGCAGTCAGCAAAGTAGGTACTGCACAAAAGTGGGGTAACTCATGGGGCGCCTGGGGGGCTCAGTCAGTTAAGCATCTGACTCTTGGTTTCAGCTCAGGTCATGAGGGTGCTGGGATCCAGCCCCGCATCAGGCTCCACACTCAGCACTGGAGTCTGCTTGAACTTCTCTCTCCCTGTCTCTCTGCCCATCCCCCCCATGCACTCTCTCTCTTTCTGTCTCTAAAACAAACAAACAAACAAACAAATAAATAAATAAATAAATAAAATGTAAAAAAAAATGGGGTAACTCATAAACTAAACAGAGCACTTTCCCCAGTTTCCTCTTCCCTGGGAGACCCTCGCAAATTGTAGTAGAGCCTGCCGCCTCTCTAACAGCAAACAACTGATCACACTAACCTAGTCCATTGTGAGTGGGTTTCAACTTACTCATTACAGGCAATTGAGGAAACTCAGAAGGAATTCTCAACTTATTTTTTTTTTTGTTATTTCAATTTAAATAACATTGGGTATATGTATATTCAATTATTAATTAATGATTAAATCAGCAAATATTTATTGAGCACATACTATGTACCAGGTACTGCTCTAGGTGCCAGGATATTACAAAATAACAAAACAGTTGAAAACTGTCCCCTCTTGGGGCTTCTATGTGTGAAGGTGGGTACTTAGAGTCAAATAAGTCAACAAGATATATCGTATGTCATGTGGAGTTAAGTGCTATAGTGAAAAAGAAAACAGGAGAGAACATAGAGAAATATGCAGTGGTGGAAGCTTGTTATTTAAATAAGATGGTCAAGGGGGCCTTGTCGATAAATGATCATTGAGCAGATAGTTGAATGATTGATGTAAAGGAGAAGCCATGCATTATCTGGGAAAAGACCATCCAGGCTTCTAGGTAGAGGAAATTCCAAGTTCATGCTTGGAATATACATGGATGAGTAAGAGGCACCTGGGTAGCTCAATAGGTTAAGTGTCGAACTCTTGGTTTCAGCTCAGGTCATAAACTTGCGGGTCATGAGATTGAGGTGGTGAGTCTGCTTGAAGATTTTCTTCCTCTGCCACTTGCGTGCTCACTCACTCACTCTCTCTCAAATCTTAAAAAAAAAAAAAAAAAAAAAAAGCATTGTTGAGTAAGAACAGTGAGACTGAGCAAGGAATAAGGAGGAGAGTGGCAGGAGATGAAGTCAGGATAAGCTATACCAGTCAGGCTAAGGATTTTGAGTTTCACTCTGAGTGAAATAAAAAGCCACGGGAGGGTTTTTATGCAGAGGTGGCTGGTGATCTGGTTAATGTTTTAAAAGGACCTCTCTAGCCCCCATGTTGGAAATTGACTGTGGGAGATCTGGGCTGGAAACAGAACAGTTAGGTGGCTGTTGCAGTCAGGTGAATAACAATGGTGAGAACTCAATCAGATTTTGCATTATTTGTAGTACTTTAATCCGCTGACTTGTTGATGGATTGGAAGTGATGGAGAAAGAAGGGAATTAAGAACAACCTAAAGATTTTTGGCTTGATCATCTTGAAGGATGAAGTTGCCAGTTAGTGAAATGGGGAAAATTTTACAAGAAGCAGGTTGGGAAGATGAGGTCAATTTTGGTTGGGACATGTGAAGTTTGAGATTTCTAATTTCTAATTAATTTCTAAATTAATTTCTAATTTCTATAGAAATCTTGAGTTCAAGGTGAATCTGTGCTAGGATTCATCCATGGAGCACCTGGGTGGCTCAGTCACTTAAGTGCACAACTGTTGGTTTCAGCTCAGGTCATGATCTCATAATCTCATGAGATTGAGCCCTGCATCAGGCTTCCCACTGAGCTTCTCTCCCACTGCCCCTCCTCCCACTCATGTTTTCTCTCTCTCCCTCTCTCTCTCTCTCTCTCTGTCCCTCCCTTAAGTAAATAAATAAATCTTAAAAAAAAAAAGATGCATCCACAACTGGAGGCAAATGCAAATGAAGAAGTAGTCTAAGGGCTGAGTCTGAGGCTGAGAGATGAGGAGGAAACAGCAAATGATAATAAGAAGCAATCACCATTGCAAGTAGGGTTCCTGGAAACCTAGTGGAAGTGGAGGTGATGACTATTTGGCATGTGCTGACCCGAGTCATGTGAACTCACACTTTGCTTAGCAACATGGAGGTCATTGGAGAGCTTACAAAAGCAAGTTCAGTGGGTGGTAGGTTTGGAAGCCTGTCTGGAATTGAGTTCTAGAGAGAAGGAAGACACATAGATAGATAGTGGGTAGAGTCAACGCACTCAAGGAGTTTTGCTGGAAGGAGGAATGGAGAAATGGAGCCCGGGCTGTAGATATTTATGAAGTTTCTGCTGTCTGCCGGGGTATATGGTGGTAAAAGCAGAATTGCTATCCTCAGGAGCCACAGACTGTTTTTCTAGTCTTATACAGTTTGTCTTTGTTAGTATTCTTTCAGTAATAAAGTCCTAAAGACCTCATATTTATATATTACTAGTCTTCTTTCCAACAGGTCTTTTCTGAAAATACTTTAACAGAGACAGCAGTTTTATTTCTATCTACTTAGCCTGGATCCCCTTTGGGGATCCTCACCTTTCAGCCATTGTTTAAGAAGAGTGTTAGACCACAACTACTAAATCTTTTCTTAATGGATTCAGTATGTTCATAAGTCATAGAATGTTTTATTTAAGTCTGTAACTCAGAGGACTCACTCCATCTATCTAGCCCCATTTGCTATCATTGTCCCTGGCAGGTAGATAGCTCAATTAGTGTTTTTCAAATTCAGTAGTTCTTCCTTTCAATTTTTTTCATTCACTCTTTCACTTAAAGCCTCTAGTGTGTGCCTATTATTTGTCAGTTACACTATTTTAGGGACATAGCAATGAACAAGACTCACACAGAGTTTATATTCGAAGGAGGAGGCACCAATAAGCAGGTGAATAATCGAAACAGATTCCAAGGGCTGAATTAGAAGGAGTTAAGGGCTACTCTCATAACGGAATTGCTACTGGCTCTCCTGTAAGCCACAACAAAATGGTTTTAAATGGTTATTAAGGTTTTTCCCATTTTATGTAAGTGTGTACAAAACTTTCTATGAAAGGTAAAATAACGACCTCCAAATATGTTCATGTTCTAATCCCTGGAAACTTACATGGCAAAGGGATTTTGCAGTTATGATTATGGTAAGGCCTTTGAGATGGGGAGAGTGTCCTAGATTCCCCAGGTGGGCCTGGTGTAATCACAAGGTCCTTATGAAGGGGAAGCAGCAGGGTCAGAGTCAGAGAAGGAGCTGAGACATCATAAACAGAGGCAGTAGCCAAGGAGTGTGGGCAGCCTCTGGAAGCTGGAAAAAAGAGGAACATATTTTCCTTAGACCCTCTAGAAGCAATATAAACCTTCCCACACTTTGATTTGTATCCCCCAAAGACCCATTTTTGGACTTCTGACCTCCAAAACTAAGATAATAAAACTGTTGGTTTAAGCCACCAGATTTGTGACAATATGTTACACCAGCAATAGGAAACTCTACGTAGGAATAGAAATACATAGCAGTTGGAAACTGCTATGTATTTGGATAGCAGTTGGAAACCCCATATACACACATTCTTGGAAAGCTGCTGTTTTTACCGATCTGTAATGACACTGTAAAAAAGTGCACTTGCTATAAATTCAGACTCCTTGGTCACCCTTCCCGATCCAACTGCAGTCTCTCAGCCTGTGCCTCACAGAAATTTTGGAGTTGCCATCATTATTACAGATGATGACAAGCACACTGAAATAAATGTAATAGCGGGAGGTGATGGCATGTGACCTGAGTGCCCAGAGAAGGCTTCTTTTGGAAATGACATGTGAGCTGCCACTGAAGGCTAAGAAGGAGCCAGCAGAGGGTTTCAGGTGGAGAGAATGCCCAGTACAGAGGTCCTCAGGTGAGTTAACCTGGTCACTTAAAGAGTAGATGGTGCATTGCGAGCAAAAGACCAAATGGTAGTAGATAATATTGGAAGAAGTAAGCAAAGGCCCTTCTTGGAGGGTCTAGCCAATGGCAGAGGAGCTCAGATACTCTCAGTGTGGGGAAGAGCCTTTAGAAAGTTTGAAAGAACAGAATGATAGGAGCTTGCTTACATTTTGCATATTTGACTGCTGGGTAGAGCATGGTTTCTGGAAGGAAAAAAGGGAAACTGGTTCCATAACAGAGTTTGTGGTGGCTTGACCTAGTATGGGGGCAAGAGGAGTGGACACATTCAGAATATAGGTTAAGGCAGAGCTGATAAATGTGAGAAGTTTGAAGGGAAAAGAGAAGAAGCAAGGGTGACTCCTAGAACTTTGGAGCAACTCTGTCCATGGAGGTGGACTCTAATGTCAGGAAGACAGGAGCTCAAAGAAATGAGCAGATAAGTTATTCCAGTTATGACATCAGTAAGCATTTAGGCTTTGAATACTGTGGATTGTCCTGAGTATTGGAAAATCCTATGTAATGAATAGCACAGTTTTTTTTTTTCCCCAAATACTTTTGTTTTATTTTTTCAGTGTTACAAGATTCATTGTTCATGTACCACACCCAGCACTCCATGAAATATGTGCCCTCCTCAATACCCACTACCAGGCTTGCCCAACCCCCCACCCCCTACCCTCCAAAACCTTGTTTGTTGCTCAGAGTCCATAGTCTCTCATGGTTCATCTCCCCCTCCGATTTCCCCCAATTCACCCTTCCTTTCCTTCTCACAATGTCCTCCGTGTTTTTCCTTATGCTCCACACGTAAGTGAGACCATATGATAATTGTCTCTTTCTGCTTGACTTATTTCATTCAGCATAATCTCTTCCAGTCCCATCAATGTTGATACAAAAGTTGGGTATTCATCCTTTCTGATGGAGGCATAATATTCCATTGTATATATGGGCCATATC
>CM052883.1:69229936-69250723 GCA_028534135.1 Potos flavus | reverse complement strand
GTTCCAGCCCTTTGAAAAATACCGGTGGAATTTTGATCAGGATGGCATTGAAAGTATAGATTGCTCTGGGCAGTATAGACATTTTAACAATGTTTATTCTTCTGATCCATGAGCATGGAATGCTTTTCCACCTTTTTGTGTCTTCTTCAATTTCTTTCATGAGTGTTCTGTAGTTCCTCGAGTACCAATCCTTTACCTCTTGGGTTAGGTTTATTCCCAGGCATCTTATGGTTCTTGGTGCTATTGTAAATGGAATCGACAGCACAGTTTTATATAATCAATTAGAATGTAGGAAAATCCAATTGTTGAGTGGGAAAGAGATTTAAAGAATTATTTCAGACTATGACTTATTTTAATAAGGACACCTCCAAACCATTCCTAAAAATAAACATAAGATCTTTGCATTAAAAAAAAAATCCTAGAAGAGAATATTTTATATTCTGATTTATCATTTTACTGCATTTATAGTCAAGAAAGTCTCTGTAATCTCTAATCTTCACTTTATAAATTAAAACCACTTTCTTGGGCACCTGGGTGGCTCAGTCATTAAGCATCTGCCTTCAGCTCAGGTCATGATACCAGGGATCAAGCCCCACATCGGGCTCCTTGTTCAGTGGGGAGCCTGCTTTTCCCTCTCCCACTCCCCCTGCTTGTGTTCCCTCTCTCACTGTGTCTCTCTCTGCCAAATAAATCTAAAAGCAAAAACAAAAACCCACTTACTTCTTTCCTCTGTTGTGAAGTGAAATAACGAATAATTCTTTAAAATCTCCTCATAGAGTTGAAATTGTTATGAAAACTCTTAGTCTAATTTACATAAAACAGTGAATACTTTAAACATTTGTATGCACGTATACGTTCTGATTGTTCTCGGAAGTAGGTTAATACTGGGGAACTTTATTATAGGCAAAAATTAGTGTGGTAGGTATCTTGAAGAGAGCCTTTAATTATGAGTAATTTAGCGACTGAAGAAAGATGTGATTTAATTATTTGACATATTTAGCAACCGACGAAAGATGTGACTTAATTATTTGACGTAAAAACTAAATAATTGGATTCCCTTTTTAGAAAGAATCTTTTAAAAACTTGGCAAGTTGATTATTTTAGGTTGATACTTCAATTCCAAGTTTAATCCTGTAGAATTTTGAAAGTTGTCTCTATATATTAAATGTACTGATTAAAATCTGAAAATATGGTCACTGGATTTCAGATGAATTGGCCGTATCTAAACTATTTTAATGATAGAGTAAATATCACTCTGTGCTTGAAATAGTGACATGTTTCAAAGTAATATTCAGTTCTTTTTAAAACTCATCTTAATTTTGGAAATGTATTATTGGGGTAAAAAGTATTACTTGTTGGACTTGTAGTAAATCAGTATTGACAAACAAGTTCTTTGTTTCTGTCTCTTTGTCCCTCCCTCTCTTACCCCGTCCCCCTCCTTCCTCTCCTCCCTATCTCTCTACACTCCTTCTCTCCCTTTCTCTCTCTCCTTCTCTGTCTCTGTGTTTCTCTGACCCTCCCTCTCTACCTCACCCCCTCCCTGTCCCTTCTCCCACCCTCCCCCAACCTGTGGCAGATGGTCCGTGAACAGTACACTACAACCACAGAAGGCACCCACATACAGAGGCCAGAGAACCAGTGTGTCTACAAAATTGGCATTTATGGCTGGAGAAAGCGTTGTCTCTACTTATTTGTTCTTCTTTTACTCATCATCCTCCTTGTGAATTTTGCTCTTACAATTTGGATTCTTAAAGTGATGTGGTTTTCTCCAGTAAGTAGCTTCCTTTCCTGGTAAGCATGTTCTTGTTCTGTTTGGTGTATCACTTCATCCATATTATATTGGGAGAAGCCTCCTTTAATGGAATTAATGTTCGTTTTCTGTCTGGATCAGAATTCTCAGTAGGAAAATATTCATACATTTACTCTTAATTTCACTATGAACTGTAGGGCGTTGGGTTTTTTATCTTCTATTGCAATTTTTTATGTTAGTCATTACCTCTACTTGTGGGAAAATTGTAACAATCTTGAGTTTGCAGTTGATGGAGTCAAAATTGCATGATTATTTAATCCATTAATTTGTAAAATTCTACAAATCATGTTTATGTTTTCCTAATGCCATTAATCTGCAAATACTAACCATCCAGATGCTACTTTCTCATTTTTTTAATTTCATTTTAATATACAATAAATTCATGTCCACACTCAATATTTAACAAAAGCTTTGAGTAGATAAAATACTCATAGTCCTGAGGAATTCATAGTCTATTTTAGATATCCTCATGTTTTCAAGATAGCTGGGTAGTTTTATATGCTCTGATAATATTTTGTATACTTTTACAAAAAATATTCGTTTAACATAAAAATATCTTAATTTTGCTAGATAGTCATAGTGAGAAAAATACTGCAGTGACCATCACAGGTAGGTCAATCCGTTCCTTACATGCATCTTAAATGTGTGATATAGGCACGGGCTCATTCCAAGAACAATAGTTGTAGCAGTCAGTTGAAATGCCTTCCTTTGATGAGTCTCCTTCACTTTATTATAAATTATATTTAAATACTTTAAATACATAATATATTTAAATTAGCCAAACATAAGTTGTGATTTCTTCTTTAAAATTTATAAAAACCATATTTTTACAGCATCACCATAATATTTAGTTCCACTGGGCACCTTTACTTAACTAGCACAGCATATGGTATATGCATGTGCTGTACATCACCTTCATTTTATCTCTAAATTTAAAGTATTTTAATATTTTTTGGAGAGTGAACCGAGATCAAAGTCCTCAATTGTAAACTACGGGATCTCTCAGGGTTGCCTCCTTACTAAAGAGCCCTGCACCCATCCGCAGTGTGCCCCTCAGTTATGCAGAATATAGAGAGAAAATTGACTAGGAAAAAGACCCTTAGAAGGGGCTGAGAGAAAGAAGCTGTGCCAGGGCCCAGCAGGTGCAGAGGATGGCCAGATTTGAATAGTCCCTTGGCACCAGGGACTTTGCGTTCTATCAGTCACCTGGCCGTCTTGGCACATGGTTGGCACTCAGTAAATATATCTTGAATGAATGCAGGTATGCATTGTGTTAGAAGTGTATATGAATTAACTTTATAAACTGTATGCAAATATAAAGTGATGGTATATTTTGTGCTCTTGTCTTAATCGTGTACCACTGAAAACAAGTTTGGGATATTATAAATTTTGATTACATTAGACTAAATTGTGCCAGCAACTGAGTCCGTTTCAATTTAGGATAGCTACTCACAGAGATCGCCTAAGGTTTTCCTCCCTTGCTGCCCCTGTGTATAGCCTGCGCTTTCTTGTGAGATATGGTCAGCATGTATGGTATTTCCTTCCACGTTAGGAACCTGTTACTAATTCAGGGTGCTTTAGTCCCCTTTCAACAGAATAAGATGAACACACACTTATATTCGTGGATCAAAAGGGAAGATCCACAAAAAGATTATTCTGCAGAAAGTGCCAACAATTGATCAAAAATGATGGGTGGACTCTGAGATGATATGAATGATGTAATTCTCATATGTATGTGAGCTCGATCCCTTCCTTTGGGAATGTCCCATACAGTATGAAGCTGGATGTTGTAAATTAACTTATGCTCTAATTTTTTTCTTAGTTTGAAAGATTGCTCTCTATATAAGAATTTAGTTTTTATTTTATTCATATGTAAACCAATATCCTTTCTTGAATGCATACATGCCATGGAAGCAACATGACTATAAAAGAAGTTTTCATGAACTTTGGTTCTGAAATGATAAGGTCAGATAGGGTTCTCAACATTTGCAGAGAGCTGTAGAATTTTGAGCATGTAACAGCTAATACATAATTCTCTTCCTAAATTTATAAAAGCTATCTCTACAGTCATTAGTCAGGGTAGACTGAAAACCATAATTTGCCAAATTAATGAAGTTTTAAAAACTTTCTCTGCTTAGATTGCCAGTGTAGAACAATAACAGGTTTGTTAACTTCCACATACTATCATTTCAGTCCACGTGTCTCCTCATCATACTTTAATATTTTATTATAGAAAACAGTAAAGCCAACCACCAGTAACATATCTTAAAATGCCAAGATCAAATTACAGGGGGAAACATCACAAAAGGAAAACACAGGGATGCCAAAGAAGATGGAGACTTCAAACAGAGGTTAAATGTTGACAAGAGAACTAGTCTGAACGCAATGAAACCAAGCCTTAAACAGCTTTGATGTGCCTGGCATGGGTTCCAGAGACCCGAGATCCTGAATTGCTCACCAGAGTCGCTCCACTCTTAAAACTGCAACTTTATGTAACAGAATTTTACTTAATTTCTATGTATGACATCTGTTGAATATGAAGTCATATTTAGGAAATTGTAACAACTGGTGCCAAACATAAAGGTTCTAGAATATTCTGTGTTGGTCATCATAATCGTTAAATCCATTAGTCAGGAAAATGGACACTAAAAGAAATCAGTGCAGTAAAGTAGCTAATTCCCTTTTTTCCTTTTTATACTTTCCTTCTATAAAACTAATATGCAATATTAGTTTTAGTTACAGTGTTCATGGTTATAAAATGATATCTGTGAGTCTTATCAGTTAATATGTTAAAACAAGGCATTTTTCATTTTTAATGACCCAGATATTTTTTAAAAAACCTTTATGGTTATTTATTTACTTACATATAAAATATTTTAGTGCATTTAATTAATATAATTTTCACAAGAGAAGATTAATGATTCCAAGCTAAAAAAAAAAAAAAAACACATTAATGCTGAATGCTAAATTTCTTTGATAATTTTATTTGGGGGGAAGGAAAAAGGGTATAAGTAATCAAAGCAGAATTATAATATTGAGTATCAGCATTAAGCTTATAGTTCTTCTACAGTGGTTCTCAACCCTCTCCGGAGCTCCCTGGGTGAAATCTGAAATCGGCCCCCAAACACAGAGGCAGGGAGAGACCAAGGGAAGAGGCAGGCTACTCCAGTTAACCTCATTACCCGTATCTCATTACTGGTCTTACTAGCAAATACGTTGAATAACATTACATTTCTAAAATGAAATTCATTCAAAAAGAAAAAATGACATGTAAACTACTGAAATTCAAATCATTTCTGTCTGCGTCAGTCCCTGCTCATTTATTAAAGAGATCAAATTTAGCCAAAACAAATCACTTGTAGTAGAATATTTTCTGCTAGAATGTTTCAATATTCAACAGATGTGAGTTTTATTAGATTGGGCAGGGGTTTTATTTAAAAATATCTTAATGACATAGAAAACGAAAAAAGAATTTCTAGCATGTATTTAGCAACCATTACAATAGCATATTTTAAGAGGACTCTGTTTTAGATCAAAGTATGTTCCGCAACAGACTTTGCCTCCTAGAATCGCCGAGAGGCAGGCACAGGCAGGTGCCCCCAAGGGCTGCCAGGGTCTGTGGAAGATCTTGAGCTCTCTTGCCTTTTGTTTGCTCAGCTCCCTCTGGGCTCCCTCTGGTTGTTACCTCAGAAAAGGCAGTGTGTTGTCAACCGCCGGGAGCCCAAAGGAATGAAGTCTCTGCCCACAGGAGAACCGCACATAAGAGCGAAGGCAGTGAAAATTACCCATAGGTGGCAGAAGAGATTTTCACCTCTTCGCTGAACCTGTCTGCCATGCTTGACACCTCCACTAGTGATGTTTTGCCATTTGTCTTCTGCCTGCCTTGACAGAGACCCTTGCTGGCGGCCCAAGAGCAGACCAGCGGCCCCGTGTGCTCCATCCCTGCCTTTGCCCAGGCCTGGCCCGCAGTGATCTGATACTGATTACTTAGACTGCCTCCCTCTCGTTGCCATCCATTTTTCACACTGATGGAAATTAGGATTAAAAGAAAAACATGACACGGTGGCATTTTAAAGCAGCACCTTGACATTTTCTCAAATTATTTCTCTCTTTCTAAAAAGAATTATATTACATCAGTGCTTGCCAGTCTAAAAACCAAATTGAAATGTTTGATTTATGTCTTAGTCATAATGGAGTGGGATTGATCCAGAGGTCATAGACAGTAAGAACATGTACTAACTTAATGGCATTTTTCTTTCTAAGAAGACAAGATATTATTAAGCCTGAGTTGAGAGGAGGAAGATAAATCTCGAGCTATTCAACATACATAGGATTTTCATTATCCCTGGTATCAGTAACACAAATCCTATTGTCTAGAGATACAAATAGCACCATAGTTTTAACTTGTTTCTCAAGGATATTCCTTCAATTTTCCTTTTTATTAAAATTTTTCTATAAGTGATATAAGAATTTTAACAGCTGGGAAATAAAGCAAAAGCAAGGGTCTCACAAGCCACAGGCACTTGTGTGTAGTGGCAGTCATCAGCTTAACCTAGATACGAGATTCACACTCCTGTCATGGGGGTATTATAACAAAGTAAATGTGCTCTAAATGTAAATGTATTCGCTTGTTTCCCTTTTCCACCAATAATATAAAAACTGATAATGTCTTTGGGTAACATAATTTGTTTTCCTCACGAATGCTAATGAAGATAATATCTTATAATTTATAAACCAACCTAATTTATTTGTTAAAATGTGACTTGTTTAAAAAAAAAAAAAAAACCCGACTTTTAGAGGAACTGTAAGACGGTAGAAAGAACATTAACTTAGGAGCCAGACTTGGTAAGAATCTTGGTTTTAGTTAGGATTAGGTTCAATCTACAATTTTCTAAGGGTGTACACACACACACACACACAATATACTGTTTGCGATTATTTATGTTACTTAGACGCTCAGTTTAAACTTGGCACAAAATTATGAACTCCTTTGACCAAAGTGTTCTTTATTCTGTGTTGAGCGTAAAATAAGAGTACTTGTCATGGAAACTTCTCAATGTAAAAACACCAGATACATACAGAGTTATGTGGTTTTTTTACATAAACAGTTACAAATCAGTATAATGAAGGACATTCCATAAAGTTACAGATTTTATCTTTTTTTAAATTTTATTTCAAATATAGTTAATACACAGTGTTATATTAGTTTCAGGTGTACAATATGATGATTCAGCGATTTCATACATCACCCAGCGCACATCATGAAACTGCACTCCTTATTCCCCATTATCTATTTCACCCATCCCAGCACCCACTTTCCCTACTGCCTGTACTCTCTTCTAGAATTTTTTTGGTTTCAGGTCTCACATTTAGGTCTTTAACCCATTTTGAATTTATTTTTGTGTATATATAAGAAAGTGGTCCAGTTTCATTCTTTGCCTGTGATTTTCCAGTTTTCCTAACACCATTTGTTGAAGGACTTTTTCCCATTGGGAATTGATCATGTAATTGTGGGTTATTTCTTGAGTTTTCTATTTCGTTCCATTGATCTGTGTGTCTATTTTTGTGTCAGTACCATACTGTTTTGATTACTACAGCTCTGAAATATAACTAACGTAGTAATCTACATTAGATATGTAGATTACTTTGGGTAACATGAACATTCTAACAATATTTGTTCTTCTAATCCATTAGCATGGAATGTGTTTCCATTGCTTTGTGTCATCTTCTGTTTCTTTTTTTATTTATCAATTTATTATTTAATTTTTATTTATTTAAATTCAATTAATTAACATATAATGTGTTATTTGTTTCAGGGGTTCAGGTCTGTGATTCATCAGTCTTATATAATACCCAGTGCTCATTACAACATATACCCTCCCCAGTGTCCATCACCCTGTTACTGAATCCCCTTACCCCCCTACCCCTCCAGCAACCCTCAGTTTGTTTCCTAAGATTAAGAATCTCTTATGGTTTGTCTCCCTCTCTGGTTTCGTCTTGTTTCATATAATATGAATAATCCTATAATCCTCTGCCCTATAATCCTCTGCCTCGTTTCTTAAATTCCACATATCAATGAGATCATATGATAACTGCCTTTCTCTGAATGACTTATTTAACTTAGCATAATACCCTCTAGTTCCATCCACATTGTTGCAAATGGTAAGATTTCATTTTTGATGGCTGTGTAATATTCCATTGAGTGTATATATCACATCTTCTTTATCCATTCATTTTTCAATGGACATCTGGACTCTTTCCATAGTTTGGCTATTGTGGACATTGCTGCTATAAACATTTTGGTGGAGTCTTTTGGGTTTTCTATATATAGTATCACATTGATTGATTTATGAATATATCAGTGTAATACTGGCCTTGTAGAATGAATTTGGAAGATTTCCTTCCTCTTCTATTTTTTAGGAATAATTTGAGAAGAATAAGTATTAACTCTTCTTTAAATGCTTGGTAGAATTTGCCTGTGAGCTGTCTGGTCCTGGACTTTGGTTCGTTGGGAGTTTTTCATCACCGATTCAGTCTCCTGGTGGACAATCGGTCTGTTCAAGTTTTCTATTTCTTCCTGCTTCAGTTTTCGTAATTTATATGTTTCTAGGAATTTATCCATTTCTTCTGGTCATCTGGCATATAGTTTTTCATAATATTCTCATAATTGTTTGTATTTCTGTGGTATTGGTTGCTATTTCTCCTCTTTCATTTATGATTTTATTTACTGGAGTCCTTTCTATTTTTTTTTTTAATGTTTCTGACTAGAGGTTTTTCAATTTTGTTGATCTTTTCAAAGAACCAGCTCCTAACTTCATTGATGTGTTCTATTGAGTTTTTAGTTTCTCTATCATTTACTTCTGTTCCGTTCTTTATTATATCCTTCCTTCTACTGGTTTTGGGTTTCACTTCCCTCTTAGAACTGCTTTTGCTACATCCCAAAGGTTTTGGAAAGTTGTGTTTTCATTTTCATTTGTTTCTATGTACTTTTTATTTCTTCTTTGCTTTCCTGGTTGACCCTTTTATTGTTTAGTAGCATGTTATTTAACCTCCATGTATTTCTGGTCTTTCCAGATTTTTTTCTTGTGATTGATTTTAGTTTCATAACATTTTGGTCAGAAAAGATGCATGGTATGACTTTGATCTTTTTAATTTTGTCATGAAGTGGTCATGAACTCCTCTAGTTTTTGTCTGGGAAATTCTTTACCTCTCCTTCTATTCTGAATGAATAGCCTTGCTGGATAGAGTATTCTTGGCTGTAGATTTTTCCCTTTCATCACTTTGAACATATCATGCCACTTTCTTCTGGCTTGCAAAGTTTCTGCTGAAAAATCTAGTGATAGCAAAATAAACAAAAAAAATCCAGTGATAGCCTTCTAGGGTTTCCCTTGTATGCAACTGTCTCCTTTTCTCTTGTTGATTTTAATCTTTTTTTCTTTATCACTACTTGTTGCCATTTTGATTACTATGTATCTTGGTATGGACCTCTTTTGGTTGATTTTGTTGGGGGATCTCTGTGCCTCCTAGATTTGGATAGCTGTTTCCGTCCCCAGACTGGAAGTTTTCAGCTATTATTTCTTGAAATAAATGTTCTGCTCCCTTTTAACTCTCTTTTCCTTCTGGGATCCCTATAACGCAAATGTTATTGCTCTTGATGGAGCCACTAAATTCCCTGAATCTATTCTCATTTTGCATAATTCTTTTTTCTCTCATTTCTTCAGCTTGATTACTTTCCATTACCCTGTCTTCTAGTTCATTAATTCTTTCCTCTGCTTCTTCCGGCTTGCAAATCATTCTATCAAGTGTATTCTTAATTTCATTTATTGTGTTCTTCATCTCTGATTCTTTTTATCTCCGTGTTAAGGGTCTCCCTGATGTCCTCCACTCTTTTCTCAAGTCCAGTGACTATCATTATGATCATTATTTTAAATTCTCTATCAGTCATGTTACTTATATTCATTTCACTCATGCTGTGGTTTTGTCCTGTTCTTTCATTTGGGACATACTCTTCTGTGTCATTTTGCCTAACTCTCTGTGTCTGTTTTTCTGTGTTAGAAAAGTCAGCTATGCCTTGAAACTAGTAGGAAGGACATCCACTTTTAATTAGGTGGCACTGGTCCTCTTCCACTGGGGAGACTGATTGGCAGGGGCTGCTCCATAAAGCATGCTGGGCAGGGGTGCAGTTTTAACAAGGTGCATGCATCCACTGCAGAGGTCAGGAGATGCAATTTTGGCAAGCTTTGTGTGAGTCTTCTGGGGGAGGGAATCCACAGACCAGGACTGAGGCAGGCCTGGTTGGCCAGGAGTTGGGGTGTAGTATAAGCAAGTTAGGTAGTGAGTGCCCACACCATGCTGGTTCCTACAAGTGGTTATGTGTTTATGATGAGGGGCAGGGGAGGGAAACAGTGCCTTCCAGCTCCTTTGTTCCTGGAGAAGTCCCTTAGCAAAGTCTGACATTAGTAACTTACTCTCCCTCCCCTAGGCCCTTTCAAACTGTTACCTCCAAGCTGTGTATCTCCATGGGCTATTTGCTGTGCTGTCTCTTTAAAGACAGGCTTAGCTTCATATGACCTTCTGGTCTCTCTCAGACCTGAGTAGCTGATTTTTAAAGTTCCAAGCTTTAAGTCCCACTGGTTGTAAGCACTCACAAAACTCAGGCCCTCTGATTTTCAAAGCCAAATGCTATGGAATTGCTCTTCCCATTTTAGGCTCCCTGGTGTTCTAGTCTGTTTCTTGCCCATATCTGCACCTACAGCTCTTTTTCTCTGGTGGTCAGACTTACGAGGTTTAACTTGAGTCCTCACCCCTTCTGCCCTCTTCGATGTGGCCTCTTCTCTATGTATAGTTGGGGAATTTGGCCAGTTTTGGGGTCCTTTCCTGAGTTGTTTGCTCTAGTTTGAAATGTTATCTAGCTGTATTTGTAGGATGAGGTAACTTTAGGGTCTTCCCACTCTTCCATCTTCCCCAGAAGCCCTATCTATAACAGTCTGTTTCAAATTAATCACACTTTTAATGGATACAAAAGCTCTACATTTTACAGTCCTCCTCCAATATTTTTGATGACACAATTTACATCTCTTTACATTGTGTGTAATTATTGTAGTTATAGTTATTTTTACTTCTTTTGTCTTTCAACCTTCATTCTAGAGTTAAAAGTGATTTACTCACCATCATTACATTGGAGTATTTAAATTTACCATATATTTACCTCAGCAGTGAGTTTTATACTCTCATATATTTTTCTCTTACTAATTAGGACCTTTTTGTTTCATCTTGAAGAACTTCCTTTACTATTTCTAATAAGACCAGTCTAGGGCTGGTAGACTCCTTCAGCTTTTTTTTTTTTTTTAAAGATTTTTACTTATTTATTTGACAGAGAGAGAGAGAGAGACAGCGAGAGAGGGAACACAAGCAAGAGAGGGTGGGAAAGGGAGAAGCAGGCTTCCTGCTGAGCAAGGAGCCTGATGCGGGGCTCGATCTCAGGACTCTGGGAAGGCAGACTCTTAACAACTGAGCCACCCAGGCACCCCCTCCTTCAGCTTTTATTTGTCAGTAAATTCTTTATCTCTCCTTCAGTTCTGAAGAACAACTTCACCAGGTAGGGTATGTATTCTTGGTTTGAAGTTTTTCTCATTCAGCACTTTTAATATATTATCCCACTCCCTTCTTGCCTACAAAGTACCTGCTGAAAACAATCTGTTTGTAGTTTTATCAGAATACCCTTATATGCAATAGGTTGCTTTTCTCTTGCTGCTTTTAAGATTGTCTCATTGTCTTTAACTTTTGACAGTTTAATTACAGTGTCTATGTCAGTCTCTTTGGATTCATCTTATTTGGTAATACTTGAGCTTCTTGGATCTGAATGTCTGTTTCTTTCCTCAGTTTAGGAAAGTTTTCAGCCATTAGTTCTTTGAATAAGCTTTCTGTCCCTTTCTGTCTCTCTTCTTCTAGGACACCTATAAGGTATATATCAGTCCACTTGATGATGTCCCATAAGACCCTGAAGCTATCTTCACTCTTTTTCACTCTTTTTGCTCCTCTGATTAAATGAATCCCACTGTCATTAAAAAAAAAAAAAAGATTTTATTTATTTTATTTGACAGAGAGAGAAAGCACAAGCAGGAGGAGCTTCAGGCAGAGGGAGAGGGAGAAGCAGGTTCCCCGCTGAGCAAGGAGACCAATGCAGGTCTTGATCCCAGGACCCTGGGATCATGCCCTGAGCCAAATGCAGACATTTAACTAACTGAGCCAGCCAGGCACCCCATAAAGGGGAAGACTTTAGCACCCAGAAACAGGTTGATTAAAAGCTAGACCCCCAGGCAGCAGCAGGGAATGTATGTAGCTAAACCCCATCCAGGGAGAAACTGGGAAATGGGCATTTTTGCCTGTTCCCTTTGTGCTGGGTCTAGGTGGTTAGCCATGGAGGGGCACTCCTGAGCCCTTTAAAAGCTACTTCTTTGTTTGCCGTGGTCCTCCAAGATTCTTGAATGCAAACCCTATTGGCTATGAGCCAGACAATTTGCATGCTCATCCTGGGGTAGAAGCTATAGAAGCTGGGGAGCCAGATGTGTATACAAGTTCCTTACAAGGTGATACTAATATCTTGCTTTTATTATTTTAGAAAACTTGAGGGAGAAGGTAAAAGTGTCCACCGGCTTCCCTGATTAACTCTGGGGAAGATCACAGCCAGACCATAGATGTGTGCTATATTAGAAGCCTGGCCCTCAGGCAGTAGCTTTTTTTTTTTTTTTTTTTCATTTAAATTCAACTAGCCAACATATAGTACATCATTAATTTTTGATGTAGTGTTCAATGATTGATTAGTTGCATATAATACCCAGTGCTCATCACATCATATGCCCTCCTTAATGCCTATTACCCAGTTACCCCACCCACCTCCCCTTCCACAACCCTCAGTTCCCCAGAGTCAAGTGTTTGTCATAGTTTTTCTCCCTCTCTGACTTCTTCCCATTCAGTTTCTTCCTCCTTTCCTCTGTGATCCTCTTGTGCTATTTCTTATATTCCACCTATGAATGAAACCATATGATAATTGTCTTTCTCTGCTTGACTTATTTCATTTAGTGTAATACCCTCTAGTTCCATCCATGTCGATATAAATGGTAGGTATTCATCTTTTCTGATGGCTGAGTAATATTCCGTTATCTTCTTTATCCATTCATCTGTTGAAGGACATCTCAGCTCCTTCCACAGTTTGGCTGTTGTAGGCATTGCTGCTATGAACATTGGGGTGAAGGTGCCCCTTCTTTTCACCACATCTGTATCTTTAGGGTAGAAGACATGAACAGACACTTCTCCAAAGAAGACATACAAATGGCCAACAGACACACGAAAAAAGGTGGCAACTTTTAAAGTATGCAGATGACTCTCAGTGAGAGACTGGGAAATAGGTACTTTTGCCTCGTCCTGCTGCAGTGAGCCCTGGGGGATAGCCATGGTAAATGCTCATGCACCCATTAAGAACTGCTTCTTTGTTTGCTATAGTCTTGTGAGGCTCATGAATGAAGCCCCACTGGCTTTCAAAGATAGGTGTTTTAGGGGGCCCATCCCTCAGATAGGGGTCTTAAAATCTGGGGTGCTAGATGTGGGATCCCGACCCTTTAGTCCTCAGAAAGAAGACTAACGATGGCTGACAAATCAGGTTGGAACTGGAAAAATTAATTTTATTTTATTACATTTGATAACTATCAATGATTTTAAGTTGTCCCATGCATTCAATTTAAAAAGAATAAAATTTTAAAGACTAGTTCAACAGTAAAAATATGTATTTGTTCTTTAGCATTTTTAATAAATTGTGTTGTTATTAAGAGAAAAGTCAAGTTTCAAATGTTCAGAAAAACACTGACATTTTCATTCTTAGTTTTTAGAGTGTTGACATAAGTTTATTGTTTCACATCACATTTTCTGCTACTTAAAGGTAGGAAGGGGAGTTTATTCAAATGACATTGGACCTAATTTATATGTAAGTCAGGACTATGTGTGATGGAGACTAGGACCTAACTTACTTAACATTTTAGTGAGTTCAGTTTTCTGTGTGTGACCACAATAGCAGAGAGCCTAGAATATAATAGATCCTGCTGATTCTGAGTCAGTCTACACAAATTAAAATTGATTGAACCAGGTAATTTTTCTATTGTATTTGATTTTGTTATAATCTCATAAACACAAAATTCCAATATTTCTTATTTTATTCCTACACAGTTTAGTTGAAGAGCCACTCTAATAAGGTGAAGGTCTAAGCTCCTCCAACCCTACATTGCCCTCTGTATCATATATCTTGAATTACATTATACTTAATTTATCTTCTCTATTGAATTGTGAATACTTCCAGATAGAACTTTTTGTCTCTAATAGAGTAGAATCAACAAACATTTTTTATGTGCCAGGCATAGCATTAGGCACTAGTAATACAAAGATAAGTGGGCAGAGGCTTATAGAATGGGCTCCCATCCCTGACCACAATATGTGGAATATCTGCAAGGACTAAATCTCATACATCTTTGCCTCTAGCCCAGAGCAAATTTTTTTTAAGATTTTATTTATTTGGGGGTGCCTGGGTGGCTCAGTTGGTTAAGCAGCTGCCTTCAGCTCAGGTCATGATCCTGAAGTCCCGGGATTGAGTCCCACATCAGGCTCCCTGCCCTACAGGGAGTCTGCTTCTCCCTCTGAGCCTTCCCCTTCTCATACTCTCTCTCTTTCTCTCTCCCTCTCTCATTCTGTCTCTCTCTCTCAAATAAATAAATAAATAAAATCTTTAAAAAAAGATTTTATTTGTCAGAGTGAGGGCACAAGCAGGGGGAGCAGCAGGCAGAGGGAGAAGCAGGCTCCTCACCGCGTAAGGAGCCCAATGCAGGACTCAGTCCCAGGACCCTGAGATCATTACCTGAGCCAAAGGCAGATGCTTAACCAACTGAGCCACCGAGGCATCCCTAGCAGGTCACCAGATGGTCAGATATACAACAAACATGGCAATCCTCTGTCAACCCCAAATTCCAGCCAGTGGCAAATGTTACTAATTAACAATTGCACTTTTTCCCCCTTGGCCAGACTTAGACCTAAGGAACTTCTTACGACACTCAAGGGTCTCAAGATTCTAAAAATCCCAGTGTCAGTGCATACACCACAGCAAGTTAAGCACAGCTTCTAGGCGTAGGGACTGGGTATCAGTAGTTCTTACAACCCCCCAGTTGATACCAATGTGCAGCCAAGAGTCAGAATCACTGTTCAACCCTTGCCATTCAGTGTGGTGTCTGGAGCAGTAGCAACAGCATCCCCAGGGAGCTGGTTACAAATGTACACTCTCAGGTTCCACCCCAGACCCACTGGCTAGTAGTTGCATTTAATCTAGGCCTCAGGTGATCTAAATACACATTAAAGCTTGAAAAGAACCACAGCAGCTTCTGCCACCTTATTTTCAATTGGTAAGTGTGGTTTGCTGAATAATGGCCCCAACGATGTCTACATTTTGATGCCCCAAACGTGAATATGTGACCTTACATGGCTAAGGAGATACCGCAGATGTGATTTAATTAAGGGTCTTGAAATAAATTATCCTGGATCATCCAGGTGACCCCAGCGTAAGAGGAAGGCAGATGGGCAAGAGTCAAAGAAGGGGGTGTGATGACAGAAGCGAGTCTGAGTGATGTGGGCCATGAGCCAAGAAATGTGGGCGGCCTCTAGAGGCTGGAAAAGGCAAGAAAAAAGATTCTTCCCTACAGCCTCCGGAAGCAACACAGCCCTACCAACCTCCAGAACTGGAGGATAATAAATTTGTATGGTTTTAAGCTACTAAATGTGTAGTAATGTGTTACAGCAGCAATAGGAAACTAATACAGTAAACAAGATGAAATGTGTCATCCATGCCCAGTGCAAGATAATCAAAAAAATATATATTGGCCCCTCCCCCCAGTTCCTGGCACAGAGCTCCTAAAACCCTTGTAATACCCTAAGTGATAAGAGCACTGGGAGGTGCTCTAATGAGGTGACTCTAGGTGGGCTCCTGGATGACTCTGGCATGGGGGCCAGTCACCAGAAAGACCCAGCCATAATTAGAAGCTTAGAATTTTCAGCCCTACACACACCCCATCCTCCAAAGAGAGGAGAGGGCCTGGAAATGGAGTTAATAATTGCTCATGCCTGCATGAGGAAACCTCCATAAATCCCAGTCGTAGGGGGTTTGGGGAGCTTCCAGGTTAGCAAAAATATCCACACTGAGAGAGTAACATACCCCAGCTCCATGGAGACAGAAATTCCTGCACTCAGGACCTTCCCAGACTGCATCCTATGTATCTCTTCATCTGGATGTTCATCTGTATCCTTCACCATATTCTTTAGTACACTGTTAATATAAGTGTTTCCCTGAGTTCTGTGAGCTGCTTTAGCAATTCAGTCAAACCCAAGAAGGGGATTTGTTGGAACCTCTGATAAATAGCTGGCTAATTAGAAACACAGGTGACAACCTGGACTTGTGACTGGCATCTGAAGGTGGTGGGGGCAGGACAGTCTTGTGGGACTGAGCCCTTAGTCTGCGGCATTTGATGGTATCTCTGGGTGGATAGTGTCAGAATTGAGTTGAATTCTTGGACGCTCTCCTGGTGTCTAAGCATTGCTGGGTGTGGGGAAAAACTCTGTACATTTGGTTACCAGAAATGTCAGAGATGAAGTGTTCTCTATGAAGTACAGGAGCCTCACAGGAAGGAAAGACATTACAGGGAGAGCCGAGTTTTTCCCTACACAGGAAGGAAAAAACTGAGTGTTTCCTTATTACACCCCGCTAGCCTTTAGAAGGTGTTGAGTGGGGGCGGTGCTGACCAGAGAAGGAAGACAGAGGATAATTTATTTCATACAAAAAGGGAAAATTATCAAAGCTAGTTACTTGAAACAAAATTAATGTAAATTCGAAAGGATATATGGGTTAATTAAACTTTAAGAAATGAAAGGGGGAAAAAAAAAGAGAAGCTTGCAGAACTATCAAATATTTTATAATCTTTTGGCCTCCACAATGAAGAAAGTCAAAAACAATAGGAAATTGACCAAATGAATTTAAATTCTGGAGAAAGTTGATTAAATCATGTTCTACTTTGATTGTTCTAGCTGTAAATGCTAAACCTGCAAGTAAGAAAATGATGATTAAAGGCCAGAGCAACATTTGACCTGTTAACTCCAGCTTTGGGAAGATGAAAGGAGTAATTTGGAAGTGGTTTGGAAATTCTTCCTCCCTCATTTCTTTGAGGGGATGAATTTGAGTCATGACATCGTCCTGCTCATTCTACCTACTGCCATTACGTGGAAGGCACTTTGAGCTACAGAGCTCATCCTCTTGGTATTCTGGGTAAACTACCTTAGGATTTAATCAATCATCATCCTGCTGGGACTGCTCTCCCTTCCCCTTACTATTGCTCAGAAGTGTTGAGTCTACTTGGAGTGAGTGCTAGGAGCAGAACAGAGTCAAAATCTGGCGCTTGGTTGATTTTTGCCAAAAGAATGAATACATGAGGGTACAGTCACAGTAGAATTGACATCAAAGGTTACACCAAAGGAAGGAAAGCTGGAGTTGAGATGTCATAGAAACATTAAGCTGATAGTGTGGTGTAATGTAGGATCTAAATGATACTGAGTTTTATTGGCTGAACTTCTGATTTTTTTTCTGGAAACAGACGATTTAACAGTTCAACAACCATGTAATAACCACTTCAGTGCATCAGATATTAAACCAAGAGGTGAGAATAGATGTGGTTAATCCCTGCTTGCAAGAAGTATTCCAGGTATTTATTACTATTTATTAATATCACTCTAAAAATGAATAGCTTAAAACAAAAGCTATTTCATCATAACTTTTGATATTGTAGGTTAAAAAATGGGGCAGGGCTCAGGTAGGCAGTTCTGTTCTCCATGATGTCAATTGAGGTCACTCATATAATTAGCTGGCATTAGGGCGGGTTTGGAGGGTTCAAGATGACTTCATTCACATATCTGGTGCCAGTGCAGGGATGGCTGGAAAGCTGGGCTCAGTTTCAATTAACAACTGGAGAGTCTGTTCTTAGTCTCTCCAGCATGTGATCTGAGAGTACTTAGACTTCTTACATGGTAGTACTCAGGGCTTCTAAATTAGTCCAAGGGCCTGAGCAGAAGCCTCAAGGCTTCTTTTGATGTCAGTTCTGCTGTTAGCCCAGGTTCATGGGGGAGAGGATTATACTCTACCTCTGAAAGAGGAGTAACCTCTTCTACTTTTGTAGAAACAAGCGGGCTCATATATTAGTAATCAGATATGTACTAATATAGAGCTATGCACAGGGTACTATGTACAGGGATAACTGAAATGAGTCTTGAAGGATTAATAAGATTTAGCTGTATAAGTTAAAATAATAAATTTATTAGTCAACAACATGAGCAAACCCATGGAAGCATGAAAGACCATGCTGCAATCCATATGATAGAGTGAGTAAAAGTGAGGGAACCACGGTGCAATCAGCAAGAGTCAAGAGAGAGCCCCAGAAATCCAGAGCAAGTCTGCTCCATCTCTCAAGGGTCAGGAATGGACCCGCACAGAGTGCAGAGAGCCTATGGCCATGCTACTGCAGACCCTTCCCTCATAAGTAAGAGTGAATAGGGAGCATCGGGCATTTGCCTTCTTACTGCCCCCTCACTGTTACAGATCTGCTTCCACCATCTGCCTCAAGTCCACTGCAGTCCATGCCTATCCTCGCCTCCTCATTGCTCCTCTCCTGCACTCAGATGCTCTGAGTCTCTGCTTATGCACTGTCCTGTTCTACCCCCATCCTTCCCCAACTCCAGATACCCTCTGTTCCACCCTCTGGAATTCAAGACTTTCATCAGCACAGCAAATTTTTTACTTGGCCCACCACTTGGAGCACTTGATTAAAGGACCAGGTTTCTTTATTATAAAATTGTCATTTTTCCATTTACAGTTATAATTAATTTTAAGAAGATAGTTTCAGACTATGTAAAAGATCCTGTTTTCATCAGCCCTTCCATTCATTCATTCCTTTTTGCATACCTGTATGGACTCATGATTTCTAATTCTATCTAGTGGGCTCTCACAATCTATTACTGTCATTTTTTTTATCTTCATGGCGAATCTGATTTGGCTTCTGGGAGGGCTTTTTAGCTGGCTTTTCTGTCTTTTGACCTATCCTCATTATTCTTTGAGACCTTCCTTATGTTCTGGCACAAGATGTTCTGTGCCTATCATGCTCTTTCCTTACTCTGGCCCTGAAATTAGCGGTCTCTCCAAGGAGCTCTCATTCCTTTTAGTGGGGAATGGTATTTGGAAGCTAAGATTCAAGTGTCAGACATATTCATTGCTATTGATGTGCTGCTACTCCCAGACTCAGAGGATGTAACACACACACACACACACACACACACACACACACACCCCTTGTATGAGCATTTACTTCTCTACCTACCCAGGTATACATGGAACACCATGGGTTCATACAAATTTTAAATTCAATCCAACATGATGAGGTTTAACCTGATTTTCTCTCTCTCTCTCTCTTGCTCTCTCTCTCTATGTGTGTGTGTGTGTGTGTGTGTGTGTGTATTTGTACTCCCTTCCTTGATATGAGGAACTTGGTTCCCATTACTCTTTCATCTCCTTATTCAATCAATCCCCTTCGTGTTTCCACTCTCTCTCCTACACAGATGCCTCTCCATTCCACTTGAGCTTGACACCTTTCCTTGGGGGCTTCAATGCTGAGGACTACTATTTACCCTTCTGGGACTTGACACCCAAAACTGGGTCACGCCTCTTCATAGATGCCCTCTTCACCCAGCTGGAACATTTTACTTAACAAGAACACTTGGCCTTAATGGAATCTTACATCTTTTGTATTCTTAAAACCACAATATTCTTATAGGGTGCATTTGCTATGGGTGTCACAGCTCAAGAGGCCATTTTACTGACAAAATGATTGTCAGGTCATGGGAGAGTGTACTCGATAACCAGTACAAGTTTTCTTAGAGAAAAATAAGATAGTAGAAGTCCATCAAAATATTTCAGTAATTTTACTGTCTGCGAATATTAAACTCTATTGTTAATAGACATTTTTAAGTTGTGTTTTTAAAAAGATCATCTATAATCTACTTACAAGAGACATAAAAGAAAAAAATGAGGGAGTTTGAATATAAAAGAAGGAAAAAACATAAACCAGAATACTACTGACTAAAAGGAAGCTAGTATGAAATAAAAATAATATTGTTTGTAATGGCACCAAGAGACATGAAGTATTTATGTAAAAATATAGCAAAATATGGGCAAGATTTGTATGCTGAGAACTTCAAAATGCAAATGAAAGAAATCTTTAAAATTAGGGACGCCTGGGTGGCTCAGTCGTTAAGCGTCTGCCTTTGGCTCAGGTCATGATCTCAGGCTCCTGGGATCGAGCCCCACATCGGGCTCCCTGCTCGGCAGAAAGCCTGCTTCTCCCTCTCCCACTCCCCCTGCTTATGTTCCCTCTCTCGCTGTGTCTCTCTCTGTCAAATAAATAAATAAATAAATAAATAAATAAATAAATAGAAAGAAATCTTTAAAATTAAATAAAAGGGGAGATATTGTTTATGCATTGGAAGATTTGATATTGTTAAGATGTTGATTCTTGGGGTGCCTGGGTGGCTCAGTGGATTAAGGCCTCTGCCTTCGGCTCAGGTCATGATCTTGGGGTCCTGGGATTGAGCCCCGCATCCAGCTCTCTGCTCAGCGGGGAGCCTGCTTCCTCCTCTCTCTCTGCCTGCCTCTCTGCCTACTTGTGATCTCTCTCTCTGTCAAATAAATAAATAAAACTTTTAAAAAAACAGATGTTGATTCTTCCCCAAATTGATACTTATATTCAATATGTTGGTAATCAAAATCCCAGAAGAAATTTTTGTAGAATAGACAAGTTGATTCTAAAACTTATATTTAAAGCCAAGAAACAAGAATACAGAAAAAAAAAAAA
>CM052883.1:69153581-69229436 GCA_028534135.1 Potos flavus | reverse complement strand
ATGTGGCCCTTCTTTGTACTACATCTGCATCTTTGGGGTAAATACCCAGTAGTGCAATTGCAGGGTCATAGGGTAACTCTATTTTTAATTTCTTGAGGAATCTCCACACTGTTTTCCAAAGTGGCTGCACCAACTTGCATTCCCACCAACAGTGGAAGAGGCTTCCCCTTTCTCCACATCCTCTCCAACATTTGTTGTTTACTGTCTTGTTGATTTTGGCCATTCTAACTGGTGTAAGGTGGTATCTCAGTGTGGTTTTGATTTGAATCTCCCTGATGGCTAATGATGATGAACATTTTTTCATGTGTCTGTTAGCCAATAAATAAAATCTTTAAAAAGAAAGAAAGAACAGAGACCATGGGGTGAGAACCAAAAGATGCTCGCTCACTCGCTCTTTTTCCCTGTCTCTCCCCCTCCCTCCCCCACTCCCTTCTTCTCCCTCCCTTTCTCCTCTCCCACATACCCCTCCTGTATCTTTGCCCATTGTTCTCACTTCACCCACAGGACCTCTCTGGCTTTTCATGTGATTGGCTGTAGTTCACAGCACCAACCAGCTTAGTCTTCAATTGTACAAATTCTAAATTTGCAACGAAGTACACTAATGGACCCAACTAATGTGTTTAACCAACTGCCCTTGGGTCAGCAATATACACCCGTCCAACCGGCTGAAACCGGAGAGTGGGCTCACCCAGGAGTGAGATCATATGCGATAAAAAGGACTAGAGAGCTAGATGGAAGAAATGTCAAAAGAGCAAACCACCCAGTGAGAGAAATATATACATATTCTCTATACTATTACCAGTCTATAGATGTGCCAAATCTGAGAAATCAGGCGGCCCTTTGGGTTATGGGAAGACAGATGAAAAGTGTCCAGCTGATAGAGACTGGTAACTTTCAGTGTCTCTTTTCTGATGGCTGTTTTTACAAAACAAAATAATGTTAATTGGAAACTGCAGCCACGTAATTAGCCTGATGATTCCTTTTCATTATACTAACACAGGAGTTCCACATTTTATGTTCTTCTTTAATCTTTATAACTTATTCTAAATAATGGATCATACTTCTCTTTTGCTTAGAAGTTTGATCACTAAGTCAGTGAAATTCTCAGTAGACCTAGAAGACAAATCTGAGTTTATCCAGCATACATGTTCTTGAAACTTGTCCAAATCAAATCATATTTTCTTGATGAATTATGTAGTGTTATGATTTATCCTTTACAATTATTTCATAAAATTCTTTGTGGCTTTTGAGTGTTTGAAGGATTTTTGCTCATATTTTGTCATTTGTTCCATATTTACTGGATGCCTATATGCTACTTTCTAGATGCTGTCAAGTAAGTAATACATATAAATAATATGCACGTCTCTCTTAGGAGCTCCAAAAGTAAAAGATTCCCTTTATATTCTTATAAAAATGATTTAATACAAATATGTCCTCATTAACTTTTTGTCGAATGTAGATTTTCATATATCGTACAAGAGAGTTTGACATAATACAAAACTGTCTCCAATTGCATGAGTGAAAAAACTGAAGGACTAGAAAGCTCATTTGCTCAAGAACACACAGCTATATAGCAGAAAAAGCCAAACCAGGAAGTAGTAGGAATTAGCAGTTAGCAAGAATTAGTAGTTAGCAGGAAAAGCAAACCCCAGGATTTATTTCCCTCAGCCTGGAGTATAGCACTTCCTCTCTCCAATCAGATTTCCTTAAATTATGGCTCACCAGTAACCACCCTAGTTCCTGCAAATATTGTTATCATTGTTGTCACCAATAAATGTACTTTGAAAAAAAAAGAAAGAAAGAAAAAAGAAAAACAAAAAACTTCCCCATTAGAATTACTTTGGTTTAAACTGTTAACCTTAAATCTTCAGTTTTAACCTTGGTGTTTCCTGCTTGATACAGCATTAAAATTAGTGATTTCTTAATAAACTTTGGTTGGAAAACCTTTATTATAGTAAGAATCCTGAACCAGGGAATATGACTCAGCTCACCAAGGTTATTTTCAAGTAAATGACTTCCCACAACCACAGTCATTCCAGTCTCATATTTCCTGGAAGACGCTAAATTTAGCCAACCTGGATATTAAAATGTAATTTTGTGAACTAGCCAGATTAATCCCTCTTAATTAAATGAACAATTGTTTATTACTAAACCACTGGAAAAAAATGGCAACCAGTATAGTCAAAACCAAAAGTCTTAAATCCCAAAAGAAATCAAACATTGATAAGCAAGCAATAATAGCTAGCATTTCAAATCCTTGAACTGAAAGATATCGATTCATAGCAATAGTAACAGAATCTTCCTAATTATAAGTGCAGCTCTGGTTACCACAGTGAATTTTCTTTTGATTTCAAATAATAGAAATGAATTCTGATTAGCTTTAAAATAAGACACACCCAGAAATTTGCAAGCTGCGCTCAGATGGGCTGGTCTGGTTTGGCAGTTGGGTTTTCTGAGAACGTAGCCAGGCCGCAGCCAGTGTGTCCTGCCGAAGCCCCAGCTTTCCAGCCACTGGCAGTAGGTACAGAATTTGATCAAGCAGGACCCTTGGCCTCTAACTTGAGGGCTTTCTGTACCATTGTAGTTACTACCAATCCAACCAAACTACAGATTTCAAATTACAACCAAATAAACCCAGTAGGGAAGCTGGTAATATTTATGGCACCATTTGGTCACTGGCACCCAGACAGCAAAGCCATTTTCCTGGGTGCTGAAAGCTACCCTCTGCTACAATCACACTGTCTTAGATCCAGGTCTTCGAAGAGCAAAGCAGAGAAATAAGAATCTATCAATCCATCAAGTTCATTAGGGCTCTTGGAACTTCTGCATTGCCATGATTAAGCTTCTGCAAAAGACTTTATATACTCAGAACATGACTAATGTAAGGAATAGAAATGTAAAATATAAAATGTATATACTCAGGACATGACTAATATACGGAATATAAATGAAAAGAAACTAAATAGAGTATTGCAGAATTTCATGCACACTCTATTACAAGACAGCAGTGCACCTGCTGCCAAGCTATCTTTGGATGTAATGATGGAACTCAGCGGAAGAAACATTAGAAATAAGGCCAAAAATACCAGTGTTATCACAGCTGCATGTTTCTCTGAAGTCGCCAAGATGTTACTGCTTTGAAATCCTTCCTAGGGAAATAGGAAAAAGGGGGCAGTGACTCAGAATCTGAAGATGAAGGACCTTCTTCTAGTGCAAGGTGCTGCAGCAAAGAGACACTCCGAACACAGGGTTGCAACAGGCTGTGAATGTAAGAATGTGTGTACTCAAGAGACAAAAGCAGAACGAAAACTGAGGCATTTGACTTTTCAGCCGTTCACTTGATTCCTCGAGGTTCAGCAAGTAAATTACTAAAGCATGCAACATGCTCTGAGAAGAGGTTTGAAATGAGGGTGATGCTTAGGGACCTTATCTCCAGATTGGTGGGAATTTATGGGCTTTTTCTCTTTAACTTTGATCCTTTGGTGCAGAGTTTCTGCAGCCCCTTCAAAGAGAAATAACCAAGAGTCTTCTGTTTGCTGCACAAATGCATCATCATTGCTCAAAACTGAGGCCAACAATTTTGTAATTGACAAAAAGTCTAGGGAAGACATGATGGTAGTAAGCAATGCTATCACAGATAGCAGCTCGATGTCCTCTGGCCGAGACCCCTCCAAGATCTGACCCAGTGTGAAACACATAAAGAAAAGACTGTGATGACATCTTCTAGAAGTTTGATTCAGCTCTTCTGAGCACCAATTCCTCAGATGTTGCAGAAGAAAGTCTGGGGTGAGCCTAAAAAGGCCTTGATAGAAGCAAGAGTGCAAAGGGGTGCCTGTTGGCTCAGTCGGTTGAGCATCTGACTCTTGATTTGGGCCCAGGTCATGGTCTCAGAGTTGTGAGACTGAGCCCCACATCAGGCTCCACACTCAGCAAGGAGTCTGCTTGAGATTTTTCTCCTTCTCCCTCTCCCTCTGCCACTCACATGCTCTCTCTCTAAAATAAATCTTTAAAAGAAGAAGAAAAAGGAGTAGGAGAAAGAGAAGGAGGAGGAGGAGGAGAAAGAACAAGAAGAAGAAGGAGAAGGAGGAGGAGGAAGAGGAGGGAGCGAGGAAGAGTACAAGAATATGGCAAATTCAATGCTAGATTGCATCTCTGGAGCAGACATTCTAGAATTGAGAAAGAGGAAGAGAATGACAAAGATGGGTGGGAAAGTACCAGTCTTGGGAAGAGGAGGATGTTGATGGTGAATGGGCTGATGTGTACCACTCTTCCCTGAAGAACAGCAAGAACTTGCCAAAAATCTGACCAGCATTCTCACAGAGGAGTGGAAAACCAAAACTACCACCCTCAGAACAAGGCTGATTCTAACCTGGAAAAACTTCCAGAAAATCCACCTGGATTTTCCTCCAGCTGAGGAAAAAACAAAGTGCTGCCCTAGGAAACCCAAAAATGAAATATACTGAAATACCACCAATGGGCCCAGAGACAAGTGACGTCCACTTCAGGACACTGAAGTTTTCATAAGAGCCCAAGTCTGTAGGGCAGACAAGATTAGCAACCACAGTGGCCGGAAAGACAGACTGGGAACAGTATGTTAGGAAGAAAACCCAAATGAATCCACTTTCCAGTTCCACAAAAAAGATAAAACAAAAACAAAACGACAAAGGAGAAGACCTTTATGATGAGGCATGACAGCCAGAATGCCCAGTCGGAAAAATAGGTGTTCCCTCAGAGAAAAGTTGACATTACAAGATGCACGTTTGAAAAAGAAGAGATATAGAATGAATTCGTTCCCAAGCAAGTTCTCCATTCTGGGGATAATATTAAATTGTATACTTTTCCCAAAAACTACTAAGTCAAAAAAAAATTGTTTATTTTTTAAGTCCCAAAGTACTACATTTCGAAAACTTTACAGTAAAAAAAAAAAATTTTTTTTAAAGAACTTTTTGAAGGGAAATACAGTGTTTGTTTGGGAGGATGTGCAGAGGGGTGAAGGATGTCTGCAATATTACTGTGTCAGAGCTGTACAAAAGGATATAGTCGGAGACATGGCAAAATCTCACGGAAGTATATATATATATACAGTCCTGTTGACCCAGTAATCCCACTCCTAGGGATCCACCCTGAAGATACCATTTCAACCAATACATATGTAAAGGTTATTCTTTGCGTCAATGTTTCTAATTGCAAAGCATTGGGAACAACTTACATATCCGTATGTCAGGTGAATGGCTGGACAACCACAGTGCATCCACGTGACAGAGGACTGTGCTTCCATAAAAAAGGATAAGGAAGATGTCTAAGAATTGATATGGAGTAACTTCCAGGACATATTTATAAGCAATAGAAGTAAAGTACAGAAGAGTATCTATTTAATGCCACCCTTCGTGGAAGAAAGAAAGGGATATAAGAAAACATATGTGTGTTTACTCATTTATGAGCAAAAGAAATGAAGGAGAAACCTGAAATGCAGAGACTGGCTCCTTGCCAGATGAGTGTGGAAAGAGGGTGGGGGATGAGCCTGAGATAGAAGGGATGAGGAGGAAGTCACATATCCAATTAGAGCTATCAAAGATTCTGTATGTCAGGAAAAACTTGGTCGTATTTTTACTCGCAAAAACCCTGAAGCCAATTTCATAAATGTAATTGGTCAAATCATGAATTCTTCCTTTATCTATTTCCTTCATTTTTCATTTCCTTTTTTGTACCAAAGCCTTTCCTTAACAATTTTACTTTACCAGATAGTTATTTTTACCACCAAGGTAGAATTTGAATTTTATTTCTTAAAGAACTCTGCTGCAAAAGAGGATCATTTGATTAGCTCTAATCACCATTCAGCTAGGTCAATAGGAACTAGTAGAATATTAATAAAATTTAAAAGACTAATTAGAAACTCAGTTATTTTAGGAGATGATTATCCCTGTGGTTATGGGCTTGTCATCACTTGGAGAACAGTGTTTTCTGAAGTGGAAACATGTTTAAATTTAACATTCAATGTCTCTTTATTTTTAATAGAACACACATGGAATTTTATTCACCTCTGTGCCTTCGTTCAAGTATTTCCCTCTACCTGGTGTGCCTCATTCTCCCTTCATCAGGGAAACAAACTCTTTCTGCAAGATCAGCTCAGACATCATTTCCCAGGGTGCCATTCTGACCCCCGAGGATAGACCAGGGATTCCCTGTCAGGGTTCTCATTAAACGCTGCCTTCCTTATATCACAGCACTTCCCAGATTGTCCTGGAACTAGGTTCATATGCTTTTTCCTTCCTTGGACTAGAAACTCCTATAAGTTGTGAGCTACACACCACATGTTTATCTATCCTCAATTCTCAGCACAGAACTTCAAATGTAAAAAAATGCCATAAATTTGTGCTGAATAGTACAGTTTTATTTTTTTGTATTTTCTTTTTTATTTATTTATTTTTTTTTTTAGTAATCTCTACACCTGACATGGGGCTCAAACTCATGACCCGGGGATCAAGAGTCACATTTTTGCATTTTCTTTGCCTTGAGTCGGGTTTTTTTTTTTTTAAGATTTTATTTATTTATTTGACAGAGAGAGATCACAAGTAGGCAGAGAGGCAGGCAGAGAGAGAGGGGGAAGCAGGCTCCCCGCTGAACAGAGAGCCCAATGCGGGGCTCGATCCCAGGACCCTGAGATCATGACCTGAGCCAAAGGCAGAGGCTTTAACCCACTGAGACACCCAGGCGCCCCCGCTTGAGTAGGGTTTGTATGTCTTTGCTACTCATGAAAATTATGCTCCTAAAGTCATTGACTCTTTCATCACTGGATATGAACCAGTGATTACAGAAAAAGTATCAGTCATGTAGTTGAACCCTTTTTACTTAATAAAGCCTCCTAGAATTGTTCTGTGAATCTCCAGTAAGCTCAGCAGTAAAGTCTTACTGGATAAATTATTCCAGGTTTTTTTCTCCCTGTCAAATTTAAATGCCCATAACTTCATATTCATCATGTAATGCAAAGCAGTATTTATATGATGTCTGTGTAAGATATAGCAGTGACCCAGAAGAGGTGAATGGTGATGCTGAGTCCCTTAGTGACTAAGACTGGGTGAAAGTGTAGAAGACCAGAAATACAGGGAACTATCCAAAAAATAAAATCTGTCTTTCTTAAGGGAAAGAAGATTAAGACATAGAGGAAAAATAGAGGAAAAATGAGTTCCACTTTATAACTGCCTCACACACACATACACACACACAGATAGACATATTTAAATGAAGAATCACTGAAGGCTTTTGCAATACCGGTCAATGAAATAAAGTAAGAATATGTTGGTAACCATATCCAAAACTGGTTAATGTTTTCATTGAAGAGCTTCTATTTAATTTCTGGTTAGGTATCCATCAACTTTAATGAGTATTGGGAGTGATACAGGGACACACATTCAAAGACTCTAAGATATCCATTTTCTCAATAAACTTACTCTCCCAGGTAAGACTGTAAAGCAAACATACAAAAGAATTAGGGAACACGTGTAGTTCCTTGAGCGAATGCTGAGAACTGAGTTCTGGAGAGATTAATCCATTTTGCTGCCAGGGTTAGAAAGATTGGAAGCACAAAGATGAATTAGGGAACAAAATGGTGAATGCCTGAGAGCAGGCAAGGAAAATCAAACAAGGTCACACATGCTTTTGAGGGCACAGTATCCCCAGTACCCAGCACATGGGAGCACCCACTAAACCTTTGCTGAGTAAATAATGAGTTGGCAGGCAATGAGTCTAACACTCATCTGATGAGATAAAACTTGGAGGGGAAAGTGATGCTTCTGTCACTGAAATATGAAGAAGGAAGGTGTGAAGGAGACAAAAATGCCATAGAGGAAAGGAAAGGAGGGAAGTTTGAAGACGTTCTTCCGAGATGAGGTCTGTTTTCTCCAGGGGGTAGGAGGTGAGGATCTCTCCTGAGGATAAAGGCAGAGGAGGGAATCTGAATATGATTCATCTTCTGGGTTGACTTTGGCCATTAAAATGAGCCATTCATAAAATTGTCTTTCACAAATCTCATGTTTTCAGAATACAAAATCCTTAGTTGAGTAATACTGGAAAGATTACAAATTTAAATGATCTGAGTAGAAGAAGTATGTTATTTTGGGCAAGCTGTAAACTTGAAAAAATTAACTTTTAGATGACTTATCCTTTCATATATTTGATCTAGATTAACACTTTTTTTGTTTTGTTTTTTGATTTTTTTATTTGAGTATAGTTGATACACAATGTTACATTCGTTTCAGGTGTACAACGTAGTGAATCAGCATCTCTGCATTATGCTTTGTAGATTAGCACATATTTGACATAATTTTAAGAATATAGATTTAGGCTCAGAACTTAAAAAGTTTAATCATAGAATTTAAAAGAACTATTGGTAACAGAGTTTTATATATTTAATAATTTGATATTGTCGAGTGACATGACATATAAAAATAGAGATGTGACACTAAATATAATAAACACTTCATAATAAACTGTTTTAATGAATTGTTCAGGTCCCAAAATGGTAGAGGTCCAGAGTCAACAGTTTCAGATCAACTCCAAGGATGGCAAGCCACTGTTTACTGTCGATGAAAAGGAAGTCGTGGTTGGTACAGATAAACTTCGAGTAACCGGTATGTGATAATTTTTTTTAATTGAGATATAATTAACATGTAACATTAGACTCATTTCAGGTGTACAACATAATGATTTGACATCTGTATCTGTTGTGAAATGATCACCACAGTAAATCTGGTTAACATCAATCACCACACATAGTTACAGATTTTTTTTTTGTGAGGAGCACTTTTATTTTTTTATTTTAGTTTCAGTGTAGTTAACATACAGTGTTATACTAGTTTCAAGATCTTTTCTCTTAGCAGCTTACAAATATGCAATACAGTATTGTTAACTATAGTCACCATACTTACATGACATCCCCAGGACTTAGTTATTTTATAACTAGAAGTTTGTCCCTTTTGACTGCCTTTACCTGTTTTGCCCAGCCCTACCCCCTGCCTCTGGCAAACACCAATCTGTCCTCTGTATTTATGAGTTTGGCTTCTTTTTAGATTCCACATGTAAGCGAACTCACACAACATTTATCTTTCTCTGACTTATCCCACTAAGCATAATGCACTCATGGTCTATCCATAGTTGCAAATGGCAAGATTTCCTTCTTTTTTATCGCTGAGTAATATTCCCTTGCATATATAAATATCACATTTTCTTTATCCATTTGTATGTAGTAACTCTTGAGAAAAATAATATCCCATAGGATACACTTCGACAAAAGCATGTTTTACTTTTGGCAAGTTTACTCAAATTTTTCTGGCAGGTAAGAAAAAGCAATTTGAATTTGTTGACTCTTCTCCATGGCATTTATTTATTTTTTTATTTCTTGGTACTCTCCTAGAAGAATGAAATCTTCCTCACAAATCTTTGCTCACTCTTTTCTTCCACATATGGTAACCCTTTATCTCTGTCCAGTGTGTATGACTCAAAGCCTTACCATAAATTCCTCTATCATCTGTATGATATTCAAGGATCTCTTTTCCATATGCCTTTTGCAAAAGAATCTTCTTCCAAGTTTCTTTCATTCTCACTGTATCAGGCACTTGGAGTCCCTCTATTTCTATAAAAATGTGTCTCTCTTGGAAATAAAGATTGGATGGGGTTCCAATAGAAATCACTTTTA
Organism: Potos flavus; assembly: GCA_028534135.1. Lineage (NCBI taxonomy): Eukaryota > Metazoa > Chordata > Mammalia > Carnivora > Procyonidae > Potos > Potos flavus. Next base: position 69,219,745 of record CM052883.1, on the reverse strand, counting down.
GGACTGAAAAGAAGAAATTTTGTGGAAAAAAAATGTTCAGAACATGTTTGAAACGTACTCACTGAGCTTCTGTCAAGACTATAAAACATTAGAAGGCATACACTTCCAGGGTAAAATTGATCCTAGTACTTTTCTGTACTATTCTGAAAAACAACAGCAACTTCATTCTCTCATGCATTTTTGCCAATACTCATAAATAAAAACTGACTTAAGAAGTAGACTCAACCCTCAAAGTTTTATGTAATATATAATTCCTAACAAAACAAAATATAAGAATCAGAACCTGTGTTGCAGCATACACTAAAGCAGTAGGGTCTGGTTTCCATACTAAAATAAAGGACACTAGGAATCTATTTAAAGGAAATTGATCATTTCCTAATAAAGAAACGGCTAGGTTGCCCAAGAGTCTTGGTCATCAGAATCTACTATTGAATCATACAAAGTATACTGGCTTTCTAGATCTAGATTCTATTCCTATCTCAACAATTACTAGTCACATCACCTCAGGCAAGTTCATCTCTTTTGGCTGTTTCCCCACTTTTAATAGTGGATTGATGGGGACGCCTGGGTGGCTCAGTCGGTTACGCATCTGTCTTCAGCTCAGGTCATGATCCCAGGGTCATGGGATCAAGTCTCACATCAGGCTCCTTGCTCAGCGGGGAGCCTGCTTCTCCCTCTGCCTGCCACTCCTCCCTGCTATGCTCTCTCTCTTTCTTTCTCTGACAAATAAATAAATAAAATCTTTTAAAAAAAAGTGGATTGATGATGTCTACTCTACTAGCATTGCTGAATTAAGTGGATTAGTATATGCAGAGGACAGCGGAGGTCTTAATAAAGTGTTATTGCACTGCAGGGCAATGAAATCCACAGGGAAAACAGTCTAAGAAATAGGACAGATTGCTTCAAACCCAAGCCATCCTACACAGGAGGCTAGGGCTCCTTCCAGGCCTTGATGTTGATGTTAACTTTAGTGGAACAGGTGAGAAGAATTGATAAGCAACTATATTATTTATTATCTGCATGTATGTATCAGAATCACCCAAAATATATGTTGCTTGGATTCATCCCCAGAGTTTCTGATTCAGTAGATCTGGAATGGGACATGACAATTTCTTATAAGTTCTCAGACGATGCTCATGCTTCAGGGCTAGGGACCACATGCTGAGAACAACTCCCTACGTTAACTTGTCCAGAATCAGCAGAAAATACAACATGTTGGTCCTGTATAGCTGCTCTCCCTATGGCACACACACATTTCAGTTAGCCTTTTAAAAGATAAGTTATATTCTTCTTCTCTTTCATAATTTTTTTTTTTGTCTGAGGTACAAATCTCTTCCAAATACCTTTTCTCTCCAGTGAGACTAACTAGAGCAAATATACTGCACCTGTAATTACTGTATCCTTTCCTTGTCATTATGCCACTGTAACAATATGGAATTCTTGTCACCAGGGCAACCTGAGTGGTGAGTGTATGAAACTATAATTTTGATCCCGACCTGGACTCTTCTCAGTTTTTCAGTATGTTCATAGCTTCCTTAAATTTTGTGATTAAAGAAATGTAAGAAATTTTATAATTCTGACTTCTCTTCTTACTTTTTCTATCTAAGAGTCTCAATATTGTGTGCAGACTTTCTCAACCTTAGCACTACTGACATTTTGGGCTAGATAATGTTTTTTATGTGGGTGTGGGGTTATCCTATGCATTGCAGGATATTAGGCAGCATCCCTGACCTTTATGCAGAGATCCAGTAGCATTCTTTCCCCCAAAGTTATGACAACCAAAATGTCTGCAAACATTGCCGAAAGTTTTCAGGAGGATAAAGGTGTTGCAAAATCACTTCTAGTTGAGAACCACTGATTTACCTCAAACCTACACTGTTTCTCTGGACTTTATTAACATTGATTTAATGTGTACTATCTGCTAATAAGTAAGCTAAATGCCTATAGAATAAAATAATTAAGACATACTTCCTTTTACATAATGTTTATATTTTAGCTGGAGAGCTTTTAACATAAATTAATCGGTTGGATGCAGTCTGCTAAGGACCGTTAAGAGATGTTTGGGCCACGGGCTACAGGAGCAGCCTGGAAAAAGGCATCGTTTGTGCCAGAGTGTGATAGAAAGAGGCACAGAGTAGATCAGACAAGGTTTCTCAAGGAAAGAGGAATTTGAGCTGGTCCTAGAAAAATGCATCAAGGTTTATCAGGAAGAAAAAGTGAGGTTAATTGTTCTAAACAGAGTATAGAGTATGAATGAATATTAATAAGTGATTACTAATAGACAATTATTAAATATTATTGAATTATTAGAATAGTTTTTAATGAATCTAAATATTAATTGTTATAAATATTATTAAATTATTTTAAAATTGTTAAATAATAGACAATTATTAAAAATAAGAATGGATAACGTTCTGAGAACTTTTTGAGAACCAGACTAAGTTCTAATCCCAGCTGCTCCACTGAGTAGCTGTGTGACCTGGAGCATCTTTCACCCCTCAGTGCCTCATGCTACAGCCCCAAACATCTTTACCCACTGGTCTCTCATTGACTGGAGGATATTGTACAGAGTGCAACAAAGCAAGGACAAATCGATTATGAAATTAAATTGCAAGTCTTCCAAAAGATACAGGGTTCCTGGAAGTCAAAAGAGATGTAGAAATACTGAAATCACTGACCAAACCAGTAACAAAAGAAGATCTTGAAATTCAGACTTGCCAGCAACCGAAAGAAGTGAAAATGAACAAAGAGGATGACCTGATACGTACTTCAAATATCCATAATTTTACTATCCCAAGATTAAAATATTCACCATTGGGAAGATTGACAGTGCCATCGATTTGACTGTTATTGTGGTTTTACTGCATGTGTTAAAAATTACGTACAATTTCATATTGTGTCACTGTGGTAAGCAAGATTCTAAGAATAATCCCCAATGACGTCTGCCCTTATAAAATTCCCTCACCTCTGAGGATGGAAGGAATCTGTGACTATGATGAGATACCACTCCCATGATTTTGTTATTTCCATGGCAAAAGGGAGTCTGTCCATCTGAGGATTAGTTCTCAATGATCTACTGTAATCACATGGGCTTTTTATAAGCAGAGAGTATTCTCTGGCTGGTAGTACAAAGGGAAATCAGAAAAATTTGAAGTGCAACAAGGATTACAAGGATTTGTTCTCTGTTGCTATATGAAGACGGAAGGGGCCATATGACAAGAAATGTGGTGGCTTCTAGAATCTTAGGTGGTAGGCTGACACCAAGAAAACAGAGCCTCACCCCTAAAACCACAAGAAACAGTACTCTGCCAACAACATGACTAGGCTTGGAGCCAGATTCTTACCCAGACACTCCAGAAAAGAGCCTTGCGTAGCTGACACCTTGATTTTTGGCCTTGTGGTACCATGAGCATAAAATCCAGCCAAGACCACTGGGTAGGACTTCTGACCTACAGAACTATGAGCTAACAAGTGGTTACTGTTTAAAGCAGTTAAGTTTGTCATAATTTGTGACACAGAAATAGAAAATTAATACAACCATCATGTAATTCCAACTGTTGGGAAAATTGCACACAAAAACAAAACTTGATTTATTCTTTGTTCATTTTATATGATTTCATAGTTGCTATAATTATAACTAAGTTTTGTTAAACATGAAACACAATAAGAATATAAACTTTAATTTTTAAAGATAAATTTCCATTAAAGCTGTTTTCCACTACTTACTATAAAAGTTTGGTCTTGTTTTAAATGGATTGACTCCAAGTAGCCTTTGGAGTTTCTTGGAGCAGAAGCAGCAGCAGTTGAGAGCCAAGAAAAGAAGATTTGATAAGAGAGACAGAGCCAGTTTTGCTCTGGGGACTGGGAAAGAAAATTAAATGCTTTGCTTCACTTTTCTCTTTCCTGGTTACTTCATAACTGCCCTAATAAGCATGGGATGTAAGAGAAGGGATGAAGCACTCTTTCTTTAAGGTGGTCCACTCCAAATTCTTGACTTATGCTAAGTCCTCATCTTGACTCTTGCATAAAGAAATGTTTCCTTATCATTACCTTTGTCTTAAGTACTCAATAAAATGAGGGGTCAGCTTGCGGCTCGTGACTGTGCAGGTTACCGGGGGCCGCGGCGACCCCAGCAGACCCGGACACCTTTATCACCCCGCCATAGAGACCTCAGCGCAGCAGGAGCAGCAGCAGCCCGCGGCGGCCAAGATCAGAAACCTAGCCTGGGTTGAAAAATACCAGCCACAGACACTGAATGATCTGATTTCTCATCAGGACATTTCGAGTACCATTCAGAAATTTATCAGTGAAGACCGCCTCCACACCTGCTTCTCTATGGTCCTCCAGGGACGGGGAAGACCTCCACCATCCTGGCCTGTGTGAAACAGCTATACAAAGATAAGGAATTTGGCTCCGTGGTCTTGGAGCTGAATGCTTCAGACGACCGAGGAATAGATATCGTTCGGGGACCAATCCTGAACTTTGCTAGCACAAGGACAATATTTAAGAAAGGCTTCAAACTAGTGAGCCTGGATGAAGCAGACGCCATGACTCAGGATGCCCAGAACACCTTGAGGAGAGTGATTGAGAAATTCACGGAAAATACCAGGTTCTGCCTCATCTGTAACTACCTGTCGAAGATCATCCCCACCCTGCAGTCCCGGTGTACAAGGTTCTGATCCAGCCCCCTGACTCCAGAACTCATGGTCCCCCGCCTGGAACACATCATAGAAGAGGAGAAAGTGGACCTAAGTGAGAACGGGATGAAAGCACTCATGACCCTTTCCAGCGGAGATAATGCGAAGGGCTCTGAACATTCTGCAGAGCACCAACTTGGCCTTCGGGAAGTTGACGGAGATATGGGCTACACGTTCACCGGGCACACCCTCAAGTCCAAGTCCGACATTGCCAACATTCTGGACTGGATGTTGAATCAAGACTTCACCACGGCCTACAGAAATATTACGGAGTTGAAGATGCTGAAGGGGTTGGCTCTACATGACATCCTGACCCAGATCCACTTGTTTGTGCACACGGTTGACTTTCCATCTTCAGTTCGAGTACATTTATTGACCAAAATGGCAGACACAGAGTATAGACTCTCTGTTGGCATCAAAGAGAAGATTCAGTCGAGTTCCCTCATTGCCGCTTTCCAGGTCACCAGGGACCTGATTGTCACAGAGACCTAAAGGCCGAGCCCGTTCACAGTGATTCACAGGCCCTGCAGTGACTGGACCACAGGGGACTGAGTTACAGCTGGGCACTAAAGCCACGATCTCCCCAAGCTTTGGAAAACCCTATTCCAGGCATGGGTGGGCAGAAGTTTAAAAAGTACCATGTTTGAGGCTGGGCAGAGTAGGTACAAAACAGTTTTAATGCCCAGCTCTCTTGCTGCACTACCCACTTGTGTTTTACAGGGAAAAAGAAAGCGCAATGAGATTTTTTTTTTTTTTAAAGCCTTAAGGCTTTTACCATTCAGTTGCTTGGAAGACAGGAAATTGGCCTCCCCCATTTTGGTCTAGAACCTAAGGCTTCCCAACCTCCCATGGGGCCAGCATCTTCTAACTCCAGGTGAACAGAAGAGCCCCACGCTGAAGTGCACAAACCTCAACAGGGACATGGTCTCTGGATCTGCTTTAAGTAGGTGTCAATGAAAAAGAAAAATAGGTGTGCATCGATTTCTGGCCCAAACTACTGTACTCTTATAAACGGGTTCAACTGTCTTACTTTAAAAACATCTTTTTATTTATCCTCTAAAAAAAAAAAAAAGAATAAAATGAAACCTCTTTAATTCTTAAGCAGATTCCATTTGCAGATGATATGACTTGTATGTAGAAAATCCCTTAAAGATTCAACCAAAAAACTGCTAGAACTTAATCAGCAATTTCAGTAAAGTTGCAGGATATAAAATCAACATGCAAAAATCAGTTGTATCTGTATACATTGATAATGAAACATCTGAAAAAGAAATAAAGGAAACCTTCCTGTTCACAATAGCTTCGAAAAACTATTTAAAAAATGAATAAATTTAGCCAAGGAAGTAAAAGCTCTATACAACAAAAACTACCAGATTTGTTGAAAGAAATTGAAGAAGGCAAAAAGAAATGGAAAGTGACCCCATATTCATGGATCAAAAGAATCAATAATGTGAAAATATCCATACTACTCAAAGCCATCTATAGATTCAACTCAGTCTTTGCCAATATACCAACGACATTCTTCACAGAAATATAAAAAACTATTTGAAACCTCAAAAGACCCCTAATAACCAAAGCAATCTTGAGGGGAAAAAACAAAGCTAAAAGTATCGCACTGATTTCAAACTGTACTACAAAGCTATAGTAATAAAAACAGTATGGTACTGGCATAAAAATAGATACATAGACCAATGGAACAGAATTGAGAACCCAGAATTAAACCCCCACATATACAGTCAACTAATATTCAACAAGGGAGCCAGGAACACCCAATGGGGAAAGGATGGTGTTGGGAAAACTGGATAAATACAGGCAAAACAGTGAATTTGATATTTGTCTTACACCGCTCACAAACACTAATTCAAAGTGAATCTAAGACTTGAACATAAGAGCTGATGCTATAAAACTCCTTGAAGAAAACATAGAGAAGATTCTCAACACTGGTCTTGGCAATGATTTTTGGAACATGACACCAAAAGTACAAACATCAAAAGCAAAACCCAACAAAAGGGACTACATAAAACTTAAGGCTTCCGCACAGCAAAATAAATAACAAAATGGAAAACCAATCCACAAAGTGGGGAGAAGTTTTACAGACCATGTATCAGATAAAGGGTTAATAGCTAAAGTACATAAAGAACTCATACAAATGAGGGGCGCCTGGGTGGCTCAGTGGGTTAAAGCCTCTGCCTTCGGCTCAGGTCATGATCTCAGGGTCCTGGGATCGAGCCCTGCATCAGGCTCTCTGCTCAGCAAGGGGCCTGTTTCCCCTCTCTCTCAGCCTGCCTCTCTGTCTACTTGTGATCTCTCTCTCTCTCTCTCTCTGTCAAATAAATAAAGAAAATCTTAAAAAAAAAAAAGAACTCATACAAATGAATAACAGTGAGAATAACAAAAACCTCATACAACTCAAAAGCAAACCAAAAAAAGTCAGATTTTAAAATGGGCAAAGAAACCATATAGACGTTTTTCCAAGAAGACATCCAAATTTTCAACAGATACATGAAAAAATGTTCAACACCACTACTCATCTAGGAAATACAAATCAAAACCATAACGCAATGTCACCTTACATCCATTAGAATGCCTTTCATCAAGAAAATAAGAGAGAACATGTTGGTAAGGATGTGGAGAAAAGGGAGTACACTCTTGTTGGGAGTGTAAGTTGTCTCAACCACTGTGGAAAACAGTATTGAGGTTCCTTGAAAAATTCAAAATGGATCTACTATATTATCCAGCAATTCCACTTCTGGGTATATACCCCAAAGAAGTGAAAACAGGATATTGAAGAGATATATACACTCCCATGTTTATTGCAGCATTATTCACAATAGCCGAGATATGGAGACAACTTAAGTGCCCATCAACAGATGAATGGACAAAGACATGGTACATACATACAATAAAATATTATCCCATTATGAGAAAGAAGGACATCCTGCCATTTGCAACAAAATGGATAGACCTTGAACACATTATGCTAAGTGAGGTAAGTCAGAGAAAAACAAATACTGTGTGATATCACTTACATGTGGTCTCTAAAAAAGCCAGACTCATAAAATAATAATAATAATAATAATAAAACAGTAGTTACCAGGGAATGAGGGCTAGGGCAGATGTTATTTAAGGGCACAAACTTGCAACAAGTAGTAAATAAGTCCTAGAGATCTAATGCACAGTATAATGAATATAAAAAACATTATTGTATAATAGTCATCAAAATTGCTAAGAGACTAGAACTTAATTATTGCACGCACTAAAAAGAAAGGACCATTATGTAGCATGATAGAGATGCTAATTATCACTACGATGACAATTATTATATATAAATGTATCAAATTAACAAGTTTTAGACCTTACATGTTTATGTCAAATATATTTCAGTAAAGTAGCATTCTTTAAAAAGTCTTAAGTTCCATTCAGACTTTAGTCAGCTGGGAAACTGAAGAATGTTTTTAAATCGTATTTATGGAGGAGATTAAATAATTTCACCAACTCACTTTGAAATTGACCAAGGCCTTTAAGCGGTCTCACTTTTCTCCCTAAAAATAGAATTTGCCACCAAGTGACCAAAGTTAGCATTCCCCTTTTGCTAACTGCAATTGTAGAACATATTACTGAAGTAGCATCAAAATTTCATCTTGAAAAAAATTTTTATACCATTTCCAGAACTGACTTCGGGCAGAAAATATACTTTAATTCCTTGGCAGTGATTTGCTAGGCTGGGTTCATTCCCCAACATTTAGTAATAAAAACATGGTCCTTTAATGGTATCCAATTTCCCTTGAGGAAAACAAGATTTAATGATAAGCCAGTTCTTTTTCTTTGTACCTGTGCAGCTAAGCAGGCTTACACGAAGTCAGAAATGATGGAGTAGAAATGCTGGAGTCACTCACAAAGCCACTGACAAAAGAGGATCTGGAGAATAAGATTTCAACAGCTGAAAAAGTGAACATAAACAAAGATGATAAGTCCAGGACCCTTAAAAAGACACTTGACAGATTATCTAGAAGATGCTAAGAGATCACCATATCCTTTAAGAACGTATCCAAGATCTCCAAACACTTTGTAATGAAGCTCTGGGAACAGTTGATGACCTGGCAAATCGGTTAAAAATCTTCACCTGAAAGGAAAAAAAGACCAAATTAAATCTGGCTTAAATGATAAGAATATATATTATCTTACATGAAAGGTCTGGAGTCAGGGTAGCTCCAGTTTGATTAATTCAGTGGTCCAATAATACTTACTCCAGCTTTGCTTCTCTTAAGTGTGTTGACTTTCCCCTTTTAATTGTGGTATGGTTCCAACAATCCTAAGCATCACTTCCCTGTGGGATGACTTCTCTAAATTCCTATAAGAGGACCTTGATGGCCTCTTTAAATTAACCTTCCAACCTAAATTCTCCTCATATTAAATGCTTTACATTTCTCTTGAAAGACAGGTGTGGCTGGAATTTATTTTTTTTTTTAACCCAGTCTAATATATTGACTTTGGTTTTTGATGAGGAGTTTAAAACATTTGCATTCATTTTGATAGCTATTCTATTTGGGCTTGTCTATGTCTATTATTTCATGATTTTTATTTTTTTAATAATGTTGAATTTAAATCTGAAACAAGCCGGTTATAAGGGGAGATAGAGAGAAACCAGTTCATGCATGTACTTATTGACCATTATAAGGGTTTAGGATTTGTTTTAAATACTATGGAAGAGTGAAACCATATGATAATATGTGGAACATAAGGAATAGTATGGAGGACATTAGGAGAAGGAAGGGAAAAATGAAGGGGGGGAAATCAGAGGGGGAGACAAACCATGAAAGACTATGGACTCCAGGAAACTGAAGATTCCTGAGGGTTTTAGAGGGGAGGGGAGTGGGGGTATCGTTTAGCCCAATGATGGGTATTAAGGTGAGCACGTATTGCATGGAGAACTGGGTGTTATATGCAAACAATGAATCGTGGAACACTACATCAAGAACTAACGATGTACTGTACAGTGACTAATAAAATTTTTTAAAATGCATGGAAGAGCATTAAATTGTTTCAAACAGGGTACTCTGATTTGCTGTACATTTTAAGATCAATATAATCATTATAAGGGAGAATAGATTGCTTGGAAACAGTAAGACCAGTTAGGAGGATGTCAACTGTAGTTCAGGTAATCTATTGCCTGGTGACCTGGACTAGGTAATAGTGGTCATTAAAGGAAGATAATGATTCCAAATTAAGAACTGACATATAAGACTTGCCAGTAGATCAAATGAGTGGCAGGAATTGAGAGAGGGGATCAAAAATGGAAAGATTGTATTTGTTTCTGGATGATGATATTATTCTCTGGGTGATGGAGAAGCCTGAGGAGGAGAACACATTTGCAAGGCAAAGAGACTAGCCAGTTAATGTTTTAGATGCATAAATGCAAGGTATGTATGAAACAGCCAAGTGGATATGTCGAAGCCAGCTCTTGGATATGTGAACTCTTTATTGCACAGAGTTGAAGTCTTGACTAGAGATATAAATGGGAGCATCATCAACCAACTGAGCTCTGAGATATGCCAGTGTTAGAGCCCAGCCAGGTAAAGGAAGGTTAGCCACTAAAGGAAAGTGTGAGACAGATAATGTGGTGAGAGGAAAGTCACAGGAGCCATTTTCTTGATGCCAAGAGAGACTGTGTTCCCAGAATTTGGTTTCCAGGAAAGATGAGAACAGAAATGACAATTTCTGTTCAATGACGCATTCAGTGACAATTGAATGTGTCACATTGGAGGTCATGATTATCTTAACAAGAGCATCTTCTTTGGAGTATTAAGGCAAAAAGCAGTTTGCAGCAGTGGCAGAATAGAATGGATTGAAAGCGGTAGAGACATCATGTGAAGGTTTGACTGTGAGGTGGGGCAGTGGAAACATTTTTTGTTTTTGTACCACTTGAAAAGCTCATTTCAGTCCATAAGTACTCAATGCATGTGTGGAATCAATCTTAATAGTTATCAGTGTAGACACAAAATTCTAACAGATGTTTGGGTGTGTATTATGTACTGTTTGAACAGAGGTATTCATGCTGAACTGTATTTCTGTAATTGAAAGACCCTATGGGTAAGGAAGAATAGAGCAGCCTAGAGCAATTTCCCCTTCAAGTGTTGGGTTCTGTCCATGAACTCCCTAGTTTTGGGTTCTGTCTGTGAAGTCTTCACTGCCATTCCAACTCATTTTGTACCATGGTCTTACCACAGATCTTCACATGAGTATCCATTCATCATAAATTATTTTAGGATTCAGAAGAGAAAGAAGGATGGTATCATCCAAATACTACTGAATATTTTATAGTGGAAATGACTAGACCATTTAATATGTCTAATCATAGTGATACATTCTTTAAAAAAAAAGTTAACATTGTAAGACTGGGTTTTTCTATTACTATACTTTCTTTATGCAAATAATATTTATACAGGATCATATTATACCATTATTTAAATGCATTATTTAATGATATTTTATTGTGGAACTTTTTTCCCTGTTTAAAATTTAGATTATATGACCCCAAACCATATGTTCTATTTTCCACAAGAAACAGATGTTGCACCAATTATATATTTTTATACAATCATAGTTGAGGATATTAACTATGAATGCATACATAAGGGAAATATAGTTACACTGAAAATCAATGATTTATTAAGTTATTTTATGAAACCATTTATGAAGCATCTATTTTAATATATGCAAATAGGTTCTGAGGAATATTTACTTTGAGACCAAATAATAATAATAGAAGTACAATCATGTAATTTGAACATTGACAATTTCAATGATAGAGAAATTGCTGCTTTTTTTTTTTTAAGATTTTATTTATTCGATACAGAGAGAGAGATCACAAGTAGGCAGAGAGAGAGGGGGAAGCAGGCTCCCCGCTGAGCAGAGAGCCCAATGTGGGGCTCGATCCCAGGACCCTGAGACCATGACCTGAGCCGAAGGCAGAGGCTTTAACCCACTGAGCCACCCAGGTGCCCCTGCTTTTATTTAACAATAATATGTTTCCATTTACAGGCTTTATGCCTGCCTTGTACTTATGTGCATTACGATGATCACATGTCACTAAATATCACTAACTGGTTATGTTAAGTAATTGTCATACATTTAAAAACTAGTAACGGAGTCGTAGTTCCTTGTAAAAGAGTGCCACTGACACTCTTAGAATAATTTCAGCTTACCAGAAAAGTTTAAAAATCCTATACATTAGTTTCTATACATCAATTACATTTTCTTACTCACATCTGTACAAATTCAGCAACAAGATCAAAGCCTACTTGTGCTTTAATATATAGACTAAATGTTTAATTAGTTTGATGTCATTCGTTTTACTTTTGTAAAATGTTCCATCTCTGGCTTTGTTTAGGGCCTGAGGGTGCTCTTTTTGAACATTCAGTGGAGACCCCCCTTGTAAGAGCCGACCCATTTCAGGACCTGAGGTAAGAATTTTGTTCAAACATAAACTCTCTTATGGAAGATACCAGGATATGTGCTGGAATAGTATTTTAGCGGTCATTACCAGATCGTGTCTTACTCCACTAATTAATTGTCCTCATAATGTTCCACTTATTAACTAGGCATTACTTACTAAAATCCAAAGGAGGTAAAAAGTGCCACTCCCTGTTTAATCCACCAAAACAGAAAATTTGCCATCTTAACCACTTTTAAGTATACAGTTCAAAAGTTTTAAGTACATTCCCACTGTGTCCAACCATCACTACCCTCCACCTCTAGACTTCTTTTCGTTTTGCAAAACTAATACTCCATGGCCAGTAAACAACTCCCCATTCTTACCTCTACCAACCCCTGGAAACCACCATTCTACTTCCTGTCTCCACAAATTTGACAACTCCAGGCACGTCCTATAAGTGAAATCATACAGTATTTGTACTTTGTGACTGGCTTATTTCACTTAGTATAATGTCCTCAACCTTTGTTCTATCTTTACATAATGTCAGAATATATAAAATCACCTAGTACCAGATTGTAAATGTATTCTTTATAAGAGTCTCTTATGTGTGCTTATGTGTACTTCACTTTATCAATGCACTACTGAAATGACATTTATTGCTGTAACTGTTGATTCCAATATTATATTTGTATTTTCTAACAAAATCAAATACTATTTTTTTAAAACAAGTGCTTAAAGTCTAAGGTATCACTTAAAATTATATTCAGTGTTTGAACTTGAAATATATGCAGAACAATTAACATCCTAATATATTATGTATAATAGAGGAAATTAAGTACAGTGGGAGTCCCAGCTTTACAGCTAGAAGTCTTGAGACTTTGGCCAAACTAACCTTTTGATACTATTTCCTCTCATGTATAAAATGTTGATAGTAGCGTGTATATCAATGTATTCTGGGGAAGATTTAGTTAGCTAGGGGCGCCTGGGTGGCTCAGTGGGTTAAAGCCTCTGCCTTCAGCTCAGGTCATGATCTCAGGGTCCTGGGATCGAGCCCCACATCGGGCTCTCTGCTCAGCGGGGAGCCTGCTTCCCCTTCTCTCTCTGCCTGCCTCTCTGCCTACTTGTGATCTCTCTCTCTCTGTCAAATAAATAAATAAAATCTTTAAAAAAAAAAGATTTAGTTAGCTATTAGGTTGAAAATGTTTTGTAAACTGAAAATTGAATCAAATAATCATTTTTATTATCATTATTATACCAAGCAGATAATTGGACTAAATGGAATAAAAGTTAGGAAGTTAAGCATTTACCTTATCTTTAAGATCTAATTAAATATTAATCCAAAGCAAATGAGGGTTCAATTCATCTTACCCACTTACAGAACATTTGCAGCATGAAAATAAACTGTGACTCTAATTACATTAGAACAATTTCATTAATTTTGATAAAGGATCACAAGATCAATATTACAGAATTATTATAGTTAGGAAGAAGAACATTTTACTTTTCTAGGATAGAAAAATGATTCAATATCTTTAAAAATAATCCCATTAAAAACAATTTGAAATTATAAAATAATATAAATTGTAGAGATGCGCGACTCCTTTTTGAAGTAATTTACTTCACTGTTTTAAAATAGATAGATCTTGAAATTAAGCCATTTATCTTATGTTGTCCCATCAGGGCATAATCTGCTGGTTATACAGCAGGCTCTTGCTGAAAAAGAAATGACAGAAAAGTATCCTCTTGCTTTCTAAAAGGTGATACTAAGGGCGGTGGGGGGGGGGGGGTCTCATAACCCGGGTGTTACAGGCAAAGCGATTAAGAAAATAATGAAATTGTAAGAAATTCCTGGAGGAATGGGGTGAGGATGGAAGGCATGAACTGACAAGTACTGAATGTCTTCAACTAGCAGGATCTGTGTGCTGTCCCATGATTTATCTCATTTAATCATCAACTCTACCTTAAAAATAAGCAACTTTATCCCCATTGTATCCCCGATATCTAGATACCAGCATGTGCTAAGCAAAGATTAAAAAGTAGCCAACATAATTAAATAGATAGCTAGATGATAGATGATAGATTAGATAGATAGATAGATAGATAGATAGATAGATAGATAGATGCCAATGGATAATTCAAATTCAGCTCTGACTCCAAAGTCCATGTTCATTGGGTGTATTCTCTTCACCACCTAAGTGGACCCTCGAGTGATTTATTCTTTGATTTACAACCAGACTCCTCTAAATGATAATATGATATTCATGTTTTCTTCTGTAAATTCTTACCATAAACTGCCTTTCACTTTATATTTCTGAGTCCAGTACCATTACTATTCCTGGCCTGAGTAAAGTGAAAATGATTCTAGAATATCCTGAAAACAGTGAATGTGGATTTTGTAGGGTTGAGATCATTATGCATTTATAAATATATCTCTGAAATATACATGTTTAAATATCTCAAGTTTAAATTTTGATAATGTGTTCAAATGGTAGTTATAGAAGGGTGACAATTAATTATTTTCTTTAAGAAGAAAGATAATGTGTATTTAAATTATATTTACATTTCTTTATTTTTTTATTTTTTTTAAAGATTTTATTTATTTGAGAGAGATCACAAGCAGGCAGAGAGGCAGGCAGAGAGAGAAGGGGAAGCAGGATCCCTGCTGGGCAGAGAACCCGATGCGGGTCTCAATCCTAGGACCCTGGGATCACGACCCGAGCCAAAGGCAGAGGCTTTAATCCACTGAGCCACCCAGGCGCCCCTATATTTACATTTCTTATGGCAAAATAATTCACAGGAAAAATATGAACATGCCTTCATTCTGACATGCTACTTTTCATTCGTACATGATATAATTCGTTTTTTTTTTTTAATTCAGCAAAAATATACTAAACATGTTTATATACCAGAATGGTTGCTAGTTCTACAGCAATAAAATGCATGGATCCTGCCCTTAATAATTTTAAAGTCTGTTGGGAAAGGAAACACGCAAACAAGTTAGAACAATACAATTCTTTGTCTGATGAAACTCCAAAATATACTGAGGGCATAGGAGAAAAAGCATAAAATCTTCCCAGGGTAATCTGAGATGATATCACAGAGAAGGAAGCATTTGACCTGAAACTTAAGGAAATCAGTAGACATTAATATCACAGGGTAAACTGTAAATCCCCTGCAACCCAATAGGGATGTGGTGGCAATTAAGTAAGTTATTATTTGTAAATTGCTTGAAAGGATGCCTAGCACATAGTCAGTAATATAGGTGTGTCTTCATTAGGTAAGTAAAATGAGAGAATCATGGAAACATTTACTCCTGTTTCAAACACTTGTAAATTCTAGTTTCCTTATGAATGAATGAATGAATGAATGAGCAAACAAATATTTATAAATATATATTAAACACTTATAAATATTGCTCAAATACTTATAAATACATCTCAACTAGAAACCAAGACAAGCTCATTCTTAGGTCCCAGTAACAGAGGAAATTCATTGTCAGAGCAGAGTGAAAGCTAAAGCCGAAGTACTTATGGAGATAGGAGGTCATAGCGATTAGGGGCTGGGACTTTAATATATTATGGGACTATGATACCAAGGCATAGCCGTGTGTGTGTGTGTGTGTGTGTGTGTGTGTGTGTGTGTGTGTGTGTGAGAGAGAGAGAGAGAGAGAGAGAGAGAGAGAGAGAGAGAGAAATGCCCAGACTGAGATACCTTGTAAACCCTGGCCCCCATGAAAGATATTTGAAACAATTTGCCTAGTAGTCTAAAGGTGCTGCAAACCCATCTTGGTCCATGGGTTGAGTTATCCACAAGAAATCATGAACAATAGGACTTTGCTTTGACTAAGATCCCAGGACTAAACCCATACTACCTCATCATATAAGAGCTCAAAGCTAGAAAATTAATGTTAACTACACTAAAGTCAAACTACAGTGAAGAAATTATCCCATTACCCATGACATAAAAACACCTATGGTAAACATCCCTTGCTGAAAATAAGTTTACTATAATAATAATAATAATAATAATAATATAATAATGAAAAGATAAAAAAATCAGCAGCCATTTGTTACCCCCTTAAACTCTAAATAGTAGAGCAACGTGAGAATTTTAAAACAGACATGAATAACATGCTCAAAGAGGGGGAAAAATGAATATAAAGATAAGGCAAAGTCAAAATAGTATGAAAATGGCAGATTTGGAAAATAACAAAATTGAAATTCCAGAAATGAGAGATCAAGTAATGAAAATAAAATCAGTGGTAACCAGTACTTGGTTTCTTTCTTTTTTTTTTTTTCAAGATTTTATTTATTCATTTGAGACAGAGAGCTACAGAGAGGGAGAGCAGGGGGAGGGGCAGAGGGAGAAGTAGACTCCCCACTGAGCTGAGAGCCCTACACAAGGCTCCATCCCAGAACCCCAGGATCATGACCTGAGCCAAAGGCGGTCGCTTAACCATCTGATCCACCCAGGTGCCTTCAGTCCTTAGGTTCTCATACCATTATGCAATAAAAGGAATCAGGATTCTTCGAGCAATGGCACATTCTAGGACTGGGACAGTGAATGTAGAGGATAAATTTGGAGCATTTTGCAGCACCAGTGAATGAGATGCGCTCAAAAATCAAAACAGCAAGAATACATCAAAAGGACACAGGAGCCAAATGAAAGGGTTCCCAATCCAAAAGCTCTCAGTCAAAGCTGGACAATTTAAGCAAAAAAAATTTTAACATATTGGAGTATAACCCAAAGCTGGTGGGTATCAACTCTCCGTGATTTTTAGATTCCATCAAATACACTGTAAAGTGATGAATCTTCTTTCAAAATGACCGTGTTTATAATGCAGCAGAAATGGTATCTTTTGCAAATACTTAAATTTATGTAAAACACAGTGTGAATCTAAAAATGGGGAATGGGCACCTAGTTTTTCAGACTTCTTTTAGGACAGCCGTGAAGAGCACTGTTCTGGGTTGGCTATTCTACCAAGTTTCACAAAGTGTGGGTTTCAGATGTGAACATATGGAACTTTGCCAAACTTGGCCAGCATACCTCTCCAAGTGCTTTGTGCTGATTTATAATTCTGTGAGCGGTGTGAGAGTCTCTTTCCTCACCTTCTACCAGCACTTTGCAAAGTCAGACTTTATGATCTTTTTCATGCTGATGAGTGTTATCGTGTGTTATTTTACATTTCATTTCCCTGGTGACTAGGATGGTTAAGCATCTTTCATATTTTTATTCTGTTATTAAGGCTGCTGCTTCTGGAATTGACTCCATCTGCTCTGCTTCTTTAATTACTTTTTAAAACAGATGTTTAGGGATTAAAATGTATATATATATTCTGAATATTAACATTTTTCCTATTAACATTTTTCTATTAATTTTTAATGTTTATGTACTCAAAATTATTTATCTTTTTTTTTTCATTAAATCTGGATTTTAAACCATAGTTTGAAACTTTCCTTACAGAAAGAGGAAGTTGTCAGTCCCATTGCTGGTCTGGCTTTCCCTTTTACATCAAGATACATTGTAGAGGGCGCCTTAGTAGGAGGTCAGTCGGTTAAGCGTCTGCCTTCAGCTCAGGTCATGATCCCCAGGGTCCTGGGATTGAGTCCCATATCAGGTTCCCTGCTCAGTGGGGAGCCTGCTTCTCCCTCTGCCTTTCTCCTCTCTGTCTCTCATGAACAAATAAATAAAATATTTTTAAAAAAGATACATTGTAGATCCCTGATGAATTTAGAGGTTATTCTTGTGTGAGTTATAAGGTGTGAGGTCTGCGTCTAATTTTATCTTTTCCAGTCAGCCAACCAGAGGTGCCAACAATTAGATTATTAATTAGAAATTCTACCTTTGCTGCTACAATTTGAAATACAACCTTTATCATGTATTAAATTTCCCTATGCATGTGGGTCTGTTTGTAGGTTTTCTACTCTATTCCACCAGTCTGTCTGTTCAGGTCCCAGTACCAACATTGTTTAACAGGATTTAGAAGATATTTTAAAGTCAAATAGGATTAGTCTCTCTCTTTGTCTCTCTCTCTCTCTCTCTCTCTCACACACACACCCTTGTACTGACTCTTTCAACATTTCTCTGTCAGTTTTCGCTTGTATTTACATATGAACTTGAGTGCTAACTTGTCTAGTTCAAGAAAAAGCATATTGTTTTATTAGAATTATGTTAAATTCATAAATTAAGGAAAACTGACATCATTATAACATCATTTATCCAAAAACATGGTGTGTCTTTCCATTCATTAAAGTCCATTTTTGTCCTTTCAGGAGCACTTAAGTTTTCTTGACATATTTCTAGTTAAGTTTAACAAGAATAAGTTTAATAAGTTTACATATTTCTTGTTAAGTTTATCCGTAAGCATTTTCGCTCATCTTTGTAGCAATTATAAATGAGGTTTTATCCTATCTACCATCATATTCTCTGACAAAGTATTGTTTTGGTTATGAAAGCCACTGATTGCTGTGCATTAATTTTGTTTAAACAACCTTACTGAACTTTTTATTCTTTGAGTCCGTTTTATGTTGGCTCTTTAGGATTTTTCAGGTATGCTGTCCTAGCATCTGCAAATAGATATACTTTTACATCTTCTTTTCCAACTCTGTGTCTCCAACTGATTTATCTCAATCCATGTCCCAGTATCAGTAGAGCAGTTGAGAAACAAGTGGAGGTAATATGCATCCTTGCCTTTTGCCAGTCTGAAATGCTGCTGGTGTTCCTCCATTAAGTAAGATAATGTGAATGTGTATTTTATAAAAAAAAATAAATAAATATCAGTTTCTATTTTGTATTGAATGGCTGTTAGAGTTTCTCAAAGGCTCGTTAGCATTTATGGAGATAGTTCTATTTATGCACCCCTTCGATGTATTAATAGTGTATTATGTTAATGGATTTTCTAATACTGGACCAATTTTGCACTCATTGAATGAATTCTCTTTGGCCATGGTATATTCTTTCCTGTTCTTTGGTGTTCAATTCTACCTGATAATATTCTATCCAGAAACTTCACATTTGGGGCACCTGGGTGGCTCAGTGGGTTAAAGCCTCTGCCTTCGGCTCAGGTCATGATCTCAGGGTCCTGGATCTAGCCCCACATAGGGCTCTCTGCTCAGCAGGGAGCCTGCTTCCCCCTCTCTCTCTGCCTGCCTCTCTGCCTACTTGCGATTTTTCTCTCTCTGTGTCAAATAAATAAATAAAATCTTAAAAAAAAAAAAAAGAAACTTCACATTTATATATATATATGATATTGGTCCATAGCTTTCTTTTTGGTCTGCTGTTTTTGTAAAGTTTAGGTAAGATTTCCTTCATTTTCAATGTTCTGGAATAATTTGTGGACAGTTGGGATGTTGCGATCTCTAAAGGCTTCATGGAATTCTCCCTGAGACCATATGGGCCTGATGAATTTTTAAAAAATAATTCTGAGCAACAAACTGAAGGTTTTGGAGGGGAGGGGGTGGGGGGTTGGGCGAGCCTGGTGGTGGGTATTGAGGAGGGCACGTATTGCATGGAGTACTGGGCGTGGTACATGAACAATGAATCTTGGAACACTGAAAAAATAAAATAAAAATAATTGGGAAAAAATATAAATAAATAAAAAATAATTCTTTAATAGTGTAATTCTTCTTTTATGGAAATTTGTCTTTTTAAACCTGTATATTTAATAAGGGTCAATTTTGACCACCTGTATTTCTCTAGAAAATTATTAATTTAATCTTGGTTTTCAAATATATTTCTATAACGGTCTGAGTGTGGTATCTTGAGAATTTAATTCCTTCTTTTCAGTGTTTTTTGGTTTTTTTTAAGATTTTATTTATTTATTTGAAAGAGAGAGAGATCGCAAGTAGGCAGAGAGGCAGGCAGAGAGAGAAAGGGGGAAGCAGGCTCCCTGATGAGCAGAAAGCCCGATGCGGGGCTCGATCCCAGGACCCTGAGATCATGACTTGAGCCAAAGGCAGAAGCTTTAACCCACTGAGCCACCTAGGCGCCCCAGTTTCAGTGTTTTTTGAAACAACTCATTGATAAAAAATTAATGTCTTCAAATGCACAATTAACAAATGAAGCATTGATTGATCTCAGCTTGCATAATCACATTTCTCATCCCAAGTGTTTATTTCTCATTTATCACAGGTTATCATCTTGAATCTACTTATACAATGAAAGCAATTTGTGCCTCATGGTAATTGACAATTTATGGTTTGGCTGGTTTTCCTTACTTCTAGGAGTTCCAAAATAAAGGAAAAATCATAAAATATCAAAACAAAACATAGTACATTTAGTCAATTCAGCAAGTAAGAGCAATTTGAAGAGTTGAAAGTTTTATCCACTAACAGAAAATAAAAGGGTGGGGGGCTGCCTTGGCTGTCTCTGTCGACAGAGTGTGCTACTGTTGATCTCAGGACTGTAAATTCAATCCACACATTGGGTATAGAGATTACTTAAAAAAATAAAATCTAAAAAAAAAGTTTCATCCATTAACAGAGTAATGAAAATAAACCCTTAGGGACTTGGGTATATTGGACACTACTGCTTGGGCATTACTGAAGGGAATGAACTCTTTCAAAAACTTTCATTTTTCATATTTAGGTCTTTAATCCAACCAGATCTGCTTTCTCATGTGGGGTGTATCATTATGTTTCAGTTGTTTCTCTAGGGGTTAAATTTCTGGATTTGCGATTTAATCCCCTACAGTAAAGTTTCTAACTTTTGTTGTTGTTGTTGTTGTTGTTGTTGTTGTTGTTGTTGTTTAAGATTTTATTTATTTATTTGACAGAGAGAGAGAGATCACAAGTAGGCAGAGAGGCAGGCAGAGAGAGAGGGGGAAGCAGGCTCCCCGCTGAGCAGAGAGCCCGATGTGGGGCTTGATCCCAGGACCCTGAGATCATGACCTGAGCCGAAGGCAGGGGCTTAACCCACTGAGCCACCCAGGCACCCCAAGTTTCTAACTTTTAATAGGCAAATTTAACTATTTGTATTTCTTATGATCCCTGATTTGTTTGACATATTTCTGTGGTGTCATGTTTTATTTACTGTGCTTTTTCTTTTCATTTTTTATTCTTTCTGACCTTTGGTTGGATTATTAAACTTCTCCTTATTCTCCCTGCCATATTTCCCTCTAGTGGTTCTGGTTTCATTTTTTTAATGATTACCCTTTATATTTTATATGCATGGAGATAAATTAATGCTTTCTAGCTAAGTTTGTCATTATCATTCTCTTCTCAAATTATACCAAAAATTTAGAAAGTTATTCCCATCCAAACTTCACTTTACATGTTGTTTTTTCAACTTTGCTTTTACTCATCTCTCTAGTTATGTTTTTTAGGCAATACAGATTTAGCTTTGCTCACACACCGTGTTGATTTTTTCTAATGTCCATCACTGCTTCTACCAAAACACTCATTTCTTCTGGTTTTAGTTTCTATAAGTATTTTCTTCAGTGACAATTTACATTGACAGAAACTTTTCCTTCTGGGCCTGAAACGTCTAGTCCTTTCATAGTTGAATGATGGCTAAGCCGTGATATATTTCTAGATTGACAATAATTTTACATCGGCATTTTTATGATATTATTCATTACATTTGGGTCTTTGATAAGTAAGCAATTTGACTTTCATTCTGAATACTTTTAAGACTTTCTCATAATCTTAATGTTCTACATTTTTACCAGAAAGCATTTGGGTATTGGATATGTATTAATTCGTACTTGGGTATTGGTGTACCTATTCAGTTTTAGGAACTCATGTTATCTTTCAGTTCTGGAAAATGACTAAACATTACCTCTTCATATTTGTGTCTTCTCATTCTCTAGGGTATAGGCTTTCTTAACTGTGGTCTGTGGATCCGCTGAGTGTCCAAGAATAGAATTTAGTGGGTTAATGATTTTGAATGTGAAAAAGAAATCTTTCATTTTCACTGATCTCTAATTGAAATTTAGCATTCCTTCAACTATAAATGAGCGGCAACAAACCACAGTAGTATTAGCAGTTTCTTTGACTTTTTCATCTGTAGAAGGCAGAGATACTTTAATATCACATAAAGGGTAAAGCAAGCATCTCAAAACACATTCCATGTTCTTCACTGCTTTGAAATTACACAAGTTGTAAGCCCTCTGGTCAGATCTTATTTAATTACTAAATAAGCTCTAAAATTGCTGTATCACCCATTTAAGTAATTTTTACATTTGTACTTAAAAGTCACTGGTTTCCTGGGCACTGGGTGGCTCAGTTGGTTAAGCCACTGCCTTTGCCACAGTCCCAGGAGAGTCCAGCATCAGGTTCCCTGCTCAGCGGGGAGTCTGCTTCTCCCTCAGATCCTCCCCGCTCTCATTCTTTCTCACTCTCTCTCTCTCTCAAATAAATAAATAAAATCTTTAAAAAAAAAAGTCACGGGGCGCCTGGGTGGCTCAGTGGGTTAAGCCTCTGCCTTCGGCTCAGGTCATGATCTCAGGGTCCTGGGATCGAGCCCCGCATCGGGCTCTCTGCTCAGCGGGGAACCTGCTTCCCCCTCTCTCTCTGCCTGCCTCTCTGCCTGCTTGTGATCTCTCTCTCTGTCAAATAAATAAATAAAATCTTTAAAAAAAAAAAGTCACTAGTTTTCTTTGAAATTCTGTGCTTTATTTTATGCATTTAAAAACAAATGTGTGTTTCAAATTTTACATTTCTTGTTTTCCCACCGAAATATCAAATCTACATTACAGTGTCCTATTCTCTTTTGATATATGGCATGTTCTTCTGGTATTCAATCTACCAGAAGACTTTAATATTTTTTATTTCATGAATTTCTACTTACCTGGTTTTTAAATCTTTCTTTTTCTCTTCTGGTCTTGTTCTATGAGTGTTAATTTATCTCTTTGGATGCTCTAAACTTAGTGTTAGCCCCTTTCTCTCTGCTCTATTATCTCCAGTTCCTCATGTTGACAGATTCTCCCATGTGGTTTGAAAATTCCGTCTGGGAGCTCATCCTCTTTGGCTCTTCATCTGGAATAAGTTGTCATGGAGACTCTTAACATTTGCCTTTAATGTCAGTTTCACATTCACTTCTGTCAGGGCCCTGCAGGGGGCACTGTTCTGAAGCCAGCATTCACGGGTATTTCTTAGGTTGGGCTTATCCAAGGCCTGAATAGCGTGTGGATTGGGTTCTACGGTAATGGTAATGCATGATTTAAGACTTTCTGCTCGCATTCCGGAATGAGCACCGTGCTTCAGGGTTCTTTTCATGCTGTGTTTCAACTCCCATCTGTATGCCCGGAGCCCATTTCCAAACACTCCTCCCTTGCACCCCACAATTGGCCACAACTCCTTCCCTATAGAAATTTAAAATACCAGCCCACAAGGCATTTATCTGCCCATTGTCTCCAAGGGCTCCAGCATTTCAACTCCCATTCATCACGCTGGTTACAGAGTTTCTTCTGTTCTGGCACTATGAAAATGCTCTTTGTTTTTCTGGGCTTGTTGTTATTGTTGTTTATGCCTAGTATGTCTTTTAATGTTTTTGATTGTGTTTTATCCAGCATTTGTATGTAATTGGGGGCTGAGGGCAGAGTGATATTTTTAAAGCAAAGAGGGAATCTTGTCATTCCTCTGCTTACATCCTTTAAGCTGTTCGAATGTTAGATTCCTAAGGACAGGAAGCTGGTCTGCCTTGTTTGCTACTGTTTTTCTACAAATCTAGAAGAGCACACAATAGGGACCTAATAAGGGTTAAATGACTAAATACATTACTCCCCACACTTTTAGATCAAAGACCAACACAGTTAACATAGTTTAGTGGTCAGCATGGCCTAACAGTTGCATGATTTGGCCAGTACTACCTCTAGGCCAGCTTTTTTTGTCCATTTGTATTCATGCTTCCTGGTCTCTTATCCTATTTACAAAATTTAGGCTTAATGTAAGCCTGAAAGAGCTTAAAATCAAAACATTATCCATAAATTTCGGTGATTTTTCCCCTTTGTTTGAATTGCAGTAAAATGACATGAGCAATAACTATTACAATCATACATGCTTGACTAGTTATATTCTCTAAATTCAAAAGTGAATATGGGTGAAGGGTAAATATACCGTGTGTGTGTGTGTGTGTGTGTGTGTGTGTGTGTGTACACACACAGCTTATTTATTTGGTATATTTCTGGGTCACTTCAAAATTTTTTGTTCCTCATATGAGTGATAAGTAAATATTTATATACTCACATATTTGAAGAAAGGGTTGGATATCTAACTAGCAAAATAAAATATAACAAAAGTGAAAAAAATTTGAGTTGTTTTATGTCTGACTGCTGTTCAGTGTTCATGGAAATGTATACTTCAGGACATTCTGATCACAGCCTTTTTTGGTAAAATGTGTCCCAAAACTTGTGCTGAATTGAGATATTTCATCTTCAAGGCTAGAAACAATGCAAAGGGGAAGAAATTTGCTATTCCGGGAGCACTATATTATAATATGGTTGCAAACTAGTAGTTGGTCCTATTGAGGTCATTTTGTTGTTTGATGACTAATCTTTGAAACAAACTCGCCTTCACTAGGATCTTAAAATCACAAATGGATTGCCTGAAATGGACCAGACCTCTGCAAGTTGCTTACATGTCTTCCTCCCTTCCTTTCCTTCCTCATCCCCTCCCCACTTTTTTCTACCAATCCAGGCAGGAAAAATGTAGACAACTAGCAGACATCAAATAGCAAAATGGGCAGGCAATCAGCAGACCGAATAATCCAGATGTATCCAAGTGTTTCCCCATAACGTAAGCTTAACATAATTTGACTAGTAAATTCTATAAATGACTCTGTTTCCTTGTACTCAAAGTAAATATAAATTTCAAAATATGTAACAGGTCAAATTTTACATATTGAGATGTACATAAGAAAATGAAACTTTGTTTTTTGTAACAAAGAGTGGTAAACAAAAACTTGCCAATTAAAGGCAGCAATTCCTCTGAGCTAAACATCTACCGAATAAATATTCAATCAGTTCAAATGCAGATTAATGACACAAGGTTTACTTCTTTCCTCTGGAGCCACTCCCTCTCTCTCTCCTACCACTGCCTACTCTAATCTAACCCTGCTGTGAAAGGATTACGACTGTTTTGTATCCTGTTCCACTTCTCATTGATCTTTAAACATTTCAGTCAAATCAGCCTTCCAGATTGTTGGGTTGGGTTGGGTTGGATTGGGTTGAGTTGAGTTGGGTTGGGTCTGGTTGGGTTAGATTCTCTAAAAAATCTTTCAAGTGATCATGTTGTGCCACCTGGTGGAAATTTAGTATTTTTCAGGCAGAAGCAGATAGAATTTCTCAGATCCATATACTTCTGGTTCTCTCTGTTTGACTTAGTCACAAGGAGATTCTGATAAATTATGCAAAAACAAAGCCAGCTGAGGCAGTCTCCATTCTGTCTCCCAACCCTATCAGTTCACTATTTTCCCAAAGGAAATCTTCACATTTGCCCTCTAATCCTCCTAAATTAAAAAAATAAATAAATAAATGCAAACAAAACCTAAAGGCTAAGCTTACATTCCACTTTATGAAGAGGTAGCCAATGAATGACTTACCCTTAAGTTTGTCTTTTTCCCAGACAGGTTTGTGTTTTCACTAAAAAGTTAGTTCTACAAAGTTATTCACAAATAGCATTTTCTTCTGGTGTGATACGCAGAGTGTTTAACCCTGCCATCTGAAATTACCATGTGGGGGTAGAGCTGTGTAATGTTTTTATCTGTTTTTAGAGGATACTAATTTTGTAGACTTATATTAATGGGAAGTTAATTTCTTTACTGCACATTATTTCTGGATTTATAGATAAAGAATGTACACTATATTAGCATTCAAGAATGACATCATGATACTACATACTTTATTGTTTTTTCTATGCAAAGCCATTCAATGAGGGATTCCTGGGGTGGCTTTTTTTTTAATACTATTTTTTGTTGTTTCTTTCCCTCATTTCAGATTAGAATCCCCCACACGGAGTCTAAGCATGGATGCCCCAAAGGGTGTTCATATTAAAGCACATGCTGGGAAAATTGAGGCTCTTTCTCAAATGGATATCATTTTTCAAAGTAGTGATGGAATGGTGAGTTTGGTGTATGAAGCTCCTGTTGTATGTCCTGATGACTTTCAGAGCAGACAGAGACTGTCAATTCTTCCATTACCTACTGATCCAACTTCTCTCAATGTGGCGGGGTCACTGGGAGTTACCTGTAAATGATGACCATGATCGGTTGTTCCCTTGAGCGCCATGCTTGCTCACATCAAATTATATTTAAACAAAAATTCAATATGAAAAATAAGAGCTTTAAAAGTCAACCACAATAAGGATAAAATCTGGAACTTCAAATCCAGAAATAAAACATCACTGGTACAAGCCAAAGCCATAATGAGGCAGTAGAGCACTCTCTACTCAACATTGATTGCTCTAGTACTAGATCAATTCATGAATTACCTGTCTGAGTTCAGGAAAGTTAACAGGCCTCTCCAGACCTGGACCTATTTTCTCATTTGTCAAGTAGGGAAAATAAGATTTGCTTAGCTATGTCACAGGGCTGTGAGAAAGCAATGTGGTAACATGGGTGGCAACATTTTGGAATTATTATATTAATTTGGTATTAAGAGGAAAGCGTGGTTGAGGCAGCAAATGGAGGCCATGAGAGGCAGCTCATGAGTGTGGATAGGAGCTGCCCATCGGCAGGCTGCTAGTGGAATGTGAAAGACATCCGGTGAAGAAGCCCCTTCAAGTTGCAATTTAAGAAGTTATGATGCCAAGAGCAGATAAATGCAAAAATGGAAGTCAAGCATTTTGGAATCTCATTACTAAATTATAATGTCACTGCATACTTAGAATATATTACTTTGAAAAAAAATACTAATTTTAATTTTGAAATAGTCTCATTTATTTCCGCGAATAAGGTGCCATTTTTATAGTAGCACATAGCCTGACTCATAAGTTGATGTCCCTTATTACTGGGAACTATTTCAAAGTGAGGGGATATATTCCCATAAAGATAAATGAAGGTGAGCAAGGAAGGGGTATGTGGACTGCCAGTGACTAGAGTTTGCTAGAAGAGCAAGAAAAAAAAAATAACAACTAGAAAACATAGTCACTGATTAACCATAAGAAACGAAAGCAGAGAAGCCAACAAGGAAAAGCTAAAAGCACATTAGTGAAAACCAGGTAGCCACAGAACCCAAAGCACTGGACAATAGCATAAGTAGGTTCTGCGTTAAAAAAAAAAATACAATACACATTTAATTTTTTTACTCTGACAGTGTCCCAGACCACAAGGTAAAGCTTTGCTTCTAATACTGTTCCACCCACTGCTGCCCATGGCAGTGGTCAGCCTCCCAAGAGGGCATACAAGTGCAAGCATCAGATTATGAAAAGAGTGGAGTTCATGGATGAGAGTATGGAAAATAAAGGAAGTGTCCAACCTTGTTTGCAAGGAAAAACATTATGTCCGCCCATGACATGCTTTAATTTCTTCTAATAAGTGAACACCCCTGCATGGGTAAGATTGGGCTACTCAGTGGGACAGTTCTTCGTTCCCCAAAAGATTTCCCAACCTCAATTCATGGCCTTCTGTTTACATTTCAGTGTAACTAAACTGTCATGGGAACAAAAACCCCAATAGCTTTCATTTAATTTTAGTTGGCTTTGGTTTGTGTCTACTGCTTTTCCACATCTAAGAGAAGGCAGATGAGTTTTGAATAATATTTTAGAAGTTAGGGAAATGGTTGGTAGCTAATAGGGTAAAGTTAATGGCTTCTCATAGGAAAACAAAATCAGCAGAAATTCCAACATTCACAGGTAAAAATTATTTAGATGAATTTATTTCTGCGGCTTGTATTTTATCCTAATGGGGGTGGAGAAGGTGATTTAGCATTAAGTCGAAATAGGTCACAAGATAAATGTGAATTAACACAAAACATTTTTTTCAGAGAATTCTGGAAGTTATTTTTAGTATAGCATCATAAATCTTCCTAGCTCAACTAGCACAATGGGTTTAAAAAAAAAAAAACTTCTCTTCAGTTTGGAGAAAGAATTATTAAGCCTCTGCCTGAATGGAAAATAGATATAGGCTTTAAAAGAATCTGATAATGTCTTAAGTCAAGTCAGGTGTCTATTTCATTTTCTCTGCAGAGAAGAAACTAATCTGGAATATTTTGAGACAGGAGTTTCACACTATCGTGTTCATTCTCCTTTACCACTTCATCTCTCGTTTTCTCCCAAACAGCTTGTGCTGGATGCCGAAACTGTGTGTTTACCCAAGTTGGTTCAGGGGACTCAGGGTGCCGCCGGCAACTCACAAAGACTCTATGAAATCTGTGTGTGTCCAGATGGGAAGCTTTATCTGTCCGTGGCTGGCGCAGGTACCACGTGCCATGAAAACAGTCACATCTGTCTCTAAACCCCGTGCATCTTCCACGGAGCACCTGCCTCATTTCAGGGAGCTTTACAGACGCCGACCTCAAGCCTTCACACCAAGCAACTTGACATCCTGGTGGATGGTGGATGGGGAGTAGGAGGGCACACTTTCAAAAGGAACTCAGAAAAATGTACCAGTGATGGTATTCTGATGAAAATACATGATCTCAGAATGGTATGCACATATTAGACACAAAAGTCTGGCAATAGCAAAAAAAAAAGCTCTTTATTCCACTAGGTTTATTTTCATCAGTGCCATTGTGACTTTTTCTTTCTTGTGGCTAATCAATCTACAATGAAATATTGAATTGCTCTGTGGAATTAATTTATACTGCTCAACTGTGAATATCTAACTCCCCATAAAAGTAGCATTGGTCAATATTAAAATGCCCCCAAAATTCTATGTGCTGTTCCCACTATATCACCCAAACCCACGGGTTCTCTCATTTTAATGCAAAGTGTGTCAGGTTTCACAAGAAATCGTCAGATTTTGAGGGGACTTGGGTTGATCTGATTTTCAATATGTAATCAGAGGAATTAATTATATAAAATTAATCATGTTTTCTTTATATATAGTCATAAGCAATAAAAAATCAACCTACATTTTTCACAAACTTCAGTTTGTCTTCCTTCCTTTAATCCTGACAGTGCTTTGAGGTAATATTTTCCCCCGAGTTACTTGGTAATTAAAAAAAGGTTCAGCTAGGACAAGTCAGAAGGTCAGGCAGTAGCTAGTAGAATTAAACTGAAATGTGACCCTACATGTGAACAGTTGTTTTCATTTCGAAAATCTCTGGTATGTTGTCTCATTCCATCCAAACACCAACCTACGTGAGAACTGTGTAGATGCGGTGATATTTTTTGACAAGTGAAGAAACCAAAGTCCACTAGGATCAAACAGCTATTAGGTGGTGGGACTCCTAACTGCCCGGTCTGTGTGTTTACCTCTTACACAATAGTAACAGACTAGATGTTACTTCATAGAATCAGACTCTCTTCATTTTTGAAAGTAGCTTTAACACCAATTGGTTGTATGTATTGCTATGTAAGTCAAATAGGACACAGTGAACCTACGAAAACAGGCTAGCCTTGTGTAAGCCACTCACTCACTTTGTAAAATGCCAGTCCTCACAAAGACCGGTGGGTTTGGTTTGGTTCAGTTTTGTGTCTTACCAGTTGTTACAATTAGGATCTCCAAGTAGCACAAGATGTGGTAGGACCAACCGCATTGCAACTTTCTATTTATAGGATTTATAACTGTAAACACGAGTTCAGATTCGTTTTCTGCAATCTCAAACTGAGAGAAAGTAGAAAAGCGAACTCTTGATTTCTCATGCTGTTTTAACAAGGTCATTTAACAGCACAGCCCACTTAGAACAAACCCTGGATTTTCAAACTATGTACATAAACACTTGAAATTACAAAACAAAAATTAGGTGTGTCCCAAGTGGTTAAGAGCAAACTCGACTCTAAATATAAAGCACCCAAAGTTTCACAGGGGGTGGGAGTTTTTAGGTTATAAATTGGTATTCACCTTTTCCATTTAGTTAAGTCCTGATTTCTTAAGTTAATGTCTGCTTTCCTGCTACAGCATTCCTACTGTCCTAGTAAGTAGTGCTGCCTTCTGCTTGTCATATTTACTCTCTTGCTCCATGTTTGTGCAAAACCAATGTCTTCAAGCTTGGTTGACACAAGGTGAAGAAAAAGAATCAAGGAGAAATTATAGAGGATAGAACCTTTTCAATAAAAGATGTTATTTGGAATCATCATGAAAGAAGTTGTTGCAGTTAGCTGCATTCTCCAGAGTGATAAGGAACTTATCTTTGGTTAGAATTAAAACTTTTAGATAGGCTGTATTATAAAATGTAGTACATAAACCTATCTTTTAAAACACATTATGCAATTTAATTTAAATTTTCATTAAAAGTTCAAGGTCACGACTATAAACATACCTAATGAGATATGTACACCAATAGTCCTATAACTAAGTGGTTGGAGACTACTGAGTGTTGATATTTGAGTGACCTCAAAAATAGCCCTTATTTCTTTTTTGATTTCCAAACCAGCTGAGTAGGTACAAGTCAGAAAGATGAAGATCAACATGTCAGATTAAATAGTAAAAAAGTTTGATTTGCAGCAAAATGGACTCCCCTAAGACCCGAACGTCACAGGACCCTCTCCCATCCCAGGGAGAACTGTGGGCCCCTGACTTCCCACAGCTCACCCTGTGGAAGAGGGTGGACAGATGCCCTGTTCTGAAGACAGCCAAATTCAAAGTAAAAGGAAAGGGTGAGCTACACATGTTTGGATCCTTCCCCCCAATCCAGCCACCAGGTCAATCTCCACTGCTCTGGGGATCAGTGAAGGAGAGCAGAAGCTGTTCTGAAAGGCAGAGCCCCTCATGCTAAGGCTGTTAGGTGGTGCCTATCTAGTTTTTTGTTCCTTCCTTCCCTGATTTAAAACATCAATTCCTACTCTGCCTGAGCAGTTTGCCCTCTTTTAAATTCCATTTCAGATTCCCCGTTGTTTCAAAACCCAATAAGCTTTTGTATCGGGTGTAAACGTGCAGGCGGAACAAGAGGATCTAAGGGCACCGCTAGGTCGAAATCCATTAACTGAATAGACAGCGCAGCTTCGCTTCCGGGGATGGCGTGTGCAACCGCACGTCCCCAACACCTGAGAGAACGCCTGCACACAGTGCTCGGGGGCTGTTTTTGAATGAATGCATGAATGAATGAATGGCACTACTTTAAGCCATATGTGTTCAGGAAAGGGAACGGAAAAAGCCTTTGGGAGCCAAAGCACAAGGACATCCCTGGGCGGTCTGCAGCTCCAGGCCTGGCAAAGTGGGTGCGGCCCGTGGCAGCCGCCAGC
Organism: Potos flavus; assembly: GCA_028534135.1. Taxonomy (NCBI): domain Eukaryota; kingdom Metazoa; phylum Chordata; class Mammalia; order Carnivora; family Procyonidae; genus Potos; species Potos flavus. The sequence continues at coordinate 69,188,333 of CM052883.1, read as the reverse complement.
CCTCTGGATCACAGGGACTGGAATTCAGGTGAGGTCATTTGTTAGGCCTACATATTCAAGTTGGGGTAAGTATTCATAGGTTTCAGGGCAGAGATATTCATGTGTTTAAGAGTGCTACCAACCCGGATGGGAATGCTTGTATTAATTTTCTAAAATCCAAACTCTGAGATACATTTGGATCCAAGGGTTGTATATAAGGGATTGTGAACCTCTTTTTTTTTAAGTATAGGAAAAAAAAAAACAACACACACAGAACTCCAACTAGGTCAACCAGCACAATGGCCAGACAAGGTTTTCTGTGTATATTTTAATATCAAAAAACAATAAAATATATCCCAAGTACTGAATCTGAGTTTCAAGGTAGCAAGCACTTCTTAAGACATCCCAGAAAGTTGAAGACCCAGAATATGGTAAGTCCCCGAAGGGAAAACACTTCGGCCTGGTCTGTCCAGTTTTGAAGACCTGTCCCTCAGGTATAAAGATGAACATTTTCTATCTGTTAGGGCTCAAGTGTAAATTAACCCCAGTCATGCAGCCCCCTCCTAAGACAAGGTTAAGTATCAATTCAGCCTCTACCTATAGAAGAACCATAATATTTAATGTATCTACATCCAAATATATGTATGTGTGTGTGCATACATATATATACACACCATACCATATATATCAGCTAATCTTATTCCCTAAAAAGGGAAAATAAAACTCTTAACTAAACCAGCACCTAATAAACCCAGCATATATCAAGTACTTTATACTCAATCATAAAAAAAGAATGTACTAAAATTCCAGAATAAAATATAATAAAAAATTCTACGCTAAATATTGCCAATAAATTCACATACGTGCATATCTCAAAACGTTATATAGGAAGATACTAAGTTTGATTTTCAGGAAATACCAGTTACAATAATTTGATATGTACATTTGCTTTATTAAAAGTATGGCACTTAATATAATAGCAGAAATAATTACATAGCTTCACATCCAGAAGCAATACAATAATCGAGGCACAAACATTCCTTATTACCATAAAAGTAAAAAAGTTTTAATATGTTCCATAAGCCCTTAATTGCATAAAATATTATATTTAGCATCATTTACAGCCAGCACACTTATATAAACTATCATTACCTTTTGTTTACATTCTGCAAAAGAAATATGCTGAAGTAAGTACAGTATAGTAGGACACTCAAACAGGATGAAAATCAAATGTCAGTTCTGAGTCATTCACGGGGAAAATGCAAGCTGACAATTCCTCTTTTATAAACTACTGGATATTGTCGCAATGATTTTATACTTTTTTTTCCATATTTTCAAAGTAAAATAAAAAAAAAAAAACTCCACTAAGTGCCATGTTGAAAGAAGAGATTTTTTTTTTAACTGCAGCACCTTTAGACAACGAAAGATTGCATCCTGTTCAATCACACTATATAAATTATGATGTTTGTGGAAAATATGTACAAACAAACAGCAAATGTCCTAACCGTTGATAAATGTTGTTTTGGGAAACAGTTCTTGGACGCAATATTAACATCTGCTGATAAGAACTGCCACCATTTTGAGTTTTCCATATGTTACCTTCATGAAATAGGAAGCCTGTAAACATAAGGTGTAAAAAACCATTTAAAATAAAGATGTAAAGTGCACTCAATGCACCCTAAGAAGAACTATCTGCATACTCTTAATCAAGTAATATTCAGGATTAAAATACTGTACCATTTTTTAAATGTACTGAGTATTTAAGATGTAAAATTGCAACAAATTCATAATCAGATCCAGCTGATAATAATGCATCCAGAAGAGGATTAAAGAAGTGATCAACGCCAAACACTTAATTCCCCTTATTTGTTTAAACCAATGCTATGTCCAGTGTTTCATTAGCTCCTTCAAAAATACCATGTTAAAAACAGAAAAGTAACCCCATCCTGATCACAGACATACAGAGACTCTTATCTAACAAACCGCTAAGCTTTGGTTACATAAAGTGCAGTTCGATAATGTGCCATCCTCGCCATTCAGATACATCTAGCAATTCTGCAGCTCACCATCTTCAAAATCGTTCTCTTTTAGGTTCAGTCAGGGTCCTCCACTGATTTTCACATTCACGACCACCCCAAAGTTCTTCCCAGCGATCTGCAATGTGCTTTATACAATTCTTAAAGAACTGGCAACGAAGCGTAAGGAAGTACAGCAATTCACATTTGTGCTATGACAGTCAAGCTCTAGCTCTTTTTTTTTAAATACCTTCACACTTTTTGTTGTATAAAATTTTCAAGTTTTATGATGATACAGGCAGTACATTCCATCACCCTCATAGCAACCTCAGAAGTGAACCGGTCATTCGGGATCTGTGGGAAAGGAAGCAAATCAGGGTACCTTGTTTTTAAACTGTCCACACCATAAGCCTCCAATGTGTGGACATCATTGGTCAGTCCTTCAAGTTGCTGACTGTACTCCTCTATTTTTTGTGCAAGTGCGGTGGGCTTGACATCCTTATCGGACTTCCCTCTCACGGCATAGTCAGCGGCGATCAGAGCTAATTTGGTAGAGAGGTGACACTTAAAGCACACCCACTCATTGGCATTTTTATGAAGGTCATTCCTGGCAGCTGAAAAATTGGCTCTGGCTTGTCTTAACCATCTCCGTGCCTCAACCGGATTACCAACTGACTTGAAAGTGGGGGGAACGAAGAACCTCTGAGAGTAAGTCTGGCCAGCTGAAGGTGTGCTTTTTTCTTTATTTTGTTGTTGCCTCTCAGATTTATGGCTCGTTGCTTCTTGATTCCATGAAGTATAAAATCTCTGAAATGAGTACTTGTCTGACTGAAACCGGGACGCTGAGGTTGAAAATGTCCGCCTTGAGCCTCTGTCTGCGTTTTGATCTAGAAAAGCCTGTTTCTCTAGTCTGTTGATTTCGTTCTGCAAATGTTTAAACACTTCATTAGCCATGTCGTGATTCTCTGGATTTTTGTCAGGGTGCCATTTCAAATACAATCGCCTAATAATCTTTTTTCTTTCAGATTCTGGAAGCTTCCAAGCTTGCTCCACCACTGATGTCACTTCTTTCAAGATTTCTGGTAAAGAATTCACCTTGAGCTTTTGGGGGGAATGATGCTTTGAAGAGGAGGTCTTGTGGCTTTCTCTGCCGGAGAAAAGAGGAGGGATGCTTCGTAGACCAGGGGCTAGGAACTCGGTAGGGCTGGTGGGTGTAGAAGGGGCACTGTCTCTGCTCTGAGAGCTTTCCTCAGGCCTTGAAAACTTATACAGATCGAGAGAGCTAACTATTTTATATTCACTATAGCCAATATCAATCTGATATATCTTTCCCAGAAAACTAGAATTATCAGTATCTTCCCTTTCAACTTCTTGTACAATAATCGCGTATGTGTACGTTGGCTGGTACGATCCATAGATATCACCACCTTCGGCATCGACAAGGTACCCAACATACTCTCCCGGGTAAAAAACATTCATTGGATCCATAAGCAGAGTATAATGGATTTCGGCAGGTATTGGGGTGCCGGGCATTGGAAGTTCGAGTTTTGATGGTTCTGAAGAGTCATATTTTACTCCTAAACTGTCAAGCTTCTCACTGATCCTGTAAATATCATTGCACCCTAGCATTGCAATTAAATAGGAGGTGTCAGAAATCAAATTGTCCGTTGCCGACTTCAGCGTCATTGCCAGCGCTAACAAGAAGTTGATGTCCTTACTGTCTGAGTGCTGTATGTATAGCAGAATGACTGCATTACCAAATCTCTTCAGAAAAGCAAAAGTTTCACTTCTACTGTGGGGAATGGGATTAAAACCTTTAACTCTTAATGTTGTTTGAAGCTTTTCAAAACAGGACACTTTCAATCCTTCTCTTAGGGCTTTGCAAAGTCTTATGGCTTTTTCTTCATTGGCCAGGAAAGCATTGTCGTTTTCATGCTTCATAATTCTAATCAGTCCCGTGATGAACTGCTCAGAAGACAAGAGTAGCTGCAATCTGCCCTGAAGAGAACACAACGCTCCAAACTGACAGACTTTGGGAGTCTCTTCATCTAACTGTTCTTCAAGTATACTGCTCAGTAAACGGGGTCTCAGTTTTTGAGGAAAGAGCATTATCAGTTTAGTATGAAAGCCATGGTCCTTCCCTAAGTAGCACTGGCTAAGGTCAACCAACATCTGCACCCCAATATTCCCCTGGATTCTACTTTTGTAATGCGGAGCATCATCAAACACTAAGATGCTGGACTTCACCAGTCTGCCATCCTGGCTTGGAAGGTAAAGTGCGAGGTCTCGTACATTCTCCAGATCACCCCTCACCTTGACGGAATCATTCTGCAGACTCTTGAACAAGCCAGAGACTACTCTCTTAACTGTGCGCATTTCATTGGGATCTAGCTGTTTCCCTTCAGAATTTTTGAATATGCGGCTCAACACTTCAACATATTGCTTCGTAGAAATAATATCTTCGGTACCTAGATGTTTAAACAACTGGTGAAATGTGCCCAGTTCTAAAGGTAGCTTGTACAAGTAAGGTTTAAAATCAGACTCATATTCTAGATTTATCACTACCTCCTCGGGCTTCAGGAGTTTCCAGCCATCTTCTACCATCACAAAAGCAACCCCCCGCAGTTGAAACCGAAACTCCCTTTTTTCTGCACTGAGAAATTCATATATGCTCCTTAAGACCTTTGCTCTCGTTTTTACCATCTCTTCATCCAACGTAGTTATGTTGCATATGTTTCTGCAGTTATTAATGACCTTATCAAGAGGAGGATCCAGGTTCACATTAAGCATACTTAAAACTTGTTCGAGCTGTTCTTGTGGACCAAGCTCACTACCTTCTTGTTCTCTGATACTCAAGGGTGTGGCTTTCTCTGGAAGAATAGGGCAGGATGTCCAAAGGAGCTGGAGCACATCACACTGCTTGAATTTGGGGTTTACCTGTGCTCCATTGAACTTTATGAGAGGAAGTGTTCCATTGACCTCTTGGTATTGAGGATGAAACCTAATGAATTCGGCAGGGGCCCGCTCAGGACACAAGAATGGTATTAGAGAAAGTTCTTTCAGGAAATTTCCAGATAACAAATCCATTCGTTCTTGGAATATATGATGGAGAAGGATATCAACAGTATTTTGCAGTGTTTCCTTAGACCAGTTTTCCGTATTAGCTCTCACACTGATTTCCTTAGCAAACTGCAGCAACTGCTGCTGAGAAAGTATGTACTTCAGTCCAATGTTTCGTAAGAATTCCACCCATGAGGTCATAAATGTGGCTTGATTTTTGGGCTTTATAAGTTGTTCCAATTTTTTAAAGAAGTCCTTAGGAATAAACAATTTTTCAGGAAGCATAACTTCAAAAACTCTCACCGTTCTATCATAGAAATGTTTTGCTTGCTTTAGTCGACTGTTAGCATCATGGATTATCAATAAACTTTCCAGTTTTTCAAAAAGTTGTTCCTTGATTTCTGACAGTTCCTCTATACTTGATAATCTATTCTTAAGATAGATCAAGTGCTCTAATTTTGCATCATATGAGAGATTTTCAATTTTTGGTAAAAGGTGTTTCAAGTATACCTCAAGATCATCTACAGGTACACAGCCAAGAACCTCATATAGTTCTTTCAGGTGTATTTTTTCTTCAAGAAATGCAGACGATGATGATTGTGTCCATTTTTCCACTTCAGTTGAAGGGATACTTTTTGTGAGTACGTAGCATGTTCCAAATTTTGCAATGCTCATGTAGCGACCACTGATGGATTTGTAGCATGGAAGTGACTTCAAAATTTTTATGTCATCTTGGGACATCAAGTGACTCAAATTGCAGTTGAAATACATCAAAAGTGCTTCAAAGTCATTTTCTACTAATTTTTCAGTTCTAAATGTTGACGTCTGAACCATATAATGTACAGCCTTTAAAATGCTTGTGGGGCTCTCTATGTTTGCTGTGTGACGTGACAACAGAGGAACAAATGCACTGTCTTTGGAGCAGATTTTGTTCAAAGCAAGTTGAATACAGCCAGCTTTCATGAGAGCATGAAAAACTTTATCACTTTGGGCATTTGGAAAAACTGCAATGTGCATGAGACTCAAAGGAAGCAGAACATCACCTTCAGGAACAACAAGCTGGTTGGCTGAAACGGTGAACTTCGTTCCGGGAAGCAGGGCCCAGTCTTTTAGGGTATCAACAACAATGTCAAATGTTGGCTGTGTTTCTTCTTGATCTTCTTTCACATTTACAGACTCGCTGATGAAATGCCATGCATTCTTAAGCCAAGACTCACTTGCAAAATTGTCCTTCCACTTTGTACAGTTTTTGGTCTTATACTCACGAGGCAACACAGAGGATAACAAATCTGCAAAGCTGGAAATGTCGAACACTTTTGCCACCTTACAGTTCAATAAAATACTACTGTATTTCAAATATAACGTATTCATGAACAAGTCTTTTCGGGATGGAATCAACTCATGGTATGTTGTCAGAAACTTGGGTCGTTTGGCATCAAAAGTCTGCAAAACACTGTCAAGTGTAATGAGAAGGGGCAGTCCTTCCACTTCAATCTCATTTTCTTCTGCATCCTTAAAACAATAGTCCACTAAAAGTTTTAAACTATGAAAAAGCTTTAGGTTAGTCTGCTGGAGACGACAAGGCAGCTTCCCAATGTGGCAGTTCGTGTCAGGAGAAGCAAAGGTCATTAAAAAAGCCCTAATATCAGCAGGAGTGACGTAACTGACAGGAATATCTGCGTCTATAAGACAGTGGTATAGATTAGCAGTTTCATCACAGTTATAAACCAAGTTGAAACCAATTTCTAAAAGTAGGTGTTTCAGTCTGTAGACATTCTCCGCCACAGTCTTACGGGTCGTGATGTTGTAATCTGCATTTTTAAGGTGTTGTAATTCATCCTGCAGTAAGTTGTCAAAAAATGGTCTGGTTTTATTTGAAGTAGACATATTAATCCAAGTAATTATAACTGCAGAGTGTAAATCTGAGCCGTCAATATTTGGAGCCCGCACAACAGGGAGAAGACGCTTCATGTCTTCATGAATGCAACTGTAAAGGGCTTTCACTAGACAATATAAATCTGGCTGTAGGTCAAGCCTGTTAACTGGGAAAAATGATAAAAACTTTTTTAAAGTATCCTTTACAACATGAATAGGCGTGTTCTGTAAAACTGATAACGTTGGGTCAGAACCAGGGAAATAGCGCTTCTTCAGCTGGATTAGTAATTCGACGTATGCAGGCGCTATTAATGCTGTCATTAAACTGTTATTCCAGTCACTGCGAACACCAACTCCGTTGTCGTCCCGCCACAGATTTCTCCTGGCTGAATCTAGAGCAAAGTGGCCGTTCACATGAAATGGTAATCCTGTCTCTAAGGAGAGGGGCAGGAAACAGAAGGCCCTGTGGGGTTTTTTATAGTTGTGAGTAATGCAGGCAGCTACTCCACCACGTGGGAACAGAGTGATATCTTGGTTCTTGTGAGCCGATACAACACTCTTAGACACTTTTTCCATACTTGAAAAGCCCGACCTATTACAAATGAGCCATGTAGTAAGATTTCCTTCGGAGTCTTCAGTATCCATAGTATAGGTTATCTGTTGAACTGGTATGTCTTTGAGCTGTCTCTTTTTAGTAACACTATCGATGACAGATGCATGAAATTGCTTCCTTTTCAATCTGTCCCCGTCAGTGATCTTGCCCTTTACAGAATACAGCACGTTCAGAGCTCCAGTACCTTTATCTATTTCACAAATAGAAATCTTTTCCATGTGGTTAAGAAACATTAAAAGTTCTGCCCCATCTGACCGCAGCTTGTCCAAAAGATTCTGAACCATTCTGTCTGATGACGGAACTGAAGAAATTTCTGAAACCTTTGCCATTTCTGCATTACGAAGAGGAAATCTAAACATTGTGCAATTGTCCAATTTGAAGTGCGTTCCCAGATAAAGATCCAGAACATCCGAGAACTGTGTCCGAAAATCCGCATCCAAATCTCTGAACATGCGTCCGGGACTGACAGATGTGGCTCCTGGTGCATATCTGGCATGAGGATCAAAAATACACAGGATGTCATTGCCAGAAATAAAAGAAGGGCAGTCTGTAATATGATACACAGAATTGAATCCTATCCCGTACTGTCCAGTTTTGCAAGGATTTCCTTCTTTGGTGCCTTTTCCAAGATTCTGAATTCCTCTGACATCATCTTCTGTAAAAGGCTGGTTGTTGTAGACACAAAGCGCCGGCCCTTGCAGTGGGGCCCACTTATCATCAAATATTCTATCAACCGGATGCTGTCTGGGGTCAAACACAAAGCAGATTTCTGTGGCCTTTGCATCATCAGCATTTTGAAGAAGTTCCTTCAACATTTCCTTTTCTGAAGGATAGGCATTAAGGATACTCTTAATTCTGCTGGTCAGTTTTTCTTTCTGCCCAAATTCTGTGCCAAGCGTGGTAAAACAGATGTTAGATGCATACCGCTCTAAGGCTTTATGTCGCTTTGGGACTGCTCCGAGCTTTACAGCTACTTCCCTGGGGATATCGGCATGACAGTATTTCACGGTGGTGTCCTTGACTTTTATCCAGGGACAATCATTGTAGCATAAAGATTTAGCAGGGAGAAGCTTAAGATTAGTATCTGGCAGTAATATATCGCCATAATTTTTCTCACAAAATTCTTGTTTCTTTTCTCTAATGAGACTCCATATCCCTTCACTAATTATTCGCCGGCAAAGCTGAAAACTCTCTTCTGTTATTTGCTTTGTTCCTTTCTCTTGATCAATAGATTCCAAAACAAGGGCAAAATCTTCAACAGTAAATGACTGCCTCACACCCACACTTTCAAAAAGTTCACGGAAATTATTTTTGTACTTATTAGGCAGCTGATAAAGGTATGGTGCCGCTTCAAAATTCAAATGAAAAGAAACTTTCTCTGAGTCAACATACGCATTCTCAACCAGAATGAAGCTAAAGGGTTTTAACTTTTCAACAATTGATAATTTAATGATTTCATTTTGCATCATCGCGTCATGAAGGTATTTGTAGCAGGCATTGGTGATGTTCTCCTGGTACAGTGTAATTCCATCATCAACTGATTTTGCAACTTCTTTCAACTGGTTCACAACCAGATCAACTGTTGGCTTCCTCAGTAGCCCCAAAAACTCCTTAACGGCCAATGACACTGAACCACAGCCTCTGAAGGAATGTGAGTTTTCATTCAGAATTGGTTGCAAGAGACAAACTATATCCTGATGCTCAGCTGTGTAAAGGTCAGTTGCCGCAAACATGGTTTCAGGCTTAAAACTGTTACCTTTCCAGTCCAAAGAAAATCCTGCTGGCTTTGTTAGAAATGGAAGGAAGGGGATTGTTTGATATTTTACAGCAAAATCCTTTGCTCTAGGATCTCTTATTTTTAGCTTTTCATCGATGAGACTTAACAGGATACTACTTCTTAGACAAGCAGCAGCATGATCACTTTTATTAATTTCGGCCACGGACTGTGCCCGTTCCAGCATGTCATCCCATAAAATGTCATCTTTTGCCATGCCTAACTGAACCAGCTTAATCAAAATAATAGGATTAAGATAATCCTGAGTAGAACCATAAGGAAACCGTCCGTCTTTAGTATCAAATAACTTTGCAACTCGTCCTTCAGGGTGGATTAACCTTGATGGTAAAACCAAAGGATGCCCCTCCAAAGAGCAAGGAATACATGGAGTAACACGAAGAATTCCCGAGAATTCATCAAGTTTTTCATTTAGAACAAAATTCATTAAAGGATCTCTGAGTTCTGCTTCAATTTCTTGAATATTTGGGAAAAACACTTCTGAAAAAAACTGCTTCTCTGAAAATGTATTTTCAAGCAGTATCTGTTTGCAGCCAGCTTCTTCAAATCCTGATTTTACTGAAGAAGGAAGTTCAACAGCACAAAGGTTTTTTGACCCAGTCTTCTTGAGGTATTTCAAAAATATCTTAAAGGCTGCTGGACCAACATCTTTTCTTTTAAGTATAGAGTCATCTAGAAATCTTACATTCTTCATGGAAACCCACGTGGATCCATCAGAGAAGACTCTGGTCAATTCTTTCCCTTTTCCATGAGCTATATCTTCATAAAATCCTTGGCAAATTACAGAAAAGTCATCATGAACTAATTCGGGATCAGGCCACACTGAGTAGTAAGTATAATCCATTAGCTCCCCATTAATGGCCAGGTCACGCAGGACACTGAGTGCCTCCAAGTAAGCTTTCACAATAACATGCCTCATGAAGGTGGTATTCCATCGTCCTTTTGTGTCCGTCTTCCAGATTTCTTTTCTATTTGAAGTAACAGCAAAACACCCATTGATATGAACTGGCAATCCTGTTTTGATTCGTAAGGGTAAATAGCAAAATACTTCTCCAACATGTGGTTTCACAGCCCACTTCTGGTCCTGGATTTCAGACAGCAGAACTCCCACGGCCCCACAAGGAACCAGCCCTAGTCTGCGTCCACTTTCATTCAGAGAAAACTTCAGAGCCTCTCCTGTATCCATGCAGGTACATATTAGCCACGTGGTACACTCTACTGTCTTTTGTGGCAGCTCATCTGATGGCTTTTTCGATTGGCCAGACTTAGCCATTTCAAAGAGAGCTGTTAGGTCATCATCCGGACCTCTGAAAAGTGGCGACTGTAAATCAGCAATCCTTCTGAACACATGGTGAAATTCTTCAACTGTGATCTGAAGAATGCAAGATGACTTTGGTGCATCAGCAGGAGGCTTTTTATTACTGCTGCTGCAAGTCTTCATGAGCCTAGCAGCTTCTTTTAAAACACTTAAGACAGGCGCGCTCAATGCTTTGGAAGAGCAGGGGGTTTTTCTGATTATTACCGTATCTTGTGCCAAGCTAGGATTGGTTTCCTCAATTTTCAAGTACTTCAAATACATTGAGTTCACACTCTGAGTGAAAATGATAAGCCGGTGTCCACAGAGACTAAATTCATCCACAAGAGAATAAATATCTGCTGTATTGTAGCAGGTACTACTAACTTCACTCACTTTCGCTTCCTGTTGAGTTCTAAAGGACAGTCGGAAAAGAGTTCCATTGTAGCTGTAAGGTGCTTCTACAGTCAAAGGTAACTGACAGCCAAAAACATCTAGAAATGGTTTGAACTGATTAGGAAATTTCCTCAGTCTTTTCTGTTGTTTACTCCAATTAATTTTGATCCCAGGATTAGATTTGTCTTTAATGTGTTTACTGATGTGGTTTATGTTTGGATCGAACATTATCATGAATTCTCGACTCATGATGATGGGAATGTCGGTGATATGGTACACGGAATTAAATCCAAGACCAAATTTTCCAACTTTGTCAACCTCTTCCCTCTTTAAAGATTCTCCTAGCCTAGTGATGTTCACAAAATCTGAATCTGAGAACTGAGAATTATTGAATGACCACAGAGCAGGTCCATGGCAAGCCGCCATGCCTGGGTCCAGCAGATTCTCTCGAATGTCCATATTTCTTCGCATATCAATCATGAAACTGCATTCCGTTGCATTTGCATCATCAGCATTTTGAAGCAGTTCTTTAAAAATATCTGATACTGAAGGGTATTCTTCCAGAATATTTTTAATTCTTACAGTAAGTGGTTCCCTCTGCCCTGACTGCTCAAATCCCATGTTTTCAGGATTGATCAGTCTTGTGCTAAGGCATGGAACTTTCAGCCATTCTGCGGTTTTCATGGGTATGTCCTCATGCACCAGAATTATTGGTTCCACTGAATCTTCCAGTAAGTCATTGAGGTCATCAACTTTGATGTCACAGTAACAGCATTCATGAATTGGCTTCATAATAAGTTTAGAAGGATTTTTGCTATGATGTATAGGAACCGGTGTGTTGGGGCTTGCTGGAATCTGATTGCTGTAAAGCCATCTGATGATATTTAACATAAGGTGAAGATTTTGTTTGCTTTCTTGATCACTGAGATCTTGGTCACTTTTGAGATACACCTTCTGAATGACCATGGAAATATGATCTGATGTCAGCTCCTCTATTGAACCACAGACCTTAAACAGTTGGTGGAATTTTGCCATGGTTTTAGGCACACTATGCAAATAAGGCTGAAGGTCAAGATCATGAAATGGTTTTATCACAGCTTGGGCAAGGGGACAAAATTTTTTGCCAGTCCAAACCCATGGAAATTTTAAGGCTCTGAAAGCATCCTTCCCTTCATTTAAATGATCGTGCATGAATCCATAAATTTCAAGCAAAATATGTTGAAATTGATAGTAGTCTTCATCACTAAAGGTTTTCGAAGTATACCAATCAACAACAATTTTAAAGTGTTTTAAGACAGCACTGATGCTAGGTTTGGTGAAGATCCCTAAGGCTTTCTCCAAGTTAATATGGACACTCTCAACAAGGGGAAGTGACGAGCCAACCAGAATCGCATGGGCTCCATCACACATATCTGGCGGGGCACAAAGGTTAAAGACGTCTCCCTTCCAGACTAAAGAGCCTGGATAGTTTGGTGGCCTTTCCTTGCAAGCTGGAACCCACTTTATTTTCTTCAGGGTCATCTTTCCTTCAGACGACTGCAACAGTGTGTGATTCTTGTTTAAAACCAGTAAGAGTGTTTTGGCTTTCTTTAGAAGAACATCCTGATTTGGACAAGAACTGACCTGTAAGGCTTCAATTTTTTTTGCTACTTGCAAAACATCATTCTCTTTGAGACTGGCTTCATTTTTCAGACCAATCTGTCTTAAAGAGTGAAGAATATCTGGTGAGGTAAAAACTGAAGGTGGGAAGCAAGTTCCTTCTTCACTGTAAAAGAGATCCCTTAGTACTTCTATATCAGGATCAAAGAGTTCACCGGCTGACACCATCTGTTCCTGGGAAATCTGAATGAATTTCAATGGCATTAACCAATCAAGGACATTAGGATTCTCATTCTTAAGCAAGGACAGATTTTCAAGGGTCCATAACATAAGGTGTGTTACCTCATCGTGAGAATAAAATGCATTTTCGATATCTTTTAAAATGAGTTTTAAGCAATTAGTGGTCTTTAACTTCTCTACTTTCAACATGTTTGCTAAGCGAATAGTAGCTTCATCGCTACTGTCTATTACTGAAATAGAGAGTCGGAGATCCGGTGGAAGTTTGGCAGTATGGTGCAAGACCTTACAGCCTTTTAGTTTTGTGTAAGAGGAAATTCCCTGATCAGATAAATGGTTAATTCGCTTGAATATTGGCAATTCCTGAATTATTCTTTTCTCTTTTTCACTGCTATCAGTTAAACTAGCTAAAAACTTCCTCAGGGCATCTTTGTGTGTGGGAAGTAGCGAAGCTATCTGATTACACAACTTCTGCAATGGCATCTTCTCCATTATCTGCAGAACAGCACTCGGTAATGGTGAGTGAATGTATTTTTTAATAAGTGGATGCTGTATGGAGGCATCTAATTTTTTAAGGACAATCCCTCCAAGTTTTTGTACAATGTCTGCTAAAAATTCAGGGAGCTGTACTTCAGATTCATCATCTAAAATGACTAATGATGGAATCCTGAGTCTAATGAGTTCCACACATGTCTGACCTTCTTCTAGTGTAGTTCTGGGGATAAGTGGCATCTCATCAAATAAAGTCAAATCCTCTGAAAAATGTATATAGAGATTCTTCCAAACCATTTTCAGCCATGAAACAGATGGGTGATTTTTGTCTTCATCAAATGGACACCACTGAACAATCAACTCTCTGCCAGGCCAAAATGTATTCATTACTTCTTTGATAAGACGTGCAAACCGTTCTGGATTTAGAAGCTGCAGCTGAGTACATGGTCTTCCTGTAAATCATATACAGAAACGTTATAAATACATATAACTCCACCGTAACTTATTTAGCTTCTATTCTTGCAGATTAGATCGTACTATAAAGCCATTTTTAGAAGGTTTAAGTACACTGTAAAGATGCAAACATTCAGCATACCTGGGCTAAAATAATTTTTACGTAATGACAGAGAAGCTACACATACACTTATATTTACAATGACTTACGGGAGAAATAATTCTCTTTGGAAAGTGCTTATTTTAAATAAATATTTAAAATGCATTTGTGTGTATTTTAAAAATCATCCTATGCTGTTCTACAAATGGAATCCACATGGAAAGTAAGTTTTAGTGGTTATCTGTCCACAAATAAAAGCACCAAAGAAAATGTGGCTAAAGCTTAACTAAGTACCATTCTATTTAAAGGTAAGCGATTTGTAAGCAAACCCAATATGAATTTCCTTTCTTCGTGTTTCCAGGATGGAAACGTGGCTGCACGGGATGAAGAGAGGGGCATGAGACTGGAGTCCCTGTCTCAGATGACCAATACTTTCTGAAGCTGAGGCAGCAAAGACACTTACAGACTTTCCTTCCACTCACTAAAACTAGATATGTAAGGTAGGTGTCACTTAATTCTTCTGGGACCTGAATTTTCTCTGGAAAAAGGATGGGGAGGAAGTTCTGGTCCATTTACATGCCCAAGTAGGGACAATATTCGCAGATTTTCCAATGAAGCTTTTACCTAGCTACTTATTACTTATTTATTAAAGTGTGCTCTTCGGAGCCCTGGGATTTTGCAGAAATGCCTCAGGGACAAGGAACGGGAGTAGTTGGGCTCTGCTGCGAAGGCAGGGCTTGTCCCCCACCAAGCAGCTCTACTTCTAGATGTTTTATCAGTGAGGAGACTAGTAAGATTTTGTCTAGGGAAAAAGATTTTTGCTGATTCTTAGCCACCGGTCCAGAAAATAACACTGTTTCTAAGTGCATTTTGTGTTTCAGAATATTTAAAATACCAATAGGAAAAGATTTTTCAAGAACACTACATACCTATAGGTATGTGTTAGCCCATATAGAGAAATAAAAAGAATCTCAAATTCAATCTTATGGAAAACTAACAATTTTCTTCCTATGTACATACAATTTCTAGACTCTTAAAAGACTAATTTAAAAAAATTATAAAAGAGGGCCTCAAGCCCTTTGAAACTTTGGTATGTCACTATTTTTTAACCAAGAAAGGACACTCCTATTTCAGTCTTATGCGTTAGGAAGATGACTCTACCTTCTACCAAGGAAATTATCTTTCATGCTACAATAAGACATTTTAAAATACTGCCACAGAAATTTAAGCAACGGCACATTTTTGTAACTTTTCGAAGATGTCGATACCCAAATTCTGAATATCTTCAGTTTCTATGTGTGTGATTTAGGGTACATCAAGTAGGAACATTTAAGAAATCATAAAATCTTGTCAGTAGTCTGACTAGTACCGTCTCCTTGGCCTAGGAGTCCCATTAAAATACATTTTTTTAATAATTAAGTTTTAACAACAATGTTCTAAAAAAATGCTTACTGAATCGAATTAGTAGAATATCCAAATCATAAGTAAGGCGAGGACATAATACCAAAGATACAAAAAAGAGTTAGAAATTAAAATTCAGAACACTCTGAAAACAAAACATTAAATGTACTCCACACTGTGCTCTATGTTAATAACTGCCACAAGACGTGCATTTGGTAGGTAACACTGTCTAGTATCCTCGTGTGAAACTGGCAGTTCATAAAACCACACCCACCTTCAGGAAAAAGAGCTAATATTAATGTATAAATAAAATGCCAGGAAAACACCCACACCACATATAACATGCAACTAACACACCAGTCATGCTCAACTGAAAAAACATAAGGGAAAGTAAAGGAGAGAGAAAATGAAGTTAAGACACAATGCTAAGTACTTAGATGGGATCAATCGGAAGTCCTGATTTCTATTTAGTTTTGTATTTAAGCCTTTAGCTTTTCACCCTAAAGTAGAAATGTTAACACAGAAAAGTCTTCACGTCTTAGGTCAGAAACCCATCGAAATGATAAAGCACCTCCAACAGCATCAGCAAAATAATTTTTATAGCCTTTTAATAAATGACTGTGTTTTTGTTGCCCTAGCCTTGAAAATCATCAGCACTGTCAAAAGAGGTCAACTCAACAGTACTGGAAATGTTCCTGTAGACAGAAATGTTTTATCTAAATTATGATTAGACATGATTATCTCAGAACTAACTCTTCTAAGAGTAGTTTTTGCTTTACTATCGATCTGTTCAAAATAATAAACATCGACACACTGAGTCACTCTTTAAAGACTGCACTATGTTTTTTGTTTATATTTATTCACATGTTTATGTTCAGTACTAACTTTGAGAAAGATTTTTGACACAGATGAAAACAGGCTGTTATAGACTGCTTCAACATTTCCTTAGCCACGAAATCTGAGTCCTGAATGCTTTCGTTGACTGGGTGTTCAGTACACTTGATCAGACTCCTTCGGAGTCACAGCTGCGGACTCTGGACATCCGGGGCCGTGAGCACAGCAACAGCTCCTTCTGCTTCTTTTGTACAGAAAGGGGCAGTGGCAGCTTTGATGACTGATGAGTTCTAACTACGCTCCAGTGTGCAGAGCAGGCCAAATCTCTCTGTAAATACACATGTGACAGGATGGAAGTCCCCTCAATGGTAAGCAACAGAGGAGTCAAATCTTCTGAGAAACAGAAAGAAAGATGGGAAAGGAAAGGAACCAAGGAAGGAAAGGAAAGCACGTGTCTGCCCGCCAAGCACTCCACCTGGCACTGGGCAGGTATATCGGCAGCACCGCAAGAGCCGTGGGGGTCCAGTGGAAACGTCCACTCTAACGTGGAGCCTGCCAATGGGGTTCAAAAATCCACTGGTGGCCAAATTTCTTCTTGAAAAGTCCACACTGGCATTCTGCCCCTTCTTAGTGTCCCTAGTGATCACCTAGAAAAGGAGATGCCGGGGCGCCTGGGTGGCTCGGTGGGTTAAAGCCTCTGCCTTCGGCTCAGGTCATGATCCCAGGGTTCTGGGATCGAGCCCCACATCCAGCTCCCTGCTCATTGGGAAGCCTGCTCCCCCCACCCCCCCGCCTACTTGTGATCTCTTTCTCTCTGTCAAAATAAATAAATAAAATAAAATCTTAAAAAAAAAAAAGGAGATGCCACGAGACAATGGGAGAGGTCACTGCCATTACCAGGAGCATCCCTATGGCATAGGATAACTACACAGCCTACTCCTACCACAATTTTGTCTTCTTCTTTGATTATACCTTACAAATATAGGATATATCAGGGTTTAGAAATATAGAGTAAAAATAGCTGTGGATGACAAGCCACTTACAAGCTAGAAACCAAATTTAATATTAATAGGAATCATCAATATAACAATGACTTGGTTTCTCGATTAATTTGAGTATGGGTACAGCTTACATCAAAGAACTGATCGACTTCAAAAATAACATTTACCATAAAAACAATGTCCATTAAGCAAATACTGCATCCTCTTATTTTCCAAGTGAAACATGAAATGGGGGAAAATAATATCAGCTGAGTCAAAATATTTTTATTTAAAAAAAAAGTCAATTAAATGACACACTAAGCACTATAAGAACAATCAGCCGATTGTTCTGAATGAAAGTTGTGTTAGCCACTTTACTTTCCTCAGTGTGCCAAGTAGAGGGATGCTCTCCCATTCTAGCCACCACGGTAAGCCGGAGGCCACTGTGGGTACCAGAAAGCCTCCTCCCTTCATGGTCATGGATCGCAGAACTTGGTCCCCTTTACACTTTCTAATCTCAATATTTGTATGTATCATATAAGAGAGGTGCATTCATTCACACTTTCCCATTTAAAACCACAGCTTAAAATACAAATTTCAGCAGAATTTTTTGAGACCAAATATTCTATGAAATGTTTTCAAATCATTTAAATATGGTTTTATTGTGGTATGTACAACCACCTATATACCTATATTGCTATGGTTTCCTCTCTCCTTTAAATAGTTATCAGCACGAGAAAAAAAAAAAGTTAACATAATCTCTAGTTACTTGAGTAAATGAAAAAACAAGATTCGAAGAATCAAATGAACAAAAACATCAGGCTACAAACAAACACAATATTTAGTCAGTTACCATACCTGAATATCCCCAGAGAAGTTGTTGTGCTAGAATATAATTAAATCCAATCTTAGAAAAAGCCAGAATTGTCACAATTTCATATGACGGCTACAGAAATTATTCTACATCTTAAGATAGCACTGTCTATGGAATCTTATGTATCACTATGTAAAAGAAAAGCCATAAACAAAATTCCAAATATAGCAGAATATACATTTAAGCTTTAAGAATGTATTTCAATGCAAGCTAAATCCAAACTACATAATGGGTGGGAAATCAAAGAAAGAAAGAAAGAAGAAAAGAAGAAAGGAATATGAATTTTGCATGTATAAATTACATTTCAACACCATAAATAATGTCATTTTGATAAGCTCCCAATGCGTTTTGTACAGATGATTATCATATGAAATTCAGACATTCCAGATAAAAATTAAGAAAGGGAAGGGTGCCCGGGTGGCTCAGTCAGTTAAGCATCTGACTTGATTACAGCTCAGGTCATGATCTCAGGGTCTTGAGATTGAGCCCTGCATCAGGCCCTGCACTGGGTGTGGAGCCTGATTAAGATTCTCTCTCCCCTCCCTCCGCGCTTCCCACCTGCCTTGTAAAAAAAAAAAAAAAAAATTAAGAAATGGAAGACATCTAATTTACAGAATAAATCACTCCATAAATTGGAGTATCTCTACAAAGTAAGTACACAATTTTTGGAGTCTTTCCATAAAGTTAAGTATAATTCGGACTCTATGATAAAGAAAGGGAGGTTTTCTCATTTCTCATTTTCTCATTTCCACTGCTTGCTTATGGTAACCACCAATAATTTCAAACATCAAAGAATCCTCCATGGCCATCTAACCCCTCCTCTGCCTGAAGCAAGCCATTTCTTTGCTCAAGTACACCTCCACAGCTCTGGGCCATGTTTGTATATTTGGGTACATTAGGCTACACCTGGCAGCTAACACAGAGCCCATGCTCTTACCAGAGGAATTTTAGCTCTTCTAATTTGAACTTCCTTTCAATTACTTTAGAGGCGTTCTGTCAGTCAATGGTGACTGAGTGCTAGAGACAGAGAAATAAACATGATACATAACCTCAGACCACGTCTTATAGTGTAATGGGGAAGGCGGGTATTAGATAAATTATCATAAATGATGAAATAGGTGCACGTGTGGGGCACAAGTGCTACAAGGAACTCAGTGTGCCACAAGGACACATGGGCCATGAGACAAATGAGCACGAGTGAGCAAGATAGGGGGGCAAAGGAAACCACGTACACTATACCTAAGGGAGGAAAAGAACAGGCCATCTCCCATATATGAGAAAGATCAAGGGAGAATATAAAATAAATTATTAATAATAATCACAATAATAGCAAATACTGATATACCCTTTCCATGTACTGGATTCCAGGCATCTTTTTAATACCCAGAAACGGAGCCACATAATGAAGGGTCTTGTAAGAAATGTTAAGGATTTTGGCCTTTGTTCCGAGGAAAAAGAGGAAGCCTTTGAAAGATCTTCAGATAAAAAGTGGGGAAATCTTTTAGAAAGAGAAGTAGCAGTACTGCTGCTGTGTTAACTAGAGAGGCAAGAAGAGATACGGGAAGACTTTCAAGGTTATTCTTGAATTCCAGGTGAGACACAATGGCCGCCTGAAGGAGGGTGAGGGTGTGCGTGGAAGACTTCCTAAGATAGGGCCCTCTGTCCAACAGGTGGTTGTGAAAGTAGTAACCCAGATTATCCTCCTGGAACGAATCCTGCACCAAAATCTTTGGAATATTGCTCATCTATATACCTGAGGTTGGCCCCTGAAATTGCTACCTCTTTTGAGGATTTCTACATACACCTATGAGATTGTCTCTGCAGTGAATACCATAAATCATCACAAAGTAGCATCAACATGGACAGGTGAATATGCCGTCCCTCCACCATGATGTCTGCAGTCCCTCCCCTGAACGTCTGAGACAGAACATGTGCCAGCTCCTCTGTGAGGTGCCCCCGATCTGCCACCCCCTTCTCATAGTGACTATTCTCAGGATTTGACATAGGACACATCCCACTAAATGTTAGTATTATTTACGTTGCTGTCCCCGCTGGACTGTGAGCTCCTTTGCTTTCATTCTTCACATTATCTCCCTCCAGCACAATGCCTGGTACTCGGGGAAAATTCAGAAAAATGTTTGCTGGGAGTCTTTGGTCATGAAACAGAGCAAGGCGTGAGGCCATATGTAATAAGGAAATATTAAAAATATTTCAAATATAAATAGGATCGTGGTGCTAACCTATCAGGCACTCCTACCATTTGTCTGATTTAACTGTTTTTTTCTACTTACTTCCTCCAAAACCCATCTACCACCTTTTCTAACTATTCCCCAAATTCTGACAGTCAAGCATTTACTCAAGTAACTTAACTCTCAAATAACTCAAATGAAGAGGACAATACACACTCGATTTTCTCACAATTATGGAGAGCAAGTAAGAGGACAGAAGATACTCATCTGAAAAGTTAACAGTAAATCACAGGCACAATCCCAGGGATTTATTTGCCTTTCCATCTTTGTGCCCCTGTCCCCCACAACACCAACCCCAGCCCAGCACGTGGAAGCAGGAACATGTCCAACCAGACTTGTCAAGCAGGCACTGGACATACAGAAACAAAATAAGCGATGGTTCCTGCTCTCAAGGATTTTAAAGTCTAGCAGAGTAAAATTATGACCGTGATAAGGCCGAGAGGACTGAATGGACTATGGACTGAGCTCCCCGAGCAAAGGAGAGGCACCACCTCAGAGGTGCAGGGCACGGGTGGGCACAGGGAAGCCCACGTGAAAGGCAACCTCTTAGAGAACACGTGGGGCTGAAGCCAGAGTGGCAAAGTGGAGGATGGTGAGAGTGTTTGAAAAAGGAACACCACGTACAAAAATAGAGACATGAGAAAACTTCCACTCAGATACAAACAATTACCAAGCGCCCACCTTAAAGCAGTTGCTGTGCTACACAGTGGTGACAAGTGCGTCAGCTCCCATGAGATGGCCGGAGCGGTAAGTTTATCAATCTACCAGTGCTTGGGACAGCGAGAACAGGAGGGGGACACTGAATGAACCAAAGCCAACGAGATGGCGAGTCCACAGTCATGGAAAGCCCTGTTGCCCACAGGAACACCACCAGGTCCAACCTGAAAGAATCAGTGTCCCCTGAGAATGCCGAGCAGGGGAGGGATGTGATCGGGTGAAGAGCGAGCACTGGAGCGAGCGAATCTAGGAGGGGGTCCTACACTAAGACGGAGGCAGCACAGGAAGTGAGAGCCTAACGCTGAGAGCCGGGAAGCAGGGGGAACAGACTTAAGGAGAGGATGAGGTCTAAAGTCGTGAAAATGTTGATTTCGAGCCACTTACAGAACTCCCAAGTGCAAAATGGTAATAGCGGCCATTTGGTCAGTGACCTGATGTGCCCAGTACCGTGCTGAACCGGACATATTACACATGCGTCACGTAATCACCAAAGTAATGACCGCCACAACACTATAGCATCACTTTTCGATAACCTGCCCTCCTGCGATACTGCACGACTGGATAAAACTCAGTTAGAAAGGTGTGACTGCCTGACATCCTTGACTCAACCCTTACTCTCATTTCTCTAAAAGCAATCTTCCACTGGATATCACCGAATCTTGAGGGCCTCAGACAGACTGTCACAGAACGATATTACTGTATTACCTTGTTACTGCCTGGGAAACACAGGCTCTGAGAGGTTGGCTAATTTGTCCAGAGTCACACAATGGAGGACTCGGGTGTGAGCCCAGATCTCTGTGACTACAAAGTCCCAGGCACGTAACCACTACACCCCACTGCCCCTCTTGACACTGGGGTGGCAACAGGAGATGGGGCGGTCCTTCCACAGGCATGGCGGCAGGTGCCTGGGCTGGGTGGGGATACTCGAACAAAGTGAGAGCAAAATGGAAGAGGTGAGTGAGAGCTCCTACACTAGCCCATACTTGGGGATAAACTCAGGAAGAGGAATTCACAAATAATTCTGGGAAGCAGGCAAAGAAGCATAAGGACACCAAAAGAGAATGGTGCCATAAAAGCCAAGGTGTTCTGAAAGGGCATGAACAGCATCTAAGCTTCAGGGAGATCAGATAAAACAACAACAAAAGTCCCCTGGACTTAACAATAAAAGTCGTTAACTGGTGACCTCAGCCAGGCAATTTTATTGTTAATCTAGCAGAAGCAAAGGTTCATTTGCAGTGATAATAGATGACGAGGAGGTAGACCACAAGCATATCCTACTCTTTCTAGAAGCTGGACCAGGACAGAATGCAAGAAAGGAAATCGAAGTCAAGTTTGTTCTGTTTTCCCCAAGAAGGGAAAGACTGAAACAATGTTTAAAGCTAACAGTAAAGGGGCAGTAGAGGCAAACAGTGAAAATACAAGCAATCACTTAATATTCAGTTCAGGATTCTAAAGGTGATACAAGTAAAACTATCAAATACTCAGACAGATTTTACCCTAGCGATGAAATTGGAGAAGTACCCACTGCAGAGAAAAAAACTTGTTTCAGTTCTAGGCAGCAGTACTTTCAAAACTGGGCAATCGGTTGTTACTGATAATCAGTAAACAGAAGTCCACAGTGCTCTGTCAGCAAAACAGCCACATAATCATTATTTAGAGCAAAAAAAAGATAAAATAATAAACATCAAATGTTGTATATGTGTGATGTTCCCTACCATATAAAGGGAGCTCCATAAACAGCACCCAGCCTCTCTTCTCCCACACTCACTAATGCCCTCCATCTGGCCCAGGCCACCAGAACGTGGAATAACGTATCTGACTGGTCACCTCAAAAAAGAACCTGCACAATCCCAAGAAGCTGTGCAGGGGCAGCCCGCGCAGGGCAGCTGGGGTCTCCCACGCTGCCTGTGTCTAGACTAGTGAGCTAATCGGGATGATTCTGGGTCAACGGAAGCAGCAAGCCACCTGCCACCAGCCATGATCTCCAACACCAGAATCATCAGAACGTCAGGGATGATGTGTCATGCTGACCTGCCGGACTCCTCTCTGGGCATCTCTTCGCCGACTCACTTCTCAGAAAACCAAAGCAAGGGTGTCACTTACTGGGTCCTCATTAGCCTCCACATCATCATGCTCCCAAAACATTAAAACTGTTTGAGGCAACAAACGAATATCAGAAACTACTTTTTGCCTGGAACTAACAGTACGAAAATAATAGGGAAGATGCCCAGGAGGCAGTTACCCATCCCATACCCATACCCATATGGCCAGATAAAATACTGGAAAGGCCAGAGGTCAGGATTACTAAATAATCATGAGAACGGTAGCCTAAACTTAAACTGAAATAAAGAAAAGTGACCTCGAAGACAATTTCTGGGAGAACCGAGCTACACATTATGGGTGACAAACAAAAACAGTCAACCCAACCCATCTAGCGTAATGGTCCAGAGAAAATTAACCAAGAACCAGAGACAAAACAGTGCTTATGGTATAATTCCAAAATAACAAATCAGAATCCACAGCAGATAAGAAAATGAAGAGACACACAAAGTGGGAAGACTCAACTTTATAAAAATGTCAAGTTATCTAAGTAAATGCACAAATTTAACTCATTCCTAAAAATGTAACAACAGGTACCCCGCATCCACCTAAGGCTAGACAAACAAGTTGTGGCCATGCCCTGTGCCACAGGGTATCTGAAAAGTTTTGAGTAAAAGCGATATTATTCTGTTGGACTTGTATCCTTTGCACCTGATTTGGTTCTGAATAACTTGAATAACTGGGCTGACTTACAAATCCATATCCACCTGAGAAACTACTGGCCATTAACAAAAACATTCTCTTCAAAAGAAAGTAATACATCACACGGTAAGAAAGAAGGATCTACAATCAGACGACCTGGATGGTAAGAGTAAGTCAAGGAAACAGGCACAGTAACTAGCTGAGCTCACCTGTGCTACTAAAAGCCAGGATCATGGTGTGAGTGGACAGGACTGGAGAAGGCCTGAGGCAGTGTCTGGATGTGGGCAATCTTCCGGGTTTGGACTTAGGTTTGTTCAGTTTGTAAAATTTCATTGAGCCTACATTTATGATATGTGTACTTTTCTGTATGTGCATTATATTGCAATGTCAAGTTTTTATACGAGACTGTAATACAGATTTTGAAAAATAAAGATTTCTAAAACTTTGGAGCACAGAACAGCAGAGTTCTAGGAATCCGAGTTTAGACTCCCAAAAAGGCTACTTTGAAGTTGACCATTCCCAACTAGGTGAATCATCTAGAGAGTGGAAAGATCAACGTCCACTTCCCAGCTCACAGTTACAGATTCCTATGGTAACACCACTGCACACTCATCTTCCTTCAGTCTCATCTGGGCTCATCCTTAGTTCGCCTCCCCCATTCCAACTCCTTTCACTTCTATTTAAATGAATAAAGATGTATAATGATGAGCAACTTTTCCTTTAGTCATTATCCTTCAAAAAAGAACAGCATATGCTATAAAAGACACACTACAAAAAATAGCTACATAACCTTAACCGATGAGACAAATACAGAATTTTTCATGCCAGTATCTAACTTAGAAAGAGTTCAGACAACGGTTTTATAAGGGCAAGGATGCTCGCAAAAGTTGAAAGATACTTTTAAACTGAGACCCATGCTGGTTTTTCCCTCCAGACCACTCTGTCTTTTCCTAAAAAAAATTCTCAATAAAGGACACTCATCCTTTGCCAAGACCTCAAGAGTCCCCCTTCCCGACACTGCCATCAGTCTGCAGTCCCTGGAGCTGAGCCAGCAGAGCCACATGAAACTCTGCAGGACTGGGTAGTTTGGGCGACACAACAAGGCTGGCAGGTGCAAGCCCTGAGCTCCAGGCACACATGAGCTTCTGACCTTGAACCAAACCTCTTTCCCTCCTTCCTCTGTGCGATCCAACCAATAACAACTGTGCTCACTACTACACGGGCCACAAGATAGGAGACTGGGTGTTCACATGAGAAAGGAAATGGGAAAGCATTACAAAGCTGTGTAAGGGACACCTGGGTGGCTCAGTCGGTTAAGCATCTGCCTTCGGCTCAGGTCCTGATCCCAGGGTCCTGGGATCGAGTCCCACATTGGGCTTCTTGCTCAATGGGGAGCCTGCTTTTCCCTCTGCCTGCCACTCCCCCTGCTTATGCTCTCTCATTTTCTCTCTCTGACAAATAAATAAAATCTTTAAAAAAAAAAAAAAGCTGTGTAAGAAATTACCATAAATGTACACAACCCTACCGTGACAGGAGAGGTTTTGAAATGCAATACCACCCTTGGATTCTTTTATATGTCCGAATCTAGCACTGAAATGCCTTAAAATATAACAATTACATTAGGCTGAACCATCTGAAATTGTTGACTTATAGGTCTAGAATGGATAACTCTTGGCAATTTCATATTGGTTCGACTTCACAGAAAACTTATAAAAACTATTTCATTTTTATCAATAGGTTTATTTAAAAAAAAAAAAACTAAGCAACTATAATACCTCGGGTTTGGGCAGCTTCCTTTAAAGCAGCTATAAGGTGAGGCTTCAAGCTATCCAAAATGAACCTTCCTTCAAGACCTGGGAAAAGGGACCTAAAAAGTGAAAGAAACACAGCAATTGTAACCTTCTAATAATTCTAAGATGAAGAAATTCAATTACGTAATTTCAAATCAGTTAAATGTAGTACTTTACATAAATTATAATGCACGTACCAAATCACACTGCAATACTTTCTGATTGAATATTATCTAGGCTTCCCTTTAAAACATGGTGGCATCGTGTACCACAGCCAAGTCCAGAATAGTCTAAACATCTTAGAATGAAATTAACTTTATTTTCTGAGATGTCCTACACATCCTCAGTTATAAAGAGTTCCTTAATGTACTGTTCTCATTAAATTCAATTTCATCAAAATAATTCATTACCGACTCAATCTTACTTCATTATTAGCACTTTAGAACCCTTGTTTTCAGTGTCCTGTTATTGAGATATCCAAGAGAAATGACTGTTTGATAACTTTTTGGCTGACCAACATCTGAATGCTTTTTCACTTTAGAATGTAAAAATATACCCTTTCATAGTTTAACGAAGTATTTCTGCAAGTCTTCCTGACTACAGAATCTACGCCGATGGCGACTGATGGATTTCACAGTAAAGGACTCTAGACGTACGTGGGGGTGGGGGGAGGGAAGAGCACTGCAGAAGTGTGAGCTCTACCTTGGATAGTCTTCTGAGGTAATATAAATAACATCTTGATCTGATACAGATGAGGAAAAGGGCACAAAATCTCCGTTTTGTAAAGGTAGCAGCTCCAACCCCAGCAGCTCACTGTAGGCTTGGTCAGAAAGCACAAATTCCAGAAGGTGAAGCTTGTCTTGGGCATCGCCCTGGTGCGCAGACTTCCTCAGCACCTGCCGCACCCACGCAGGCGTCACCTTCCTCACGGGCTTGGCGCTGGAGGCAGCGAGCTGAACGGCAGCAGCGAGATTGGCCGGTACCTTGACAATCTGCTTCCCTGAGCTCTGGAGGTAGCTGAGCACGGTTTTTGTGTATTCCAAACTTTCGTCCAGTTCTGAGAAGTAGGCCTCCTCCAACTTGACCCAGTGGTTGCTAATGGAATACATGACAGCGTTCTGGAACAGCTCGTTAAACAGAGGCTCCAACACCGGCTGCCAGTGCACCTTGACTTTGTTCGCGTCGGGCCAAAGCTTATAGATGATGCCAACCGACAAGGGAAAATCGGAGCTCCTTTCTGTCTCCAGACGTTTTATGGAATCTAAGATCAGAGTCGCGTAGGCTTTAGGGACAACATTCACAACCAGAAATTCATTCCACAAGGCTGCCGGGTCTCTCCACTGGTCCAGCTCTCGCCACTTTATGCTTCTGCGATTGTCAGTCAGGCCAAAAAACCCGCTGATGTGAACTGGGAGGCCCGTTTTGCTTTCCTCACCTGGCGGCAAAGGAAGAAAGCAGAAGGCTTTTCCTGAGAAATCAGCTGTTGCTCCTTTTTCTTCATCATCTCTCGATAAAGACATGGCTATTCCAATGATTGGGACAAATTTCAATTCATCAGCTAAAGAATCAAGTTTACTACTAATCCCTCGCCCACCCACACTGTTACACACCAGCCAGGAGGTTTTTTGTGTGTCCTTAGTACTCTCATCTTCTAAAACTATATTTATATGGTACGTTACACAGGTGATGTTATTGCTTGGAATCTTTTTACAATAGTTACTTATAGCAGTTTCCAGGATCTTTACAGAATTGGGCCGCTCATGCTTCAGGGCCTTATTCTCACTTGCAGTTACCCTAAACACCAGTCTCTCGGTTCCATCGGCCTCTCGAACGTGTAAGGAGACATCCTGCACACTTTTCAGGAATAGTAGCACAGTGTCTGCATCTGCCCTGAAAGAGTCAAACAACTCAAGAACCTTCTGCTTATTGTAGAGGTTACTACTAAGCTGGGAAGGTTGTAGGCGAAGAGGGAAACGGAAGAACGTTCCTGGAAAATTGGCATTTACAAACGTTTCCTTGGTGCTTCCAAAAATACCAATAAATGGTGCAAACTGGTCTGAAAGTTCACTAATTTCTTTGCTGTCATCTTTGAGATTCCAACATTGGCCTGATTCATGTGGACCAAAAAGCATTTGATGAGGATCTAGCATCCCAATCTGGTCACCACTAAATATACAAGGAACATCTGTAAAGAAAATTTCAACAGTCATGATCAACTCTGAAATTTAATGCACAATTACAATGACAATGTACAATTACTATCAAAATATCCTATGTGGAAAAGCACAAACCATAAAGTGACTCTAACACAGATTTATCTAAAAACAAACTGAATTTAGCTCAGAAATTTAATTCTCTGAACATGAAATCTAATGATTTCTCTTTTGATTCAGTAAGGTACCAGGGAGAGAAACTTTAGATGATTACTATGGAAACATAAGATAAATCTTCAACCACCTACTACACAATCAACATATGTAAAAGATATTTATACTCAGCCCCCGCAGCCACCTGAACTCAATTATACAAAGAGTTGCATCCTACACTCAAAATAGACATTTCTACCACAGATTCTCTAAAAAGTGGAAGAGGGAAATGACAGTGCAGGTGACTCTGCCCACTGTCTTACCCAGTGAGCAAAGGCCCTGGGGTGAGTCTACAGCAAGCCCCCCCGGTTCACCTCTACCCCATGCCTCTCACGCTGAACACACCTCACCACACGGAACCCCAGCGCAGTGCTGCCAAGAGACACGTTTTTTATACAGCATGGCTCCTGAAACCAGTAGCAGCTGTTTCACCTGTTTCTCAACCACAGACAGAGGCAGAGAAAACCAGGTACGTCAGATGCTCTGTACTTCGAGAAATTCTTCACCATGGTGCCTTTCAACAGACTTCCTGAGAGTAATTTTGACGTGGTTTGCCTCACATGCTGACTTTTGCACCTAACCTTCTTGCAAGATGTGCCTTCATATTTAGGATCACCAACAGCAGCCTGCACTGTCACAACCACGGCCTCCTAAACTTCCAGGTATTTCCAGTAGGAAATGAGACATCCACCAACGCAGCCGCTAAATCCATCAACAATGTGGTGGGCTGGCATTCCCGTCTGCACTCCCTTTACAACTCATCTGCACTCCAGTTACTAAAATTATGTCACAGAGATTCCGGACAGTTGTAAAGCATAATGCATGACCTTTGCAAATCCTCAGATTAGAGCACAGCACTCCAGTTAATACTGTCCCACAGAAGCATGGCTCATTCGCAAACGGGGAACAAACCAACCCACAGTGCTACGTGGATGCTGGTAGTCAGCTGGATGCCCTGACTAAACAATTCATTCCTGTACGAGTCTCCATGCTTACGTAATTCACATACCTGCCCCATAAAATTTTAAAACTTCCACATGTCACAGACCTGAGGGGTAACTTACCAATGGTTGAACACAACAATGTTAACATTCATGTATAACTGTGACGCAATGCTGTGAGATATGATTTAATACATGGTTTATATTACACAATATATTATAATAATATAAATGCAATCAAAATAGAGGCTTACTAAAATTGGGCTATAGTGAGGGTGACCCAAGGCCCCACTTGCCAAGGGCAGTCCCAATCAGGCCAGCGGTTTGAGAATGATACCACCTCTTCCCCTCTGATGAGTGTTTCAGTTTGAACAATAAGTTATATGGTTACCCTAGCTATAGCTACAGCTCTGCTAGCTAGCTCAGTCTCTCCTCCTGCAAGTTCAATATGCAAACAGAGTTTGAAACTAAACCATAGCAAGCGCCAATTCCATTAAAAAACACTTTTTAGCACAAACTGCAGTAAATTCTGAGAGCTTTGACTCTGGAAGAATAGCCATCTACTCTTAGCGATGTCTACACCAAGAGTTTAAAGTACTTCCTATTGTAACCGTGAACCAGAATCCTCGTATTCTTTCTAGATTCGAAACATGATTTCAAAGTAATCTTTAAAATACTCAAAGGTTTAAGAGCAAAATTTTTATCAGGAAAATGTTAAGAAACCAGAATCAAAGATCTTCACTTTGTTATTCAATTCTACTGAGTATTATACTTTCCTCTTTAATTTCAAGAAAGTCCATGAAAGTACAAGAAAGTCCATGAAAATCCTTTTGTCTGACTCAAAGATATTAAGCATAAAATTTTTTAGAGTAGTAACAATTTATGTAGGCATTTCAAGAGCTACAGTTCAAACCTCACATAAAACGACTTAATATATAATATTACACTGATCCCACCAGATCACGACATTAACTTTTGGCATCGCATGATGAAGCAAGCTTTGATGTACCGACCATGGTAACTTTAGAAAACATGAATAGTTCACTGGCATACTTCTTGCCATCGCCAGAGAATTTGGAAAAGATGCCTTTTAAAAGTATCATCTCCAAAGTTAACCAAATAAATTACAAAATATAGGTTAAAATAATTTTCATGATCGTGACCTAAAAACCAAATACTATACCTGTTATATGATAGACAGAATTAAACCCAATTCCGAATCTTCCAACCTTCAAGGGGTCGTCCTTTTTCCTGCTTCTGGCGATTTCCTGAATCCCGTGCCAGTCCTCTGGCGTGAAAACTGCATTGTTGTATACGTACAGAGCCGGCCCTGCATAGTAAAGCACACATGCAGTATTCAGAAAGAAGTACGCCGTGGCATTCAGTCCTCTGCCAAGAGCTTCCTCTACGTAAAACTGCTTATTCCACAGGCAGATGGAAAGAAGCGAATCGAATGACTGAATTCTGCACAATAATTCTGATTTTCACAGTAAAAGTAAAAACACAAACTAATGGTAAAAATAACTAGCAGGAAAAAAAAATTATTGATGGCCAAAACTCCAAGAAGGGGAAATTAAGAATGTTATGATACTTAGACATCCAAATCACAGAGCAAACAAGGAAGTTAATCAGAGTATACTATTACTTTATAAAATTTGTTCCTAAACAGTATATTTAAATCATTTTGTAAATGGGATAACCTATAAATGTCCCAAGAAGACTTGTTATCTAAAAAAACCTTGTTAATGTATTATTTTGTAAGGGGAAAAATAACTCTTTAGTCATGTTAATAATCGCCTTGTTTGTTTCTATTTTTGTCAGCCTCCGGATTTTTCTATACAAGGCATTACCTGTATAACTACGTGTATAACATCATTAATGTGACAAATTTTAAAATCAGCACTTCAGAATAATACTACCCTGTCTTCAAAGCAGTTCTTTTAAAAGGTTAGCTGTATAATTCAAAATGTTTGAATTTATGTGAATTTATCAAAGTATTTTTGGAACACCACTTTTTGAAACTTCAGAATCTCCAACATTCCTTGAATATGTTCAACTATAGTAATTCATTTTTAAAAATAATTAACATAAAGTGCAAAGATCTTAAGTGCACAGCTTGATGAATTCTTACGAAGTGAATAAACCTGTGGAACCTCCATCCAAATGAACAGAGAACCTTCCAGGACACCCAGAAGCCTCTCTTCATGGGCCTATAAATTCAAGCTCAGATATGGGGATGCTGGCCATTGCTTGTTTTACAAAAATGGCCTGCTGCTGTAATAATCTAAGGATCGATAGGAAAGTAGCCAAGACTGCCGAGGCCTTTCCAAGGAGGAGCACGCAGGGGCTGAAGCGGACTCTGGATTTTAGACCCAGCTCTACCATTACCAACTCATCATTTCGGGCAAACGAAAGCCTTTAAGGCTCAGTGTCCTCGTTTGCTCGTCTGTCAAATAAGGATGAGAACAGTATCACCTCGAAAAGAAGTGTGGAGGCTCAAATGAACAATACAAATGAGGGCCCAGCACAATGACTCGCACAGAGTAAACCCCAAAACAGTCAGATGCTGTGACTGCTGTAACCATTAGTGGTGTATGACATGTCAAGTATTTATGATCAGCAAAATACTAATATAGGAATCTTAATGAAATAAGTATGTTAGTCACCAACAGCTAACTCTAGCTGGTCTGAAACGGCATCTGGTGATGGTTCTGATCCTACCTACTCCAAATGTCCATTAAAAATACCTATGAAGGCACAGAAACAGAGACCACAAAATCTCACACTGAACACTGGGACTGAGTGAGCCTCTGCCAGAATCCAGAAAGAACTTGCACAAGTAGGTCTACGGAAGAGAATTAGAAATCGAGCAGGGAGCACACCCTGTAACCCTGCCAGGAGCAAGGTAGAGCTGCCAGCCTGGAGGAAGACCTCCCTTCCTTCCCACTGTCAACCCGAAAACCCTGTGAGGCCCAGGTGCTTCTAGAAAACACCCACCAAGTTACAGAACAGATGCACGTTCTTACAAATTCAAAAATAGTGCTTCACATGACAAAGAATTTCCTCCTCAGAACCTCACTGTCCATCAGACTCCATCAGTGAGCTCCTAGAAGGGAGGAGACAGGCGACAAACACCCGTTCGTGGAATTGCCCTGTACGCCGGCTTCCAGAGCACGCCTGACACACGTGTACGCCAGCTTCCGGAGCACGCCTGACACATGTGTA
Organism: Potos flavus; assembly: GCA_028534135.1. Classification (NCBI taxonomy): domain Eukaryota; kingdom Metazoa; phylum Chordata; class Mammalia; order Carnivora; family Procyonidae; genus Potos; species Potos flavus. The sequence goes on along the minus strand of CM052883.1, from coordinate 69,156,309 downwards.
CGCCGGCTTCAAGAGCACGCCTGACACACGTGTACACCGGCTTCTGGAACACGCCTGACACAAGTGTACACTGGCTTCTGGAGCATGCCTGACACACGTGTACACCGGCTTCTGGAACACGCCTGACACATGTGTACGCTGGCTTCTGGAGCACACCTGCCTGACACACGTGTACGCCGGCTTCTGGAACACGCCTGACACATGTACGCTGGCTTCTGGAGCACACCTGCCTGACACACGTGTACGCTGGCTTCTGGAACACGCCTGACACATGTACGCTGGCTTCTGGAGCACACCTGCCTGACACACGTGTATGCCGGCTTCTGGAACACGCTTGACACATGTACACTGGCTTCTGGAGCATGCCTGCCTGACACATGTGTACACTGGCTTCTGGAGCACACCTGCCTGACACACGTGTATGCCGGCTTGTGGGACACACCTGACACACGTGTACACCAGCTTGCGGGACACGCCTGACACACGTGTATGCCAGCCTGCAAGGTACGCCTGCCTGACACACATGTGCATGGCCTTCCACAGCGCGTCTGACACATGGGCTAGTCGGTGACCGAACCAGGCAGCACTCAGATGAGCCCACTGCAGCCCCAGACAACTACATGAGGCAGCTCAATGCATCAATCTTCACTGACTTCTCTATCAAGCAGGCATAATCCAGTTCTTAGTTCAGATTTCAATCACGGTATTATCTGATTACCCTCATCCTGGAATCATACTCATCCTGGAGATTTAATCTTGAATCTCACTCAATCTCTACCTACACCTTACAGGTCAATTTTAAAATACCCAAACCACCCTGATTGAAAAGGTGCCTCTTGGTTCTGAGAGTGAAATAACAGAAGAATAAACCTCTTGAGAGAATTTTCTCAAACAAAAGTTAGTAATCTGGGAAGGAAACGTGAGCAGCAGGCCTGCAATCCACTTTCTCCTTTTGAAAGGGAATAGGGAGAGAGAGAGAACCCAGCCAAATCTCCTTGTAAACATGCTGAGGACAGATCTCTGGGCAAACACACTATCTGCTAGCAGAGGAGCCTACTGGATGCTTTCAGAACTCGCTTATTATAAGTAAACCTGGAATTCACAGATTTAGAAGAGAGAGTCACAAGCTATTTAATTATCAGAGAAAAATGTGAATATGTTTTATGACTGAAATAGCTCCTTTTGTGTAGGCGATGGCCTGCGTGCATCACTCAGAGGCCACTTCTGCTAACTGTAGGCCCAGGTGTGTCCAGCACGGCATGAACGGACCTAACAGGAGGTGCTGGGAGTCCAAGACTTCTCCATACTTCCTTCATTGTTTCTCTTAATTAATCACGTCCTTGAAATCCTTACTGGGGTGAAAATGGGTGAGAGCTCCTCATTTCTATGCACCTGATTTGACAGATTGAGTCTTCTGTCATCTAATTATATAAAAAAGAACAAAAACAAAGTGGACTGAAAAGTTCTCATTTGGAAAATTAATTATCAATAAAAGGAAACAAAACGGAGATCCAAGAAGATGATACCAGCTAAGATAACATTAACATCTGAAAGTAAGAGAAAGACATTCACAAATATGCAAGAGCATGCAGGGTCCTCAACAAATATTTGTTAAATAAAGGTATCAAAGATCATTTCTCCCTACTTTTATGTGTTCAAGTTTATTTTAAATCAGCTCATCTGATAATAATTTAAAGAGCCTATCTCTATACAGCCGACCCTCGAGCAACACAGGTTTGAACAGCATGGATTACACATGGATTTTTTTTGATAAGTGTTGTAAATGTATTTTCTTTCTCTTATGAGGTTCTTAACATTTTCTTTCCTCTAGTTTACCATATTGGAATCATAGATACCTAATACGTATAGCATACAAAATATGTGTTAATTGACTATGTTATGGATAAGATGCTCCTGGTCAACAGTAGGCTGTTAGGAGTTAAGTTTTGGGGGAGTCAGAAGTTATACACTGATTTTTTTATTGCATGGGGTTCATTCTTCCAAGGTATTATGTATTACACACGTAATAATATCAGTGTGACACCAGACATAAAATTATCACACAGATGAACCCATTTAATCCACAAAATAACTTTGAGGCAGAGATGCCTGGGTGGGTCAGTCAGTTAAGCATCTGCCTTCTGCTCAGGTCAAGATCTCAGGGTCCTGGAATCGAGCCCCGTGTTGGGCTCTCTGCTCAGCAGGGAGTCTGCTTCTCCCTCTTCCTCTGTGCTCGCCCATGCTCTCTCTCAAATAAATAAATAAAATCTTAAAAAAAAAAATAACTTGGAGGCAGATTTTGTCCTTATTACCATTTATAGGCGAGTGGACTGAAATTAAGCAGGGCCGGGCCATCTGCTTCATCATGGTGACTAAATATGAGAATTGGAGTGGTCGCTGGGTAAACCAGTGCCCAGTGGAGACATGCCTCGTGGTGGGCCCATGCACGACCAGGACCGAAACAAGAGTCTCCTCTCCACACCTGATATCTTTCAACAATAGTTAGGATAAATCAGGGAATCCTAGAACCCAGACGCCTGACTTGGTATTCCTCTCATAAAGCTGGGTGACGGCAGAGAGACAGCCTGCCCTTATCACTAAGGCAGGAGGGGTCAGGACTAGAATGGCAGCCTCCTGGTGCATTAGGTCTCACTGTCTTCACACCACAAACAAGTACAACTTGCCCATCACAAATATGACCAAAGAAGGAACATATCAGCTCTAATAA
>CM052883.1:69089046-69153481 GCA_028534135.1 Potos flavus | reverse complement strand
TGGCTGGGTTATGGACATTGAGGAGGGTATGTGCTATGGTAAGTGCTGTGAAATGTGTACGCCTGAGGATCCACAGACATGTACCCTGGGGCAAATAATACATTATGTGTTAATTAAAAAATAATAAAATAATAAAAAATTTAAAAATATATATATATATGACTTACACCTCTTTAAAAGTCTGTTCAGGGAAGTCTGAATCAATCGTTCTTATTTTCAATAACCATCCATCATTTTTAGTCATTCTATTGTATATAATCATATGTAGTTGTAACATATACATATCATCCTATTGACTTTTAAGGTGCAGTAAAAGTTAGGAACGTTCTTTAGAACACAGCACATCCAAGAGCAGGACGTTGGTATCAGGAGTTGGTTGGTTATGGTTTTCTTACTTTCCTTTCATTGTCCTTATTCTCTTGTCTCCTTTAATCCTTCTTCCCAACCCACATCAAAATACCTAAAAGTAGAAAACAATTCTTCTTTCTAAATGCAGAGAAGTGTTACATATGTGGAAAGGGTGTCCTTTCTGTCTTGCTAATAACATAACTCACAAGTTTACTGAAGAGAATAAGAGACTTAGGTATTTACATTGTTACTTTGAGTTTCAAGATTTTACTCTTTGTTCTCTAAAAACACTGACTTTGCAGACTCCTGCCCATCAAAAGTAGAGAAAAACATCTGGAAAAGTGGAATTAAGTATGCCAAGAAGTGCAGTACACCTGGTAGACTATTCATCAGAGTATTGTAAATTACTAAAAATTACCTGTTAACACATAAAACAAACCTGTTCCTAACTAATTATTGATTCTTACCCTGATATTGTGCCATATCTTTTGACCAAAGAGTCTCCGTTCCATACTGAGTTTCATCGTATAAAAATTTAACTTCTGTGGCCCCCGCATCTTCTGCATTCTGAATTAATTCCTAATCAAGAAATACACCAAAAAATAATATTTAATAATACGGTAATCTGGCCATCTTTGAATTTACCTGTAACATTTAAAAAGTAAGTACATTTAAGTAACAGAAACCCACTATTGGTATCATCATCTTTAAATCCGGTGGGGATATGACTACAAGTAACCGTCACAAGCATTGAGAGTATGGTTGAGAGTTTGTGAGTCCTTCTCCAATTATACACCTAAAATGGGATTTTTAAACTGCTATCTCCTCCTCCCCAATTCAAATTCGGAGACTATTTATAGCTCTCTTAATTACAAACTACCCAAAGCCTTCATTCAAAAGAAATTACTCCATTTCTGAAAATTGCAAGGATTGTTCTGTTTCTGGGACAGGTACCTTCTTCTCAAAGTATTTACCAAATACAGACCTTTATTTATCACCTCCTTACCAAACTTACTTTTTCTTAGGAAAAATGTATGTATGTACCAATTAATATTCTGCATTCTGGAGAAGTTGGGTTATGAACCTGTCTTTCCCCTGCACTAAAGCTTCTTCAGTCACGATTGACTCATTCCTTTCTCACAAAGACGACAGTAGTGTTATTTGTTTGGTGGATGGGTGGTCACACCTCTGTAACGTAGAAAGGAAAGAGCAAACTACAAGATTTACACTATTGGTAGCCACAAAAAAATCCTCAGTCTCGACAATCCCAATCACTTTGGCATGCCTACCAAAAACAGGCTGGGCTCTGGTCCATTTGAAGGGACCGCCAGACTCTGAAATAAGAGGCCAACTCTTAAAGCCAACACCATAATCATCAAACTTGAACTCGAGATATCTCCTGTTTATTCTGAACCTTGTCTAAAGTAAGGAAAAGTCAACTGAGTACTGCCTGGAGAAGCTGACTTAAACCAAATCAAGTGGCTATATTTTAAATGGATGGGTCTTTAAAACACAATAAGTGATCCTGTATTATTCACCCTAAATGAGGGGAGGGAGCGGTGAGGACAGACAAGAAGTAAGGAGAGCATATACTGATCCTATGGCAATGCCAACAGCAAAACCTACAAGAGACTCCTTTTAGACCTAAAGACACCTACAGATTGAAAGTGAGGGGGTGGAGAAGCATCTATCATGCCAACAGCCACCAAAAGAAAGCCAGAGTAGACATACTTATATCAGACAAAAGAGATTTTAAACCAAAGACTGTAACAACAGATGAAGAAGGGCATTATATCATAATTAAGGGGTCTATGCATCAAGAAGATCTAACAACTATAAATATTTATGCCCTCAACTTGGGGAGCACCCAAACATATAAATCAACAACAAACATAAAGAAAATCACTGATAATAATACAATATTATCAGTAGTACAATATTACCAGTAACACAGTAAGGGGACTTTAACACCCCACTGACATCAATAAACAGATCATCTAAGCAGAAAATCAACAAGGAAAGGCTTTGAATGACACACTGGACAAGACGGACTTAACATATAGTCAGAACATTTCATCCTAAAGCAGCAGAACACACATTCTCTTCAGTGCACATGGAACATTTCCCAGAATAGATCACATACTGGGTCACAAATCAGGCCACAACGAGTAGAAAAAGACTGAGATCATACCATGCATATTTTCAGACCACAATGCTATGAAACTTGAAGTCAAACACAAGAAAAAATTTGGAAAGACCATAAATACATGGAGATTAAAGAACATCTCACTAAAGAATGAATGAGTTACCCAGGAAATTAAAAAAGAAATTTAAAAAATACACAAAAGCAAATGAAAATAAAAACACAACAGTCCAGAACCTTTGGGATGCAGCAAAGGCAATCCTAAAGGGATTTTTTTTTAGGACTACCTCAAGAAGCAAGGACTACCTCAAGAAGCAAGAAAAGTCTCATACAACCTAACCTTAAACCTTAAGGAGGTAGAAAAGAACAGCAAAGAAAGCCTAAAGCCAGCAGAAGAACAGAAGTAATAAAGATTAGAGCAGAAATAAGTGATATAGAAACAACCAAACAAAAAAACCAGAACAGATCAATAAAACTAAGAGCTGGTTCTTTCAAAGAATTAACAAAATTAATAAACCCCTAGCCAGACTTATCAAAAAGAGAAAGAACCCAAATAAATAAAGCCACAAATGAAAGAGGAGACATCAGAACCCACACCACAGAAATACAAACAACTATCAGAATATTATAAAAAAGTATATGCCAACAAACTCAGCAATCTAGAAGAAATGGACATATTCCTAGACACATACAAACTACCAAAACTGAAACAGGAAGAAAGAGAAAATTTGAGCAGACCCTAACCAGCAAAGAAATTGAATCAGTAATCAAAAATCTCCCAACAAACAAAAGTTCAGGGCCAGACGGCTTCCCAGGAAATTCTATCAGACATTCAAAGAAGAGTTAATATCTATTATTTTCAAACTGTTCCAAAAAATAGAAATGGAAGAAAAACTTCCAAACTCTGAGGCCAGCATTACTTTGATTAAAATCAGACAAAGACCCCATTAAGAAAAAGAATTACAGGCTAATATCCCTGATGAACATGGATGCAAAAATTCTCAACAAGATACTAGCTAATAGGATCCAACAGTACGTTAAAAGAATTATTCATCATAATCAAATGGGATTTATTCCTGGACTGCAGGACTGGTTCAATATCTGCAAATCAAACCACGTGATATACCACAGTAATAAAAGAAAGGGTAAGAACCATATGGTACTCTCAAATGACGCAGAAAAAGCATTTGACAAAATACAGCACCCATTCTTGATAAAAACCCTCAACACAGTAGGGATAGATAGAATATATCTCAATATCATAAAGACCATAGACGAAAGACCCATAGCTAATATCATTCTCAGGGGGGAAAAACTGAGAGCTTTTCTCTTATGGTCAGGAACAAGACCGGGATGGCCCCTCTCACCATTACTGTTTAATAAAGTACTGGAAGTCTTAGCCTCAGCAATCAGACAACACAAAGAAATAAAAGGCATCCAAACTGGCAAGGAAGAAGTCAAGTTCTTACTATTTACGGTCAACATGTTACACTATGTAAAAAACCCAAAAGACTCCACCAAAAAATTGCTAGAACTAAAACATGAACTCAGCAAAAGCATAGGTTATAAAATCAATGTAAGGAAGTCAGTTGCATTTCTATACACCAATAATGAAGCAGCAGAAAAAGAAATCAAGGAATCAATTACATGTATAATTGCACCAAAAACCATGATACCTAGGAATAAATCTAACCAAAGAGGTAAAAGATCTGTACTCTGAAAACTATAGAACACTTATGAACAAACTCATGAGAACACAAAAAAATGGGAAAAAAATTCCATGCTTGTGGGTTGCAAGGACATTGTTAAAATTTCAACACTACCCAAAGCAATCTACACATTTAATGCAATCCCTATCAAAATATCGCCAGCATTTTTTTAAGGTTTATTGGTTTTAGAGAGAGAGAGTGTGTGCACACATGAGTAGGGAGAGCGAGAGAAACACAGGCAGACACCCCATTGAGCTCAGAGCCCAACATTGGGCTTGATCTCACAACCCTGAGATGTCTTGAGCTGAAACCTAGAGTCGGACGTTCAACTGACTAAGCCACCCAGGCAACCCACCATGATCATTTTTCACAGAGCTACCTACAATAAACAATTCCAAAATTTGTATGTAACCAGAAAAGACCCCAAATAGCCAAAGTAATGTGAAAAAGAAAAGCTGGAAGCATCACAATTCCAAACTTCAAGCTGTATTACAGAGCTGGAGTCATCAAGAAAGTATAATACTGGCACGAGAACAGACATAGAGATCAATGGAACAGAATAGAAAACCCAGAAACGGACCTACAGCTATATGGCCAACTAATCTTTGACAAAGCAGGAAAGAATATCCAATGGAAAAAAGACAGTCACTTCAACAAATAGTACTGGGAAAACTGGATAGCAACATGCAGAAGAATGAAGCTGGAACACTTTCTTACACCATACCCAAAAATAAATTCAAAATGGATGCAAGACCTAAAAGTGAGACAGGAATCCATCAGAACCCTAGCAGAGAACATAGGCAGCAACCTCTTCGATCTTAGTGGTAGCAACTTCTTACTAGACACGTTGCCGGAAGAAGGGAAACAAAAACAAAAATTAACTACTGGGACTTCACCAAAATAAAAAGCTGCACAGCAAAGGAAAACAATCAGCAAAACTAAAAGGCAGCCTATGGAATGGGAGAAGATATTTGTAAATGACATACCTGATAAAGGGTTAGTATCCAAAATCTATAAGGAACTTACCAAACTCAACACCCAAAAAACAAATAATCCAGTTAAGAAAGGGGCAGAAGGCATGAATAGACATTTTCCCAAGAAGATATGCAGATGGCTAACAGACACAGGAAAACATGCTCCACATCACTCATCATCAGGGAAATACAAATTGAAACCATGAAAATACACCACCTCACACCAGTCGGAATGGCTAAAATTAACAAAAGAGGAAACAAGAGATGTTGGCAAGGATGAGAAAGGGGAACCCTACTGGTGGGAATGCAAACTGGTGCAGCCTCTCTGGAAAACAGAATGGGGGGGTTCCTTTAAAAAGTTAAAAATAGAACTACCCTACTATCTAGCAATAGCACTACTACGTATTTACCCAAAGGATCCAAAAATACAGATTTGAAGGGATACATGCACAGCAATGTTTATAGCAGCATTACTGACAATAGCCAAGCTATGGAAAGAGCCCGTGTCCACTGACTAATGAATGGATAAAGAAAATGTGGTATGTACATACAACGGAATATTACTCAGCCATCAAAAAGAATCAAATCTTGCCATTTGCAACAACATGCATGGAGCTAGAATGTATTATGCTAAGCAAAATGAGTCGGGCAGAGAAAGACAAATACCATGATTTCATTCATATGTGGAATTTAGGAAACAAAACAGATGAATGTGTTGGAAGGGTAAAAAAAGGAAACAAACCATAAGAGACTCTTAATGACAGAGAACAAACAGGGTTGATGGAGGGACGTGGGTGGGGGGACAGGCTAAATGGGTGGTGGGTATTAAGAAGGGTGGGTACTTGTTACGATGAGCACTGGATGTTATATGTAAGGGATGAATCAGTAAATTCTACTCCTGAAACAAACAAACAAAAAAAATTAAAAATAAAAACAAAGAAAAATTTTTTAAAATAAAATAAAATCACTAATGATGGAGCAATCCCCCTAATCAGCGCCTATCTGAGTATGACTAAATTCAACTAAATACACCTAAGCCTTACTCTCTAAAAACTTAGCATCCAAACTAGAAAATATAATAGAGCCAAGATGTTAAAGGCAATAAACACTAAATAAATTAACAAGAAGAAAAATGCATGACAGTTAATCTATTCTTACAATTAATTAGGGAGTTTCCTGATTAGGCTTAAACAGAAAATCTAATTTTTGCTGTATCTTCTACTATTGCTTTCTTTTCTGGTTGTTCAGATTTCTGGGTTCTTTTGGTTTTCCATGAGTGTATTCAAACTAAAAGAATACATTGTAAATAGAAACAAATAACCAAAATCATTATCCTACGAAATAAATTCTCCTAAAAGGCAAATCTCTCAGTCCAGGGATCAAATGTGTTCACTGCCCCTGAATGTGGGTTTTGCATTATTTTGTTTATCTGGTCAACTGGTTGGTTTATAAAGGCTCTGCAAGATGTTTCACGTAACATTTATAAGATTACATTATATACTTACATAAAATGACAAAAAAGAGTGTTCCTAGAGCAACACTGTGCTTGATCACAGCACACAACAACTTAGTGAGTTCCTCTGCCTCTGAAACCTCATGTATTTACAATGGCTGCATTTTCAACCCATCCCATTCAGCATATGCACTGCAGGTCCAGAGGGAAATAAATACTGCTATTCAGATCTAGACAAAATTTTTAAAAAGTTAAACGCTACTAGGATTTCCAACTCATTTTACTCCATCTCATTTTTTAAAATTTTATTATTATTTTTTATTATGTTATGTTAGTCACCATACAGTACGTCATTAGTTTTTGTTTGATGTATTGTTCCGCGCTTCATTGTTAACGTATAACACCCAGTGCTCCATGCAATACATGCCCTCCGGGCTAACCCATCCCCACTCCTCTCCCCTCTAAAACCCTCGGTTTATTTCTCAGACTCCACAATCTCTCACTGTTATCAAAGTAAATTCACACATGAACACAACGCATGCCCTACCTTAAGAATCTGTCCTCCTTCTGGATATCTTCTTAAAATGTCCTTGAGAAAGTCAACAAGTGGTGGAGTTGTCTGACCAAATCGACCTAAAACAGAGAACACATTTAAAAAATGATTTAGAAAAAAAAATCCCATAACTGTTACCAATGGGATATTTGGTTCCGAGACATAGGAAACTTATACAAGTTAGGACTTTATACATTTTATGGAAGCACTCAGGTACGAAAATCTACCTGACTAAATCAGATTCAGTAGAAAGCAAGGCCGACTCAATTTATTGACTCTCAAGACTTTTAATTAAATTACAAAATTCAGGGTTGTTTTTTTTTTTCAAAATTCACGTTTTAAAAAATGTTCAAAAACAGACTACATATCACAAAAGATGATTAATTCAAAAATAAAAAGCATGGGGGGTGAGGGCAGGAATTGTTGCCAGTTCCAAAGCAAATGAAATAAATAGCATCATTTTGTGGATACTTTGCCACTAAATAATAAGCCAGAGATAGTGCTGTCTATTATGACATTGTTAATATTCTCAAACTCAACTGATGTTTTGATTATTCTGAGATCGGCATAGTCAATGTCCCAGTGGCGGTCCAGTTCAAATAGCCTTAGAACTGACTGACCTGGTTGCCTTCAGGGAGGTGGTGACAGGCAAGTATAGAGAGGATGGGGAAAGAAAAGTTAACAACTCAGATGCACAGAAAAAAAAAAAATCTGTATATGAGTAAAAAAGAACTCTGTGCTTAATACAATGAAATCATCACTACAAATTTATCATCATTTTGGCACAATGCCCACCAGGACCAAGCCCCAGCAGGACTCTGCTCCACAGGGTGTGATCCCCACACATTCTTATAATCCGCCAGCTCCATCCGCCCTTGATTTCCTCCGGCCTGGATACCCCATCACCTCATCCCATGGAATATACTTTCATTTCGCTTTTAAAATATAATCTTTATACAACTAAAAATGGCATATGCTCCTGGTAAAGTCAATGTAATACCTCCCCCTTTCAAGCCTTTTGATTGAAGGTTTACAAAAAGATGACAATTTTTGAAAGTCAGATCTCTGATCTTGATCCAGTCAGGTAACTGAAAAAAAGAAAAGAAAATGTATGAAAAGCAATACTGTTCCTAAAACTGTACATTCGAAACTACCTCAATTTTTTTTTTCACTTAAGAAATAATGCTTGTTAACCATTCTTATCAGGAAATAAGTTGCTCTGAAGAAATGAATATTTCAAAAAACAGAAAGTTAGTCAACAATTTTATTTAACTTAAAGGACTTTTCTTAACCTAAGGATTTTAACTTAAACCTAAAGGATTTTTCCTTAAATAATTAGAAATAAAGATCTGCTTTAAAATAACTTAAATGTTTTATGATGAATCAGGATCATTAAAATAAACAAAATCATTCTTTTTGCATTTCCAAACTGTACCGATCAAAAGCCAAAGCCAGATCAACCTTCTTCCCAGTGGTCCCCTCAAGTACTACTATGGAATGACCTCTTACAGGTCAACAGTTTGCAAAACATTACTCAAAAGCTCACCTGAACAATCACCTTCATAACTTACACTCAACAGGGTGTGGATGACATCATTTACCATATCAAAAATTCAGTATTTCCAATCATCTACCACCCATTCCACACTGATATCCTTCAAGGTTCCTAAAGCTCAACCTGTCAAAAGGGACCTCACTGGATTTCCTTCCAAACTCTTATCTCTCATCTTTTACTTTGTATCTCAATTAACAGTGGCACTTTCTACCTGTTCACTTTAGAGGGAACTGTGGGGAGGTTCTCTCTTTCTGCAAACCACATGTTCAATTACCCTCCAGTTTCCAGCAAGTCTATCCCCAATTTCTCTCAGACCTAACATGTTTTTTTCCCATTTCCAATTGCTCAGACTCCCAGTATTTCTCGATTTCTATAATAATCTCCCCTCCGGGGGGCACCTGGGTGGCTCAGTGGGTTAAAGCCTCTGCCTTTGGCTCAGGTCATGATCTCAGGGTCCTGGGATCAAGCCCTGCATCAAGCTCTCTGCTCAGCGGGGAACCTGCTTCCCCCCTCTCTCTCTGCCTGCTTCTCTGCCTGCTTGTGATCTCACTATCTCTGTCAAATAAATAAATAAAATCTTAAAAAAAAAAAGATTTCCACTACTATAAAAAAATAATAATAATAATCTCTCCTCCAGTCTCCTTAGTTTCTGTGTATCATCATTCTAGTCCCCATTTCTAAAATACAAATCTGAGCACGCTGTGACAGTTCCCAGCTTATAAAGCACTTTCTTATACACATTTCCACTGAATCCTAAAGCAAGCCTGAAAAAACTCCCTGCACAGGAGATATGGATAAGAATAGTAATTATTTTGTGTTGTTAACCACAAAAATTTTAGAAACAACCCAATTCTATTACATATTGACACAGTGGCATATCATATAGCAAAGAAAAATGAATTAAACTGCACATAACTTTGGGTGAATATTCATAACATAATATTGAGTGAAAAAAGCTAATTCTGGGTTACTACATACAGAATAACAAGCTTCTTATAAAGTTCATAAACAATAAAAGTAAACAGTATATCAAGTTATATATTTAGGTGATAGACATACACATACGCATATATAGATACATATGTACATAGGTATACATTATATACACACATACATACACATACACTTATGATAAAGCTATTAAAACAACTACAAAAACGAAATAATAAACATGAAGGGGTAAGGAAAAAAGACAGGCACACAGGCTGGGGAGGAGAAGCACAGAGGTAAATATAAACTGTCAACAGTGTTCTCATTCTCCAGTTGGATGATGTCATCTTGGTTGTGCATGCTATTGTTAGTTAATTAACTAATTTATTAATTACTAAAAGACAGTGATGCATAAGCCAAGGATTACTGGTCCAATTTAGTAATAGCCAAGGTACATCTGAAGGAAGAAAGGCAGGAAGGAAGGAAATTTTTAATGCAGGAAGAAGTTTGCAAGTCTTAAAGAAGACTTGAAAAGAAAGAAGACATAGAGTAGAATCATGTCAGTAAAAACAGATGTAACTGGCTATGTGAGTCTGACTGTGAATGCTTTTAGTGGACTGTAATCAGTGACCTATCTACAGGGAAGTAATTCTCCCAAAGAGAAATCAAGTGGCACAGATAACTGACCTCAGTATCAGCTTTCTCCTCCTTAATCTGCCAAGATTAAGGGAGTCTTCTTGGGCCTCTCTCCTTCCTAGACCCAAAATCACTCCAACCGAGCAAAGTAACACTGGTCCTATTCATCTCCAGAGGCAATGAAATCTTAAAAGTTGCCCATTTCAGTCTTTATAGGTATATTTCAAAACAGAGAGATTATAAAATGATTTGAACATCTGGATCTCTGTCCATGCCAGCCTCAACCTCCCTCAAAAACCTTAGAGATGCTCATTTTCATTTACTATGAATCAATAACTCTTTCCAAATTACTATGCAAACAATACAATATTAATTACAATTGGATCTCCCGACTCTTCCTTTGTTCAGTGGTCAAGGACACAAGGAGTTTCTAAGATTTAAGGGTTGACAGAAAGGACATTTTTGATCAATTAAGAGATACTTCAAATCTCCTGATTTGAGGCTTGACCACATTTGGTACAAGAGGAAAAAGGATCAGGAAGATACACAGCTATAATGAATAGCTTCAGTCTCTTCATGAGACAGCAGGTAATGTGAAGAACTTATAAATTCCACTCCCAGGCCAGGGAAACAAAAGAGAGATAAGGAGAAAGAGGATGGCAGATGACCCAGAAAGACTGTCTACTGCTTACAATGTCCAGTACCAACCAAAACCAGTGAGTGACAAGGAGTTTTCAACAGCTTTTGTTTCCTGCCTACCCTGACATATGTAGAATTCCACTATTTCTGGGTCTGACTCAAGGCTTGTGAACATCCTTGGCAAGACCTTCTGTCTTATTCTACATCTACCTCATTTCACTGCACACCCATTTGGTGTCAAACTGCCATAATCATACTTTTACAAAGTCTCCTGCATATCCTTTCCTTCCAGTTTCACCTCTACAGTCAGTCATAGTCTAGAACCTCCCTAGATCAGGACAGCACAAGTTTCCTAACCAGACCCCCACCCACCCACCCACTCAATCTGAAACATTCTATGCCCCACAGCCACATTCACCATCCATTATCAATACTTTGCACGGACACTTCCAAAAACACTTCTAATGGCAAGCCTGAGCCACAACTAAGCCTCTTGGTAGGACCACATGTAAGGGACAAGCTGACAAAGCAGACCCAGAGGAGTAACCAAAGAAGGGGGTACAGAGCCAGAAGAGTATACACAGGAAGGTTAAGAGACAGAGATGCGCCCAGAAAAAGAGGTAAGAATAACAAGCTTTGCTCCTCAATCGTGTCCAAAGTCCTCAATCAAGTCACTCCCTGCATGCCACCAAACATCTTGGGGAGCTGGTAAGGAGCTGTGGAGGATACATAAGAGCAGTTTAACTGGAAATCTGTGTCTGAGTGGTCATGGACACAGGTGCACAGAAGGTCAAGATTACACTGAGGGATTAAAAATCACAGGTTATCAAGTACTTCACCAATGTTTGTACTGGGTACAAATCCGACACTTGAAATGTCATTCTGTATGGCTCAGTGTTCCTTACATATTTGTTTAACATTATTACCTCTTTTAAATCCTGGAAATGATATTTTATCACATAAAAAGCGAAGAAATTTTTAGGATCAAAGAACAAGTTAATTTTCAGTAAAATGCCTCCATTTAACTCCTTCTTTGAGAAAATTTAGTTTTTTCACTAACTTTAAAGGATATATATGACAATATGAAATACTGCTATCTTCCAAAGTTTTGATCTCATTCATTTGCATTTCAGAAGTTTTAATGGGAATGTATTCCTCAAAATAACAGCTTCTATAATATAGTCCGAAGACCTTTCAGCTCTAAATTGCTATGATTCAAAACTGAGGGGAAACCTCTAAGATATTAAAAGTGAAAATCATTCCAGCTAAATGTACAACACAATAAGGAAAAATGTGAGTAATGGTTAAAACCCTCTGACTATAATGCCCATCAAAAAACTATCTTAATTTCAGGAAGTGAAGATTCAGACAAAACGGCGGGCAGGAGGCAGGGTGACACAAATGTTGAAAGGGTAAATCAATTAAAATTACAACTAATGATGAGAAAATACCCATGTGATTTTGGTCATGTTATTTACAAAGCATTATTTCCAGGGTGACCATTAACTAAACATCTGCCTTCCACGACCTAGAATAAAGCCCGTTCAGTTTCCCTCTCCTCGAGCCTACTGTTAGCTAGTGGATGCGCTTACAACCCCGAGCACAGAGGTGGGCCCATCCTCCTACTAAGAAGAGAGGACCAGCGGGCCGTACCTCCCTGCCGCCGAGCCACAACCGCTGCTCCGACAACGGGAAGCCCGTCTCCGCCAAGATGCGCTCCTTGATGTCACGCACAGTCCAGGACGCCTGAACGGCCACGGTCCTGCAGCCCACGCAGCCGGGGAGGACGGTCACCCGGAGCCACCTGTGCAAAAGGCAAAAGGACGTTCAGTGGGGGCCACGTAGGGATCCTCCCGCCCGGGGTCTCGGTGGCGCGGAGCCTCGCGGCCTGGGCTCGGCCCGGCCCGGGCAGGGTTACCTGTCCCCCATCTCGAGCGTCCTCGCCGAGCTCGGGCCCGCGTCCGCCCCAGCGCGCCGCGCCTACTCACGGCCGCCGCCGCCGCACCGAGAGGCCCGGCGCGGGCCCCGAGCGCGGGATCCTCATGGCGCAGGCGGGCGCCGCCCCGGCCGGGCTCAGCAGCAGCCCCGGGAGCGGCGGCACGAGCCGAGCTGGAAATGCGAGAGGAAGCCGCGGCCGCGGGGGCGGGGCGAGCGCATGCAGTGGCGGCGCGCTCCCGGCCGGCGGGGCCCCTGGAGGCGCCGCCCGCGGGTATGCGCCTGCCCGCCTGGACCGTTAGCTGCGTGGGCGCCCCGCCCCGCCTGCAGGCCCCGCCCCGCCTGCAGGCCCCGCCCGCGCCGCCCGCGCCGCCCGCGTCTGCAACCGCGCCAGGGCCGGGAGGACCTGAAACACTTAATTGTGTATGCAGAACACACAGGGAGGGAAGACGTGTATTTTCCCTGATGGAGTTCAACAGTACCGAGAAATGCAGAACTAGACATTCCTAGGGCCTACGTCTCCTTCGCCTCTAAAGACTTTTAATCTCTGGAAGCATCTCCAAGTAAGATTTATGGTGGCCTCTTGGGCACAGCGGGAAACGTGGTGATTGCAGAACACAAGTGTCTTTCACGGTTTCCCGTTTGTGTCTAAGGCACAAAAGTAGGATCAGTGGTTCAGTTTGCTAGAGGAAGGAGTGCCAATAAGAAAGTAATAGATGATTATACACATGAACATACCCATAACATGTATACGTTAAAATACATGTAACTTATTTTGGCAACATTATCTTTTATTGTTGGTAGCCTAAGTGTTTTGCCATCACACCTGCAAGCTCCTTGAAATCAGAAACCAGAGTCTTAAAGTTGATGGAGTCACCCAAGAGTAATGTTGCCTTGTAATTTGAAAGTGTAGGTAGCTGAATGAAGCTTCAGAAAATACCAGTCTTTTCCTCCAACTTATTTCTCATAGGTATAGATGAGAAAGATGGGGGGGAAAGGCGGGGGGAGGGGGGGCGTTGTGTGCAACATCTATTAAGACAATTCGAAGGCTATGTCCTGAACAAGTAAACATGGGTGCTTCTTGCTTAAATACCTAGAATAGAATTAAATTTTATCATTGGTGCAAAAAATTATATTAATTACTCTTTTTCAATTATCACTTCTCCCTCTCTTCCACAAAAAATATTACTCAGAACTCGTTATCAGTAATAATACAATACCCATACAGCTATTCCATCCCTTTCTATAACCATATTTAAAAGGGAAAGTCTGTAAATCATGCAGCTCTTCCCCTACTTGGAACAAGTAAGCACAATCAATTAGAGAATAGCTAATTCAATGTAAGATTAGGCCAGAAGACCCTAATGGGCTAATATTTACATTTTCAGTCAGACAAGCCCATACATGCAAATGCATTAGAATATCAGCAAGTAGAAAGAATGAGCTCGCACCCCTCTGCTGTAGTGTCACAACACAACTCTCCCAGGACAAATTCTCCACCCCTAAAATCCTTTGATAAGCCCCAGGTCTACTTGCTCTCCTTAATGCTCTCTCCTAGGAGGCAGGCAAACATGTGGTGCAGAGGTAAAGCCTTGAGAGAAAGAAATGATCTTAATGGGGAGAATTTCACAAGAAGTGAAGCAGATTTGGCTAGAAAATGTGACTGATCATAAATACCTTTGAACATCTGAAGTTCGAAGTATATTCAGGATACACTCTAAACGGTTAGTCCGCATAGGAAATACAAATAAATCTGGAACTCAAGAGATGTCAACAATACTGATAAATTTAGAAGTCATTTGCTTCATCGTTCAGATAATATTTATGAAACCTCTCCTATTTCCTAGAAGGACACATTTCTAAAAGACAATGAACAAAACAAAGTCTCCATCTCAAGCTCGCATTCTAGGGAAGGAAGACAACAATAAACAAATAGACAAATAATATATAAATTCATCCTATGATGTCAGCCAAGTAGGGTAAGTACTATTTCAAAGTGGGGGGAGGGAGTTGGGGCAGGACAAAATAAGAGAAGAAAAGAGCTAAGATGGTCCTAGAACTCCTTTCTAAGAACTGACATTTGAGAAAAGGCCTGAATGAAACAGGAAAATGAAGTTATCCAGAAGAGGTTATATGAGAAGAAAGAGGGACCGAGCAACTGTTGCAGTCCATGCGCATCTTTGACCTGGATTTAGTACCATCCCCTCCCACTTGTAGCCCCCCCACAACTTCTCTCCTTCCCAACCCATTCCCCAACCCGCAGCCAAAGCAAAGTTGAAATTGATGTCTTCTCTGTTTGCTGATGGCTTCCCAGATCCTGAAAGAGGTCCTAACACAGAATAGATATTCAATAAATATGAGGAAAGGAAGGAAGGATTGAGCTAAGGAAGGAAGGAACGAACAAACGAGCTAAAGAAAGTGGGGCCAAAAGGAAGGGAGAAAAAAAGGAATGAAAAAATATCTGGAAAATACGGAAAAGTAGATAGAATCTCAAATATGACACATAATTCTAACACCTCAATACAAACAACGTTTTTTCCATTGTCATTAATTTAAGGAGGGTTTTATATGATTACAGTAATGCTATGGGTACATAGTGTTTTTCAACATTTTTATCACTGTATAAATTGTATTTCTAATAAGTGCCTAATTTTCCATTGAGAAGAAATGTCTTAGGCTACTCAACCCTGTTGATATTTACAAGGGTATTTTAATTTTTCAAAAGTGCACAAACCAATAAATTTGCTCATGAAGTTTCACCACTATTTAAGATGAGAAAGAAATTTTCAAAAAATGATGTATTCTAATAAATGTGTAGCTGAGCCTTAACTCATTCTGTAGGAGCATATTATAAAATGCAGAACAGCAAGAAGCCAAAACTTTAGTCTCTTCTTTTAGAATGAATGAGTCCAGACTCCATAAAAAAAAACAGGGAGTCATGGGACCACCCTTTGAGCCTATTTCAGTTGTAGAGATGAGTAAAATAAAATTATTTTATTGAGCAAGCCAGACTCAGCAGGATAAAAGCATAAAACAATGTTATTCCTTCTCAGGAGTCCTATTTTAATTTGCCCTGGTGCTTCTTTCTTTCCCTTTCCCTGGATGACAGAACCAGTATGGCTCGGGCCTTAGCTTCCCCATCACTCCTAGATCATAAAAATTATCCAATCCCATTCAGTCCCTCAAATGACTCATCTTAGTAACTGAAAACTTTACCCAAGGTAACAACCAAAACACCAGTCCAATCCAATGTAAAAATCCTTAGTTACTGGGCTTCCTTTATTCTAGTTCATTCTCACCGTGTAGACTGCAGTTTGGAAGCATAGCTCAAGGCTGAGAGTTAATTTCCCCTGAAACAATGCTTCATGATTTTATGAAATGGAATGTGCCTAATACCATGTCTTTGATCAGAGGGAAACAATAAATTAGTCCCTTCTGGAGAACGTTCACCAGTTATGTAGAGACAAAAGAATGACAAATCATTATTCCTTTGTTTAATGAGTCAGCACAAGGCTGTTTAGCCTGAAAATAAAAAGATGAGGATATTGTGGGCATGCTTTAGGTCACTGAAGTCCTAAAAATTGAGTAAAAATCATAAGCCAAACAAAAAAAGGAAAAAGTCTCTCAGGGAGAGCAAAATCATGGAGTCGAAAAAAGAAATAGCAATAAAGTTGAGGAATTACAAGTAGCTCCATATGATAGAATCAAAGGGTAAGATTCATGTAAAAGTACAGGAAACATGATCCGAGAGCAGTTTGTAGGAATATGGTCATGAAGTCTCCTTTATTTTACATCTGGAGTTACATGGGAGCCACTTTCAGATTTTAATCCAGTCAGGTGATCATAATTATACTATAAAGTTTCCTCGGGTGGCAGGACGGAGGATAACTTGGAAGAAGACAAGAGTTAGAACAGCAACAAAACCAAGAAAAAAAAAATGGTCTCTGTGAAATTAAGTAAAAACCTTCAAGAAAGGAATCAGCAGTGCCAAGTATCACCTAGGTAAATTGCCCATAGGATTTGACAACTAGCTAGTCCTTATTGACCTCTGTGCTCCAGAATTTCCTGATGACTGTAGGGTCAAGTTCAAGTTCTTATGCATGACTCAGAAGGCCCATCACAACCAAGCCCTGGTCGACCTTCTCAGATTCTTCTGAGGTCACCCCACTGTCTGCCTCCATGACCAGTTTATAATAATACGTATAATAATAATAAACCCTTAGTGAATACTTGTAATATGCCAGGCACCTACTGAAATCCTTATGCGATTTAACCCATTGGATCTTCCCAACAACCCCACGAAGTACATAAAACCTTCATTTTCAGATAAAGAAAATGAAATTAAACATTTTACTTGTAGCTCCAGAGCTAACAGTGGGAGAGCCAGTAGGAAAGCCAGGATCTGTAGTCCAACTCCAGAGCCCACATACTATTAATATTAAACTATAATATTCACAGGATACAGTCACTTCACATTAAAAAAAAAAAAAAAAGAAAAACAATCACTTCACATTGCCTAGTTCCCGCACGTATCCTGCCTGGCATTGTCCTCACCTACTTGCATTCCCCTTCCCATCACTTTCCATCTGATAAATCCTTAGGTCCTCATCCAAGAATGACCACTTGTCCCAGCATTCCCTGAGTTTTCTGGGCTGATTCTTTCTATCTACTGTGCACCTTGTATATTCACTGTTGGTATTAAAGCACGTATCACATTTTTATTAACTATTATCAATTCGTATTCATTGCAGCGGGAGCCTTTGCATTCCTCTTTGTATCCCAAGGGTCTAGTACAAAGTAGTATTCAATAAATGTTGCTAAGATGTTTGAGAGTTGAATGAATGACTGCATATAGGTCAACTGCATCTTCACTCCTAACATCGGTCAACGAGGTTTTGTTTTGTTTTGGGGTCTGTTCAAAATGCTTTGGACTGCAAGTAACTGATTACCTAACTAGCAGTAGCTAAAATGATAAGGGTTTGTTTTCCTCGCCATTCTTTGACAATGTCAATACCTGCTTCCCAGTGATGTTTTGAGACTCTCTCTCCTTGTCAGAAAATGGCTCGTACATCTCTAATATATCTGTTTTCAATGTAGGAGGAAGGGGGGGAGGGCAGAGAAGAGTTCTACCTGCTTTAGCAGAAAAACAAGAATGTTCCCAGCAGACTTCTATTTCTCTCTCATTGGCCACCCCGAGCTGCAAGGAAGGCCGGGAAAACCAAGCCTCTCTAACAGAAGGTTCTAGCAAGAGAACAGGGCTTTTTGAGTGACTGTCTGATCAGCCTACAACACTATCTACAAGATTGCTCTAATATACGTGGCAAATTTATTTTTAAAATGTCTACAGAAACATTAGAAAACAATGTAACTAGGAAGTTTTTTAAAGCCTGATTAGTGACATATCAAGACACATTTTTTTTAAAAGGATAATAGGGGGAAATATTTCATGCAAGTAATCTTTCTTTGCCTTGGGATGGGATTTGGGTAAATTCTATGATTTTTCTGCTCACTTTTTTATAATGACAGTTCTGGGGTCACTTTAAGTCACAAAATATTGTTTCAATTCTCTACCTGGAGTAAGTTCCAGGCAAAATCACTAAATAAAGGTCAGTTTCTCCTGATGTTGCCATCACCACCCCACACTAAGCTCTGTAGTCAGATGCTCCCCTGTCTTCTAGGAGAGGGAGGTGGGCAGTCTCTCTTCTCTCCCTGTTTCCCCAAATAGTCATTGTGATATAACCACACCCAGGCCAAAGCTGTGGACACAGGAAAGGCAGGAGGCTGTGTTGTTCCTTGGATCTGGCAGGTGATTAAGCTCACCGTTTCTCCTGTGGGAGTTTTTGGAAAGTCCTGTGACTGAGGACCTCAGCAGAGAGGCAAAAGCATTTCTATACTGAGTGATCATCATGACTCCTTCCACAACCTTAAGGAGTCCCATGTTACCTCCCACTTCTGGTTGCCCTGGCCCTACCTCAAGCAGACCCCATTGAAGAAGGCCCAACCTGATGCTCTTCCACTTGTTCAGGTGTGTTCTATAGAAAATTCTCTCATGCCTCTTGCCCACCAAGCTTGGGCAATGCCAATGCCAATACAGCCACCTCCCTCCTACTGCCTCAGAGTGCTTGCGCCCCAGGCCTAAATTGGCCTCGACCCCAGTTCCAAGTTCTCTGTGTGGTTCACCGGGCTTAGTGTAAAGGAGCTAAACCCCTTTAATTCTGTCCACTTGGCAACATCTCTCTCCAAAAAATCCTCTACCAAACTTCCCTCTCTGTCCTCTGGCTAAGCGGGGGTCTCAATCACAGAATGTGCTCTAAGGCTCTTTGTGACTGTGTGTATGAGGGAGGGCCTTTGGTATCACTGTCAAAACTGAGGTAGGAAGCACTTTATTTTAGCACTTTCTTACCTTAGATACACATTAGCCATCGGAATAATTCAAATTGTGTTCTCGTAAAGGCCAAGAGAAGAAAAAATACGAATAGCATGTAAACGAACAACAACTAGATAGATAGATAGATAGATAGATAGATAGATAGATAGATAGATAGATAGATATGTGTATATATATATGATGTATATAATTATGTATTCATTAACTTAAAGTTGAGACACCACAGTACACCAGAATTATAGCAGTTAAACAAAACAACATCCAGCTCCTATGAGGCTCACATTTTCATAATGGGGAGGCAGACAATAAATAAATACACAGATAAATAATATGCAAAGCAGACCCATGATGGGCAAGGGATGGAACATGACAGAGGCTGGGGTGCTGTTCATCTTGATGCCAACTGAGAATGGAACCAAATATGCAAAGTGAGAAACCATACTGAAGGAAGCTTTATGATGATGTTGGTGATTGAGAAAACAACCTTTATGCAAAGGCAAACTGTAAGGATATGATTTCTTCTTCATAAAAAAAAAACAGAATTTGCTATTCTAGGTCATGCTCCTTAACTCACTCACCTTATTACCATACTCTGCTTAAAGTATTTAAATTTAGGGAAGTATTCATCAGAATCCTATGTATTCTACCCACTACAAATTTCTAAATGGAGTATCTCAACCACATTAATAAAAGAAAGGACAAACACCATAATAGATGCAAAAAAAAAAAAAAAAAGCATTTGACAAAATACAGCACCCATTCTTGATGAAAACCCTCAACAAAGTAGGGCTAGAGGGAACATACCTCAACATCATAAAAGCCATACACCAAAGACCCACTGCTACTATCATCCTCGATGGGGAAAAACAGAGTTTTGCCCTACGGTCAGGAAGAAGACAGGGATGTCCACTCTCACCATGACTATTTAACATAACTTGTGCACAGGTTAAATGAGGAAACTTCCACATTCTCACTCATCTCCTGCACATCCTAAAAGGCCTTGTGCAGTTCTGGCGGGATAGGCACAGCAATCAGGGGAGGGGGTGCAGGTAGTACCGAGACCCATGACATCCAGGCAGGACAGGATGTTAAATGGTGTCATTAATAACACTTTTACCACAGCCAGCAGAAAGCCACATGCCTCTATGCTTATCTCTAGAGCCTTCTTCCCTTTGGCCTTCTCTTACTGACCCCTAGGTTACCGACCTTGCTGTGTTTGATAAGCCCCCCCTCCAGATTCTGTCAGACTGACCTTGCTAAGTACTTTTCCTAAGTCAGGCTTGTTGGCGTTCCATCAGCTTTCTCTTTATGCTTCTTGCAGCATCCCCACACTTCCTCCTTTACCTCCCCTTGCCCCTCCCGCAACTGCTCTGGCCGTACCATCCCTATCGCCTCTCCCCTCTTCTAGGCTTTTCTAGAACCAACTACTCACATACAAATCCTGTTTTGACAATTCTGAGTTCAGTACCTGACTGCCCGTGAAATGAAGGGATGACCCGGTGTCCTCACACAAACATGCAAGAGCACGGCAGGGGGCAGTCAGGGTCTTGGGGAAGCACGGCTACAGAAAACAAATCGAGATAAAATGGTGGGCTGAAGATGCAAATGCCGGTACCAGTGGCTTCCCATGTCACTCAGAGGAAAAGTCAGGGTCCTTAGCATATAAGGCATTAGTAGTCAATCCCCCTGTGTCCCAGGGCTCATGTCCTTCTCAGTCATTGTCCCCCTGGTCCCTGCCTCATCTTCCCCTGGCTCATTCCACCACAGCCACACATGGCACCCTTCAGTCCTGAACACCAAACCACACTCCCTGCCCCAGGGTCTCTGCACTCGCTATTCCCCCTGTTTGGCATGATCTTCCTCCAGGTGGCATTTCTTACTCTCTCACCTCCTTTATGTCTGTACCCAAATGTCATCTATCTCAGGAGGCCTCCCCAACCACCCTGTACAAAATAGCAACACTCCCAATGTCCTTCCCCTTAAGTTACCTAATCCTCACACTACACTACCATCTACATGACTATCTGATACATATTTGGCTACTTATTTGTACAATGTCTATCTCAACCTACCATGTTTCCACTCCAGGAGAGCAAAGTCATTATGTGTTGAATTCACTGCTCTCTTCCCAGCATGGGTGGGGTCTGGCGTGCCACAGGCACTCAGTAAATACTGTTGAATGTGTGAATGGATGGATGATGGCTGGCTTATCTGCTCGTCTGTACCCCTCCTACCCTGTTCCAGTCTTGGTTTCCAGCCTCTGACACCAGGGCTCCAGCACTGCCAGGCTCACTGCAGCCACAGCCGTAGTGTGGCTCTGACTCTGCCCGTTGGTTGTGCCCTGGCTTCAGTCCTCTGGCCAGTGGCTCTCCGCTGTGCTCCAGGGAGCCCGTGGCCTGGTGTCCTACACTCAGTCTGCAGATGCGAGCTGACCCCAACCCACAGGTCATGTAGCAGGACAGGTTCTGCCACTTTGGCTTCCTTCCCAGGGCAAGCAACCACCAGCAGATTGGAAGAACAAGGTCACGGCCATGTCTTACTTCCTTAATGAAGCTTCTTTAATCTCGGTGATTAAAGAAACATTCAGAAAACCTGTGTCTGGGGTTTTAGATTTCTGGGGGTACCTGGGTGGCTCAGTCAGTTAAGCATCTGCCTTTGGCTCAGGTCATGATCCCAGGGTCCTGGGATAGAACCCCACGCTGTGCTCCCCGCTCAGCTGGGAGTCTGCGCTCCCTCTTCCTCTGCCCCTCCCCCCACTCATGCTCACATGCTTTCTCTCAAATAAATAAATAAAATCTTAAAAAAAAAAAAAGAAGAAGCTACATTCCGATGACTCTTGTTGAGAGATGTTCCTAAGAGATGCACTTCTACACAAGAGACTTCAGTGTTTGCAGCAGACACTGCTGGAATTGCATCAGGACTGCTGTGCCCTCCCCAGATCCTCCTAGGTGGCCCCCAAGGCCCTTCCCATCTGCAGACACGTCCTTCTCTTGCCCCTGTGCCATGTCATGCCTAAGGTAGAAAGTCCCAAAGCTCCCGAGCATGTTAACATCCCCACCCCTGCAGTGGGGGTATCACTAAATCATGTTCTTTTGCTCCCCAATACTGCAATATAGACCGTAACGGCCTCAGACAGTGTGACCCTTCCATCACTGGTTTGCAGCATCCACAAGCCCCTTCCCAGTACACATCTCTCCATCTTGTGCTGAAAATTTCCCAAGCCTTAAAAATAGTATCCTAAGTGAAATGAGTCAAGCACTCAAGACCACACATGATGGGCTTCCATTTGTATGAAATGTTCAGAGTAGGCAAATCCACAGAGACAGAGAGTAGACTGCTGGTTGCCAGGGGCTGGGGAGAGGGGACAGTGAGGAGTAACTGCTAATGGGCTTCTTTGGAGGATGGTGAAAATGTTCTGGAAATGTTCACACATATTGGTGAACATCCTTAAAAACCACTGAATTGGATCCTTTAAAATGGTGAACAGTATGGTATGTGAATTACGTCTTAAAAAGAAAAACAATAATAACATCATAGTTGATGTGAATATATCACCATACCACCATGTGTCGATTCCCTCTGTGCACAAACATTTTTAATGTGGCTACCCTGGCTTTTTTGGTGAATCAGCTGGTTTATTTCACTATCTTCTTAAAAGATTCTAAGTCGTTTTCCAGAATGGTTGGAACCGACAGCTTTGTCCCAAATACATACACAAACAAAACAAAATGCAAACTCCTTATCAGAACATCCAAGTCCTACTTTTCACTCTGATCTTTCACTGACTTTGGTTTACTTTCCCCACCTCCCACCTACCCTTGCAGGCTCTTCAAATTAACCTGCTGAGCTCGGTTGCATGGCCTTTACAACTAGTCTCCTTCCTTCCTCAATGTCCAATCCACCTTCAAATTCAATATTCTGCAGGAAGCCTGATAATTCACAAGACACGACAGCCTGGTTTTGACCTCCTCAGTCACTCATCCCATCTGTGTCTCCTCTCTGAGCACGCTGACAGCAGGGCACCACTGGGACCCTGAGCTCCACCTTCAAAGCCTTATGCCGGGAAAACGAGGTCTTCAACCAGAAATGCAGGCGGCTCAGGCAGAATCTTTCCAACAGGCCACATTTAATAACCAATAAGTCAGACAAATGACAAAACTTCCCTTCTCTTTGTGCTAATGTAGACAAAACTGCTTAACTTTTATTTTTAGTTACATTGAACGTGCTTTGGGAAATGATGTCATGTTTCTGAATTAACATTCCTGCGTTTTCTACTTCCAACGAGGGTACTATGAATTCCCTAAAGTGCCATAAAAATTATGAGAAAATAAGCTTGTACAGACTTTACATGATGCTTTTGAATCTATTGTTAATTTTAATAAGAACTAGTTGTCTGGTTGCCAAAAATCCTACATTATTCAAACATAGCTTTGCCAAAGCAAAATTAACCATTAGGGGCCTTAAGTGTAGTCATGCTTACATATATCTATTGACTAATTCAAAGGGACTTTGCATTAGAAAGGAAAAAAAATGACTCAGCCCCCTGGATATTATAAAGGTGACACATTTTGAGCTGTATTAGCTATTTCAAGGAATACTAAAAACACATGTGAACCTCTCTGAATTCTGAATTGCTCTTCCATTTATGGTAACCTTTGATTAAACATCCTTTCTTGGAATATTTTATAGAAAACATGGAGACAGAGTCAGCTGGCTGTAGCAGTCAGTACATTAAAATAAATTTGCTGCTTGCTAATAAATAGAAAGTTTGAATGGAGTTTCAGGCCTAGACAACAGTAGGAAATTTGTGATATAAACCTATCCCCTCATAAAACTGAATAAATTGAACATAGAAATGGAAATAGTAGGAACGACAAATGCCATAATATATTTCTTCCTTTTTTCTGCTTTTCCTGGCTACTGACATTCTTCCAGTCAGTTCATTTTCTTTCTATTTGTCCTTTATTTTCCTGAGTTGTTGTTCTTTACCTTCTGCCCTTCTTCATCCTCTGCCCCTTGTGTGGTAGTGAATGAGAGTGTGACCCCACCAATTCTCACACCTGCCAGCTGGGGGGGGATTGTCACTGTTCTGAGCGCACGTTCTCACATGTATAACTGGACTGTCAGGTTATTGTCAGGTGAAATGGGGCAGTCACTGACCTGGGACGTGCTCATTTATTCATATAAAAAGATGTGTGGCACCACTATGTGCTGGGCACTGGTACCGTGATAAAGGAGCACAGTTCCTGCTTTGGGGGTGCATCACCTCGTGGGAACACCTGCCAGGTAGGAATTGCAAGATGGAGGCCCCCATACTACTTTTTTCTCACCCCTAATCTCTTCTTTCACCCTTCTCTCTTCCTTGGGCATCTGATCGGTCAAGATCAGTGTCAGGAAAAAAAAAAATGAGAATCAGGCCATGGGTGTCTTGGGTAGTCTTGAAGCCCTTTATCTCAATGTCACCTCCTCCTAATGTGCCCTTCTCCAGCTCTGCGAGTTCAGTAAACATTAACTTTGCATGTTCTATGTGCAGGCACTCTATCCTACTGCCTGTAAGGAACCTGAAGAATGGCACAATATGCAAACTTAATCAACATAATTTTTGTATAAAAGGAAAAATGCTAAAATAAAGGAAACCTAATTAAGTCATTAGTTGCTACAAATGCCAAGATACTGTCTTCCGTTAACAGGGCTTTCCTGGACCTGAGCCATGGCTCCACGAGCCAGTCAAGAAAGAGACTGCACTCCTGGATGATTTTATAAAACTGTTTTTTTCTTTTCTTCCCCCATTATCATTATCCCCAAGCATACTGCAGGGCTCAGCTTGCAGGCAGATCTATCTAAGCATTGGTGATGGTTCTCCTGCCGAACTAGGGCACACTTCAATTCCTGGCATCCTTCCTGCATGTGAACAGTCGCACTCCAAAGTAGCCCCGCCATTCCCTTCTCATGCACCTTCCTGAGTCTCTGTGTGTTTAGAGAGAGAATTTGTCTTTCTACCTCTTTAGACCTTCCATAGGAAGGAGTACACCACTCTCAGGGGCCCAGGCACTGTCCTTTGATTACTGCTTGCTGCTTCACACAGGAAGGCAATGAAAGTCTATTCTCCACGGCTAATACCTCTCTCCCAGGTATAGCTGTATTTGAACAGGGGATTTTCATATCCGCTGCTGTGCAGGAACTAGGTTCATATTTTGGGAAGTTTAGTCACCCGACTCCCTCTGAAATCATATCACAAAGACAGTCACTCATTTTAAGCAGTGATGGGCATGGCGAGAAACTCAAAACACCTAATAATAATACCCGCCATTAATTAAGTACTTACCAGGCACCGAACCTTTCTTATTTAATCTTCACAAAACCTTATGAGACATTCTTATTCCTATTTTATTCCTGTGGATGATGAAAGATTCAGAAAGGTCAAAACTGCCCAAGACCATACACAGGGTCAAGATCTAACCCCACTCTAAGCAAACCCAAAACCTGGGTTTTTCATTACTGCCCATATCTCCATATGGGGTTGTTACTGACGGAACTAGAGATATTTATTCTGGAGGGAAAAAAAATTACTCCCGGGGATCTCTTATAGCATCCAAATACGGGAATGGTTTTCATGTATAAATATCTCTGTGGCTCCAGAGACAAATAAATGTGGGGCTCACTCCCATGAAATATATATATATATATCAACAACTAGAACAATTCTCATTTTTATGCACTCACCACCAACTACATGTCGAGTCCTTCACATCCACTATCACATTTAGTTCCCCAATGAACCTACAAAGAAGACATTATCATCCACACTTAGAAGTCAGGACTCAGGACCCAGAGAAGGTAAATAATCTGTCTGAGGTTTCCTTGCAAATGGCAAGTGTCAACATTATAACTCAGGTCTCGGTTCTACTTCCCTTATTCTGAACTGCTCTCCAGAATTGGGTAAGGGAGAAAACACTTTGCTTGTCAAGTTTAGTCACCTGACTGCCTCTGAAATCATATCACAAAGACAGTGGCTTATTTTAAGCCGCAATGGGGGTAGCGTTTGGGGACAACAGTGAACCTTGTCCTAGGTTCTCTTCTTTAAAAGAAAAAAAAAAAAAAGACTTACTTATTTACTATTTCGCAGAGAGAGAGAAAGGGGGGAGGGGCAGAAGGAGAGGGAGAGAATCTCAAGCAGACTTCCCACTGAGCACAGAGCCCAACACAGGGCTAGATCCTAGGACCCTGAGATCATGATCTGAGTCAAAATCAAGAGCCACCCAGGCGCCCCCTAGGTTCCCTTCTAAGGGCTGATCACAGTCTTGTATTTCAAACATATGGCAATTTTATAGGCTGGCCCGACATGGACACATGCAACCTCCTTCACACACACACTGGAGAGCACTTCTAAATGTATGTGGTAAATATACAAGCGTGAATTACAGAATAGAGATGTAGATATTCAGTCAAAAAGGGGGAGAGTTTACAATTAACTACTTCTTTTTAGTTAATGATAGTCAATTGAGTTAGTTATTTAAAAATGCAATCCCCTTTATATAGCTTTGAAATGGTGTCTCAAATAGAATCCTAAACCATAATTTGATTAAACTAACATCCTCTAGTCATGAAGTACTTAAGAAATATGAGTTTATTTATGAGAAATAAATGGAAATCTTATTATTTTTGTCATAATTTGTTTTGCGTATTTCTTGCTTAAATTCACTAAAAATTTTGAAAATAAAAAACATGTTCTTATGTATCCCATCTCTAAATATCTGGACTTGAAATGAGAATAATGAATAGTTCAAAGAATGAGCATTATTTTATCTCTGTGCAGAGCCAATGCCATAATAACTTGGAAATATGAATCATGTAAACTATGTCCACAAAATTACATATCTGTGATTTTTTTGGAAAATAACACTGCATTTTTTTCTTCGCTTTAGTAAAGAAGAAGCATGCCACAGTCCTCCTCACACAGAAGGGTTTATAAATGGCTGCACACACATGCTGTCTTGGGGAACAATTATAGTAGTTGGCAGGCAACCTTCACTTGAGGTTGAGGGGACACAAAGAAAACACTAGATAGAAATAGGTCAGGGGAGTTGTTCAATGAAAATTGAGAATGAATCCATTAAAAAAACAAAACAACTGGACTTTACATGAGTACTACAATTAAATAGAAGCTTAATCTGTTAAAATCCTACATTTACTCATTTCTCAAACCATTTCAAATTTTCTCTTGATATGATTTCATTGGGTAAATGAAATAGTTGTAAGTTAGAAAAAGATTTCCTTTCTATTCCTTTCCTGTCTATTTACTCACTGCTTCTAAAAATGAATATTTCTTAAGTAACAAAGACAAAAATTTTTAAATAAGGAAAGCATAGATAATATTTGAATGTACGTTTTTTTTTTCAGAATTTACCCAAATCAAAATCTAAATTCACCCAAAATGAATCATATATGATTGCTCATTATTTCTATCCCCTTTATCCCCAATAGCTAAACAAGCGACCTAAAAACTCATCAATTAGGAAACTACTTAGAGCAATTGAATATAGTTCAGAAAACATATTTTTAATTTAATTGATAATTAAAATTTTATGTGTATCATTTAAACTTTGGTCACTTTCCTGTTTTCTAAATATTTTCCATTTTTTAGTAAATAATCTTCAGATATTATAGACATAAAACAAATATTCCCAAAAGGAAATATTGGTTATTCTCTACAAACCATCTACCTACATATCCAATCAGCCACCATGTCTAAGCGTTCCACCATGCTCGCTCTCCCTTGAATCCATTCCTTCCTTGTGTTCATATTGGTTCAAGCTTTACTCTCTCTTGCTCAGACCATGAGGTCAGGGCCCTATTCTCACTGCCCCAAATTCTTTCTCCTTCAGTCAATCCTTCATGTTGTCACTGAGTGATCCTTCAATGGAGTGTGGCTAAACCTCTGCCCATCACTATGATATTCAGTACTTCAAGTTACCCACATGATAAAGTTCAAATGCTTCAAAGACAGGCTCCCTTTCCCAGCCTTGTCCCCTCCTCTCCTTCCTGAATATTCCCCCAGAGTGCTGCAGCATGTCTTTGCACTTTTTTTTTCTTTTTTTGCACATTTCTCTGCACATTCTGTTTCCTCCTGCAGCATCTGCCTCCTCCCTACATGTTAAATGCATTACCTATCCTTGGTGGCCCAGCTCAAATGCCACTTCAGTTGTGAAACCTTCCCTCTCTACCCAACACTGTTTAAGGAAAAATGGAAATAATGGAAATAGGTCCATGACAAATAAGCCTTATGTGCCCTTCCTTATTCTCTCATAATACTCTGCATGTCCATCTATCCCAGTCTTTCCACATTACATAAACCAGATATTTATATGGCTGCATCCCCCTCTGGAGACTGGGGACGTTTTAAGAACAGGAAACAGGTCTCAATAACCCTCTTCCACACCCCCAGGGCCTGGCACACACCTGGTCAGTGCTCATGGAGTGAATAAGGACTGAGATAGGTAAGCAGGGTAATTACAAGATCTCTTCCTCTGAAGAGCTGGTGAAAAGCTAGAACCTCAGACTTGGATCATATATCCAGGAAGCACTAATCTTATGTTTCAGTTAAGTGCATGAATGGGAAGTTGGAAACACTCCTTCACATTTCAGGAGATAGATATAAAACACCTCAGAGATGGGAAGAACCTGATAAATGACGTTGCTGAGATCCTACCCCTGAATCAGTGCCTAGCCCGAACAGAAGGCTTCCTCCAGCTGAGCCAATGAGATGAAATCTCTATCTTCTTGAGCATCTTCAGCACTTAACTTTCACTCATGAACGATCGAAGAAGGCATAAATTTTCTTTATTCATAAACTACTGAAACCCCTCTTGCTTATAATCTCTCACATGTAGCTCTACGTCCCACAATATTCACTGCTGAAAACGGGAATGCTGTGGACTTCACATACTTGGCTTCTGATGACCCTTCTCTACAAGCACTTTGCATCCTGCATGCAAAAGTAAGAATTAGAAGAAAAGTGAGTCCTTATTATCTTTTGTTCTTTTCTGTAATAATTCTCTTAATGAACTTAATAAACTGGCATTAGATAAAGCTGTGAGCTGGTCTAGCCTTTTATCACAAACTCCAAAATAATTTTTCACAGCTTGGGAAGAGGCACACTCCTTCACGACACCTAAGTCTGGGAAAAGCAATAGTACAAGAAAAAAAAAAAAAAGGCAACAGGGCCAAAGGGAGGTTGGGATTCAGCCTACAGAAGACAAGAGGATGAAGAAGTGATTGGCATTTGTGCAGAATCTAAAGAATTGTTTTGGTCAATGTTGTTAACATGTACTGATCACTTACTGTTCTAAGGCCTTCCTTTGGTTGCTGAAAGACCCCTACACGTCAGTTGGTTTCTCTGCTCACCCTGTACATTTTTTAAAGTAATATCTATACTCAGTGTGGGGCTCAAACTCATGACCCCAAGATTGAGAGTCCTATGTTCTACCAACTGAGCCAGTCAGGAGCCTCTATACATTTCCGTTTTCTCCTAATATATGGGTGATCTCAAACAATTTACCTGTGCAAGTACCTACCATTTACATGTTTAGGATGTTAGTTTGAGATCTGGTGAAGCAGCTGCTGGGGGGAATCTCTGGAGCAGAAGACCCTTGGCAGGCAGCTCAAGTATGCTCTTCCACACTATGTACTTGCAACTGAATTTGTTCCTTAAATTTAAAATTCTGTAAGCTTAAAAATTCCTTTTAATTGTGAGAATAATGGATTTTAAAACTAACATCTTGTAATATATGACTACCCATGAGAAATATATTAACTTAAAAAATGTTAGTTATTCCACTTTATTAAAGACCTTAAGGTAGAAACAAAAAACCAACAGCTAGGCATGGCTTCAACAGTCACAGGACTGGACACAGGAGGTTCAGAAGACAACTTAATTCATGGAGAATCCATTTACCAATGAAAGGCATGGGCTAAAGATCCTTAACTTAACCCCAGGAGCAGTCTTCACTAAATAAGTTTAAGTAAATTGGTAACATCCATGGCACTTACTTCCCAAACACAAACTGTTAATTACCTGTTCCAAAATAGGAAAGAAAGGGTTTTTAATAAGCTCTTACCGTGACACCACCTATGGATCCAAAGAATATGAGGATAAGGTACCATTAAGTAGCAAAATGTAGATATGTTTGCCTTTTTCAGTGACCGGTCAGTGGGCAGAGAGAAACAATCAGTTGCCTCTGCACTTAATATGATGTATCTAAAGCACATGTTGTCCTTGTAAACCTGTCCTCTCTCTGTAACCCAACTGAAGTTTTGAGCTAAGCCTTCCTTAATTAAAAAAAAAGGGAAAAGGGCAGTAAACGTGTACAAAAGAAGGCTCTGTAGTGCATTCTCTCGGAAGAACACGTTTGCTTCCTTTCTTCTCCTTGCAGATTAAAAGAAAGAATAAATTACAGTGTCTGAAATCTGTTCCTTGGACTCTGCATTTAGCCAGCCTTTTCTTGCAACATGAGAAGGGGCATTTCCTTTCTTCTGTTGTGTTTTGTTTTGTTTTTCCTTTTGAGGAGGAGGAAGTAAGTGAATTTATGTCAAAATGTCAAACTGTTTGGCTGTACCTACCTATGCTAGAGGTCACAATAATACACAACCACTTTTTTACAGCTTTTCTGTTTTTTAACATTTTCAAAGATTTTCCAAAGATTTTTTTTTCTATTCATTCTATGAGGGATTTTAAATAGAACCTATTTACTTGGTCTAAGAGCTGCTGTAGGCTTCAAATTGTGTTCCGCTCTGAAAGAATTCGTGTTTTGTTTCTGCACTGTTTTTCTTATGGTTGTGGCTTTCAATCATAACAAATTAGAAATTAGAATAATTTATATTAAGGATTCATATATAAAGCATTTTTCTTACTGCTTAATTTTAAAAAATATATCTTATGTCAATTCGACTCTAAGTTATCATTTCTATATGGAATTTTTTTCCTCTTGGGAGTCAGTAAGTGAGATCATCTAAAACCCTAGTGTTTCATACTGGGTAATAAATTAACTTTACATTCTTCTCAAGAAAAACCTATCAGCTGATTTTTCAGTGAAGAGGACCTTCCCAAGTAGTGTTTAAGGGGTAATGATTCCAGTACCTATAAATGTTAAATAATGAATGTATTTCTACTGTGTTACCGCTCCCCCATCTCCCTTTGGATTGCTTTGGGTGATGCCAGTGAACTTCCTCTGGCCCCACACACAGAGCTCCCTCCTTCAACACTCTCCTGTTGGGAGTGGAGAGGCCTTCAGGACTCCTTCAGGGTGACCCCTGCAGTTGGAAAAATGCCACCAAACAGCGCACCCCCCAGGGCCACCATGACCACCACAAAATAGAGTGTGTAGGGTTTGTTTTAACATGCTAAAGTTAAGGGAAAGAGGGGTATGAACAAATTCATCAGAATTCCAATAAGTATTTAATTTTATGGGTATTCATTGTAATGATTTCTTCTACTTCTATGTATGCCTAAAACTTTTCATGGTAATATTTTTTTAAAGGAGGTGAAGGGGCACCAAGGCCAGGCATGGGATTTCTGCCAATCATGGGTGAAGAGGGTGAAAGCCCAGGCTTCTCTCCACATATACTCAATATTGCTCTGCCCCTTACATCCACCCTCCACCTTGCTCACCTGGGAAGACCTGTCTGGACTGCATCAACAGGGCCTCGGGGCGCTTTTGCTGCAGGTTGAGTGGACCAACGGGAGACTCAACGGAGGGTGGAAGTGAGGGATGAGAGTGATGTCAAAGAATTAGTTCCCCCAACACCCATCACACAGCCTCACCATGGGCTGACTGTGTCTTTCAGCCAAAGGTCACTACCCTTTCCAAGAGATGTTGCTCCAAGGTATGATGTTTTGTCCTTCAAGGTTCGGCAATTGTTTCTACCCTGGTCCCTCAGGTCTTGGGAGGTAACAGTACCTTAGCTACCAAGTTCCTCAGCAATTTCACGTTCCTTTTCACCTTCTCATGTAAGCCCTTGGCTTATCCTAAGTAGCCGTGGGGATCCTGTCTATAGACTACTCACCACAGCATGACTGCCGATTCAAACCATGAAGGAGAAGGTGAATCAGATTTGCTATTCTGCAAAGCAGCAGCATCCCTGATTGGCCGACAAATACCCCAAAGCATTCATCAATATGTCTTTCCTTCCTTTCCTCACCAAATTCCTTCCCTTGATCCCTGAAGATAGATTGCTAACTGCTCTGAAGCTGACGCCAATGGTGAGTCGCCTGCTGCAGACCAGATCCTAGGCTGTGAATACTCCACCGAAGGGCTTAGAATCACACATGCAGACTGAGCTTTCCCTCCCTCAGGAACCGGGAAACTAGAAATTGCTGCAGAGCCCACGATAGGAAACTGCAGGGAAACCAAATTGGCCTTTTCATTACTGCTTGGCGAGGACCACCAACTGTCCCAAATCACCTTGCTTGCCTTTTGATGCTTCTTTCCCTAAAGATAGTATGTGGTGTTCACCAGGATTCTCCCCAGCCCCTCCCTTACATCTTGTGTTTCCTATCGGATGGCCAGATACTAGCACATGTGGACACATTCAGGGGATGATAGTGGCAGGAAGGAAAATCCCCATAACCAAGTAAAAGGGGTAAGACAGACTGGTTTACAACGACTAATTAGCTGGGATGGTGGTAGGCAGCACCATCCTTGTAACCCCTGTGTGACGGTGGAAGCCGTTCAGATGGCTAGACTTAGTGCTAGTTTCTGGACAAGAGACTGTTGAAAAGAAAACCCTAGCCAAAAATGGAGCCACTTATGTTAAGGGCATCACATCAGCAAACCAAGACGTAATAGCTAATCCAACCGCAGTTTCTCTGCCCCAGAATATAACCTTTAACCAGTCAATATGGAATTTCCTGGTCAGAACTAGGAAAAATACTGATAGACCCTTTCCGTTCCCCTTAGAAGGGTGACCTTGCCTCAAACAATGCATTCTTCGCTAATAATTTCCTTTTTCCACTCCCTCTCTGCCTTTAAAAACCTTTCCTTTCATGCAGCCTAATGGACCGCCTTTCTATTTGCTAGAAGGGATGCTGCCTAACTCTTGAATCATTCAACAAAACCAATTTGAATTTTTAAATTACTCAGTTGAATTTTTACTGCTTAACAGAAGTCATCATAGCAAGTGTTACCTTTTCTTAGGCATTCTGGGTCAACTACTATGCGAAGTGTTTTACATTCATGATCTCTAACCCAACATGACTGTAGGCATTATGATCCCCATATTAAGAAAAAGTAACCTATTCAAGGCCACATAACTAGTAAATAGCAAAGCTAAGTTCAAACCAAATATATCTGGCTCAAACATTGATACTCTTTCCATTACACAATTTGTTTTCTCTGAAAGGAGGTGAAAGGATATTTGTTCTGAGTTTGTTTTGTTTGGATGCAGAGGTATCTAAGAAGAAGAGAGAAGAGAGAGAGGAGATGTAGAAGAGGCAGGACAGGACCCATCCTGGCCAGGACCCTCTCTGCCTATATATAAGGGACTAGTGTTAAGCCTATGAGGACAGAAACTCAGGCACAATGTTTATGAAACATGGGATAAGACTAAGCCCATGAAGTACTGCTTCCCTCCTAGAAAACAAAATCAGCATAGACTTCAGGAGAAGCCATCCATCTCCCCTTACTGCCTTCTCCCCAAGTTTCAGAGTCATTTCAGGCTCGAGGTGTCCACCGGGTGCAGGGGATAATGTCTTACAGAAACCCCAACTGCAGAGGCCTTGACAAGTCCCCTTGACCAAGAGGCTCAAGAGGAAAGAACATGAACTAATTTATTCCTGAGTCCATATAAGATGTCACCACCTTGAGGATGCCCAGAAATAGCTGGGGAAGAATTTTAGCAGCCTAGTGGGGCTTGGGGGTTAAGGTCTTAACCAGCAGGTGAAGGCTTGGAGCCATGGAGATACGGATGTAAATATTAACTGACCTTATTTATACTCATGAACTACTGAAACTAGGGAGGTGTGGAATAATTGTTAATCCACTTGTTCTTTGGACACCAATCTCCCTGGCTCTGGTTCTGGGTCACTGCCATTAGACCCATGGCTTCAAGCCTGAATCCACTCCTGCCCCTCATGAGAAGTACAAGTTCTGGCTTGTTTTCCTGGCCCTCTACTGCCTACTTGATCTTCCCTGTCTGGGCTTAGTTTCATACACTTGGACTCAGCTTATTTGACTGCTCTCCTAAAGACTGGGCTTTGCTTTCCCGTCTGACTCTTTCTTACTCCTAATGTGCTGTCGTAGAAAATATATATTTGGTCTTTATGTTCTTGGGCCTGGCACATAGCTTTTAAATTTCCTGAGGATAGTAGCATCTTTTGTATACTGATGAAATAACTCAGGGCAGGGCTCCTAAGTCGCTTCAAGGTCAGTGGTTAGAGGTAGAGGAACCAATCATGCAATTAGAGGTTTGGAACTTTCAGCTGTACCCCCTGACCTCCAGGAAGGGGAGAAGGGCTGGAGATTGAATTCAATCACCGATGATTTAATCAACTGTGCCTACAGAATCAAACTTCAATAAAAACTCTGAAACAACAAGGCGAAGTTCACCACATTGGTGAACACATAAAATGATGACAGGGCATGGAAATTCCGCACACCCACTGCCCCAAGTCTTGCCCCGTGCATCTCTTCCAAATGTCTGTTACTGAATCATATCCTTTATAATAAACTGTAATCGTGAGTAAAGCACTATCTGAGTTCTGAGTTGTTCTAGTGAATTATTGAACCTGTGGAAGGGGATCATGGGAATCCCTGAATTTGTAGTTGGGTTGCCTGGAGATCCTATTGGTGCCTGGCCCCTCAAATGGGGCAGTCTTACAGGACTGAACCCTTAACTTCTAGGGTCTGTGCTAACTCTTAGTAGTTAGTGTCTGTTGGAGAATTAGGGAATTGATCGTTTTGGGGAAATGGCACAACACCCATCGTAATCAGGTTGTTGACATTCATCACCATCAACTCGCCTTCAGTCACTTCACTCCAGCATGCCCACCACCTCCTCATTCTTTGAACATGCCAGGCAAATACCACCTAGGTGCTTTACATGGGTTCCCCTGTCTGGAACATTCTTCCCCTATATGATTATGATTATTCCTTCCCCTCCTTCAAGTGTTTGCTCAGATTTCATCTTCTCCACGAAGTCTGTCCTGACCTACCTATTTAAAATTGTGACATACGTTCCTATACAACCCCATCAGACTCCCACCTCCTTTTCTTGGCCTACCATTCCTTTTGTTCCATCATGTAAAATACCACATAATTTAATTATGTATTACATTTATTATTTGTTTTCTGTTTTTCCCTGCTAGAATATAAGATTCACAAAAGTCAGTATCTATAACAATTTCATTCCCTGATGTATTCCAAGTACCTGGCACATAATAAATGCTCAATACATGTTAGTTGAGTGAATGATTTTAAGAGCAGAGGTTTATTTGGAGGATACTAACTGAAAGTGCTCCCCTGTAATCCCCAGGTTAGATGCAGAGCCAGACACATTGGGTAGACTCTGGAGGAAGACGGGAGAAGCAGATCATGTCACACTAGGCTTAAACCAGCTTGAACCTGGACTCTCTCCATGACCAAACTTTAGAAGGCACCTCTGAGCCCTCTTTTCCATGAGGCCTTGCCCTTGGCTCTGTCTCTGACCTGCCTAACCCAGTTTTAACAAGAAACCTGCTAAATCATTTTAGCAAAAATCTCCGTACCCTTAATATCTGATTACCTTCAATATTTAACCAAATACCCTGATACCTGATCACCCTGGCCTGCCTTCAGCAAGAATTCTGATAAGTTGGGTTAGCCAGAATCCCCTTACACTGGATATCTCCTCTTATTAATTTTCCCCTCACTCTGCTCATTGGCTATAAATCCCCAGTTGCCTTTGCTGTATTTAGATTTGAGCCCAATCTCTCTCCCCTGTTGCAATGGTCTTGACACCTCTTGCAATGGTCTTGAATGAAATCTTCCTTACCATTTTAACAAGTGCCAGAAACATTTTTTCTTTAACTAACCCTGTGAGTTTGAACAAGTCACATACTTTCAGTTTTATTATCTATCAAACAAAACCCATAAGAAATTATCTCAGGCATCACCATCAGCCTGAATCAATACCAGATCTGTGAAGCTCTTTAGCACGCTGTAACTAGACTCTTTCCTAGGCATCACAGGGGACAATTTCCCCCAAACCCTTCCATATCCTGGATTCTGCTTCTACACTGGCACATATGAAGCTCCAGACTCTTCCTGATGGCCGTGGAGAGAGAACCAATCCCTCAGCAGCCTTCAACAAGTGAGATTAAGTCTCAACTTTTAGTTTAAATATCCAGATGGTATATCCAATAATACATCTGCCTTTATTTGAGCATAACACTTGATATTGCTTATTAGATAGACAATCTAACTTCTTTTGGTAAAACATTTTCATAGAGGCAGTACCTTAGGAAGGACCTGAGTTGTCGAGGCCGCGACTGCGTGAGCCCCCACCACACATGTGCACCCTCAAGAACTCGGGATACAATGCCCCAGAGCTCAAGAAGCCCAGACTGGATCTTTTTCAGCTTTAAAAATTATTACCTTGCCCCAGGAACCAGAAGACAATCAAGTTTTATAGATTTATGGTCTTAATAAGATAGGTTTTAAAAGCCCTACTAAAAGTGTGTACTTACAAAAATGGCGTTAAGATTGATATTTTGACCCTCAACCCATGTACTCCACTCTGTATAGTCACACACTTGGTATATCCAGTCACTGACATTCTGGTTTTAAGTAAATAAGTAAATAAGCTTTAAGTAAAATAAATACATCAGTTCTGAGAAAATTCTACGGTACCAAAGCCTACATAATCTGCAAAGACACACCCAAAGTTAATATACTTTTCTTTAGCTATAAATAGAATTTATCAGCCAGTGATTGCAAAGACAATAGAATCTATTGGTTTTCTTCAACATCTGTTAGAAGCTTAAAATCAATCCTGATGGCTGAAAAGTTATACTTTACTGACGTCAGTGATTCTACTACGTAAACACTGCTCCTTAAAATAAATTTATGATAGTATGTCTAACCAAGCAGTCAACTGTCAAGTTGTATGAAAATGAATTCACCTTTAGTTTGAAAGACATCTACTTTCACAACTGAGAAGGCATTATATCAAAGCACCTTAAAAGGTAAGAAAGGTAAGAGGTAAAAGGTAAGAAAAATCTTCAGAAACATTGTGAGATAGTATGTATGGTGCTATCCTAGGATGTTTCTCTCATATTTAAACAATTTAGCATCAATAATGTTATCTTAGATACCTTACATGCCTTCTTATTATACTAGAAATACAGAAAATAGTCAACTATTCCAATTGGCCAATAAAAACCAAATTCTTTAAGTAGTCTCAACACTTGTGTGCATTCACATATTTAAATAACAAGTAATCACAAAAGTAATCCTCCATTACTCCATTCAAGGTCCATTGAAAAAGTTACACTTACCTCCACTCTCTAATGAATAAAACATTTAAAATTTTTATTTTGGAAATTTTTGAAAGATAAAAACAAATACCGTTTTGTTTTTGTTTTGTTTTTTTTTAATTTGAAAGCCAAATTTGAAAAGTCTTTTCATCTGTTGATATCATTAGGTTATAAGATATGAAGACTTACCTGTCTCAATGGCACTAAAATTGTATTTATTGAGCATACTATTTGAATGCAGCATTCCAAATCAATGAAAGAGTGTTTTGTTATATGCTTAAGAAAAAAAGAACACATAGAAATTTAAGGGGTAATTGTAAATGTTGTATTTTTGCTTAAATCCTCAAGCTTGTATATGTCCTTATAAAATAGCAACTAAATTTGAGGAAAGGAGTCAACTTTATTTTTACCAAAGTTCACAAAGTAAATGCAGACTGCTCTCTCTATCTCTCTCCTTTCTGAAGTTATTTGATACAATTTTAGGTATTTCACAGTTTTTTAATATTTTCCAAATAATCACATGGCCAGTAAGAGGCACTACATATACACTTGAGGAAAGAGAAAATGGGGTGCATCTAATCAACTGCCCATTACAACAGCCACGCCACAAGACAGAAAATCCAGAAACCATCTAGACAAAGGTAAGGAATGATTTTCAACCCTTGGCTTGAATTGTTAACAGACATAATTCCAGGTTACAGCTGAAGTATCTATCTACAGTTGACTCACTTTTAGCTCTAGAAAGTTTTCATGTTTTTGCCTATGTTTCATTTGGGAAAACCCAATAAGCCTTAAAAAGTCAATGCAAATTATTGTAATTTAAAACATTAACTTATTTACCTATTATCCTCGGTCTCCATTATCACTTCTGGGATATGTGTTTGTGAAAATCATGAAACTATTTTTCTGTCTTCAAGGCTTTTGTTTGTGTTTCCTTTAAACGTGTACTCCACGCTCAGCTCTGCCTGGCCGGTGAGAAGCCTGTATTCCCCTCAGTGTCCATTCATCATCTGATGCCCGGAAACATTTCTGCGTTTTGTTGTGTTCCTTCAGGCAAGACTCTCCAGTCTGAAAGTGGTTGCCTCCCTGGGTTATCCCTTCCGATCTGGACAACCAAAGAAGTTTTTAAGGTAAAATAGTATTGAGTAGGTAGTGGTTTGGGTCTTTTCTCCAAAGCAGAAATAAGCGATTTTCATCTGAGAATCTCCTGTACTTCTTTTTGAAGGTGGTGAGGAGAAATGTCATAGAAGCTCTCAGACTCCATGTTTCTCACCTTCATCTCAGCAGATGGGAAACACTCACTGGGGAGAGCCTTTCTTCTTGCTCTGGAGATACCTGCATTGCCGCATCACTTTTGGATCCTGAAAGAAAAATCAAGGAAGGTTCAGGGAAGGAGTAGGGAAACGTACTCAGAGTAAATGCACTGAAAATGCAATTCCTCGTGGAAGACAGCCATGGTTCTTATTTCCAGCGACTTTCTAATTATAAACTGCTGGTTGCACCACAGCCCTGCCAAATCGCATGGCATTTATCCTTCACCTCACAATCAACAAGCGCACATGTGTAACTACACATGGCGGGCTCTATAAATAAAAAACATGTCTACTTAATTTAGTTTCATGTTCTCACTCCCCATGCGTTTCTTCTCATTTCTCTATTTTCCTGGCTTCTTTCAAGTGAAATACGTACTTCACATGATGTCCCTTTTTTCAGAAAGAGTACCTTTAAATCTAAAGGTACAACTTTACATATAATATAACTCATGTTTGAAAGCAAAACATTTGTATCAGAAAAAGAAAATGTGTCTATCTGAAAGACTTTTTTTTTTTTTTAGTAATATTCCCAGTCATCAGTGGTGACTGCCAACAGTCTAACATTTAAAAAAAAAAACTAGGAACATAAAGGACAAACTTTGGCAACAGTGATAAGCCAGAAGGACACATGAGATTGAATTTTCTACCCATTGATACAACTCTCATACCTATAAATACTTGATAATTTTCAAGGTGTTCTCCTAGCACCACACTTAAATGGTTCTTTGAGGTGGACAGAACAAGAGAGGCAGAATTGCTAAGATGTTAAAGAAACTTAAAGCTTGGATACAGAAAGGTAAGGTTTAAGCTCACTCAACTAGGAACTGATAGACTGGAAAATAGAAAACCAACTCCTAAGAAAAAAAAAAAGAAAAGAAAACCAGCTCCTGAATTCCTATTCTCCTTGTGTTAGCCGACTATTGTCGGCTTCACTGCTGACAAGTGTAATTTAGAGATGGTAATCTAAGCTAGACTTATAACACTAGAGATTCGTGGCTTCATGAAAACCCGGGAAAATAACTCAAAACTCACTGTAAACTATTCCCTGAAAACACTTCCCCAGTAACCTGTTATAATAAAAATATTACCAGACATCAGCAGTCAGATTAATTGAAACAAACCAATCCAAAATCTTAATTATTCTTTCATATGAAATCATATATAATGAAATTTGATTGCCATGTGTCAAGAATAAGAGAAATTCTAGATTTAAATTTATGATTAAATAATTAAAATTAAATTAAGAAATTATATAGAATGAAGATGAAAGCCTTATGTATGACAACGGATTTCAAAAATTAGACTCTTCAATTTGAAATGTTCGGATTAAGAGAAGTTATGTGTATTAAAGTGGAAGATTAGAATCAATTTCTTTATAAAACAAGGGGTTGGAATAAGTGTTCTAAGTTATTAACACCTCAAGAATTCTGTGATTCCAGACAAGTAACACCTTTAAAATTCCATGATTCATTCTGTGATCTAACTCATAAACAATTCTGAGAATAGGGGGTGCCTAGGTGGCTCAGTCGCTTAAGCGTGGGCCTTCAGTTCGGTCATGACCCCAGGATCCTGGGATTGAGTCCTGTGTGGGGCTCCCTGCTCAGTAGTGAGTCTGCTTCTCCTTCTCCCTCTGCCCCTCCCCCTGCTTGTGAGTGTGCTCTCTCTGTCAAAGAAAGAAAGAAAGAAAGAAAGAAAGAAAGAAAGAAAGAAAGAAAGAGAGAAAGAACAACTCTGAGAATAGGAATTAATCCAAATTATGTCTTTTAAATAAAAAAGATTTTGTCAATTAAAATGTCGTTTTAGGGTGCCTGGGTGGCTCAGTCATTAAGCGTCTGCCTTCGGCTCAGCTCATGATCCCAGGGTCCTGGGATCGAGGCCCACATCGGGCTCCCTTCTCAGCAGGAAGCCTGCTTCTCCCTCTCCCACTCTCCCTACTCGTGTTCCCTCTCTCTGTGTGTCTCTTTCCGTCAAATAAATAAATAAATAATCTTTTAAAAAATTAAGAATAAAAAATAAATGTTTCAAGTACAACCATAAAACATAAATGTATCATACAACAGACACAGGTTTTACATAAATGTTTATGATAAAAGGTGAAATTCCAAGGAAAATCTGGAATTAGTTATACTTGAATAGAGATCTCCAAGCTTTTCCTTCAGCCTGCACAGTTTCTCTGCTCATGATGTTCTGCTTCTGTGGGAGCATTAGAGAGAAACAGAAGCATTGATTTCAGGGGAACACTGCACATTCATGCTTATTAACCTCACTCAATGAGTTTCCATCTCTAATTCCAGTTTGCCAATATCTTTTAAAAATCAGACTCTGAAATCCACAACATTAATTAGCTTTATATCACCTGGCGTGTTTGGTAAAATTGCTACACAACGTAGAAACCTGTGGCAAAATTATTATGACCTTCTTACAGATGGACAATAATACATTCATCACAAAAAAACAATATTTGAATAGTTTCTCCTACATAACTCTGAGCTCTAATGAAAGTGCTAACATCAAGCATATATATGTCTCTCAGTGATAACAGGATACAATGACTTTGCCCAATATATCACCAAGGCCAAGATACAGTCTTTCTCCTGACCCCTCCATGGAGCTGTTGGTCTAAAAACTTTGTCAAAGAGGAAAGTGTATTAACTTGACATGATATGTTCTTGATGACCCATGTTGGGTCCTAAGAATAACTGTGTCCTTCCCTAACAGCTCCTTAATTCACTCTAGTAATATAATCTTCAGTTTTAATATCACTTCTATAATTAACACCTAACCCACAATTTAGAATTCCAAAAACTATTATTCCCTTTTGGACCCTGGAACATTTATTTGTACATGTTCAGCGGAGAGTCTGCTTCTCCCTCTCCCTTTGCCCCTGGGAGGCATGTGCATCTCCTCAGGACTTGTCTTCTTCTCTAACTGTTCTGAAATTACCCCCTGGGGAAAGGTGCAGCATTGGCAATATGCCTGATGATACAGTAACAGCATCATAGGATGAGAGATGGGAACTATATTTGTGGTAAACAGAGCACAATGTGTAGACTTGTTGAATCACTCTGTTCTACACCTGAAACTAATAAAACAC
The DNA here is from genome assembly GCA_028534135.1 of Potos flavus. NCBI lineage: Eukaryota > Metazoa > Chordata > Mammalia > Carnivora > Procyonidae > Potos > Potos flavus. The sequence goes on along the minus strand of CM052883.1, from coordinate 69,111,303 downwards.
TGTATGTCGACTATCCTCAAATTTTAAAATTAATAAAAAGAGAAAAAGAAGTTACCCCTCCCCTCCCGTGATTAATCATTGTATATGCACGTGGATGAGAGAAGACGGTGTGTTGCCTCGAACACTAGTTTCCCCAACACCAGTCACGGATGAGTCACCCTCATGATTTTGTTTGTATTTGAGATACAACATACCGCTTTGGGGATCTTTGGCCTATTTGTGTACCACCTCTTTGGTCATTACTTAATATTTTTCCTTAATTAAGTCTCTAGCTAAATAAATGTATTATGAAAGGAAACTCCCTATTCACAATATAAATGGAAACCCAGTACCCAGGGCCACAAATAGAGGGTAACTCTAAAGATAAATAAAATGAGTACAAAACAAAAGGAATCTTTAGAAATTCTGGTCAGATCCAAGTGCCTACAAGATCACTGAGTCTTTGACCTGCTCACTCTTCATTAAAAAGAGGGATAGGAGGGCACCTGGGTGGCTCAGTGGGTTAGGGTCTCTGCCTTCGGCTCAGGTCATGATCTCAGGGTCCTGGGATAGAGTACCGCATCGGGCTCTCTGCTCAGCAGGGAGCCTGCTTCCCCCTCTCTCTCTGCCTGCCTCTCTGCCTACTTGTGATCTCTCTCTCTGTCAAATAAATAAATAAATCTTTAAAAAAAAAAGAGGGATAGGAAATGTATGAGGACATTTACAACCTTTAATGATTTCATTTAGAAAGATGGAAGACCGAAAATTAAGTGTCCATTTCAAGAATTTAGAAAAAAGGTAATGGGATGAACACCCCAAAATAGGAAATAATGATGAGAGCAGAATTAATGAAATGGAAAACAAAGACAGAGAGGAAATTATCAGCAGAGTTCTTTATTTCTTTTTTAAAGATTTTATTTATTTGAGAGAGAGCCCAAGAGAGCATGAGCAGGGGGGAGGGGCAGAGGAAGAGGGAGAAGCACTCCCCCACTGAGCAAGGAGCCCCACTCAGGACTCTTGGGATCATGACCTGAGCTAAAGGCAGCCGCTTAACCTACTGAGCCACCCAGGCACCCCAGCAGAATTCTTTAAAAAGATACAATGGCAAACTCGGGCCATGCTGATCAAGATAAAAGCAAAGTTACCCACACAAGGAAAGTGCTGGAAGTAAAACATTAGATGCAAAAGAAATTAAAAAGATAAGAGATTATAAAACCTTTCAGGTAATGAATGTTAAATTTTTGGAAATGGACAAATTCCTAGAAAAATATAAAGTACGAAAATTAATTCAAGAACTAAGTCCATCCTATGAAACAGATTCAATCACTGATATTGAAAATCTCACAGAGAAAGCACAAGGCTGGGCAGTTTCATTGGTGAGCTGTACCAAACATTCACTAACCAGCTAACTCTAATATCTTACAGATTCTCCCAGAGAACATAAAAACAGACAGTATGTCCAAGTAATTTCATAAGGCTGATAATATTTCCAAATTAAATGATTGACACCAAGTTGGAACAATATGAAAAAGCAAAATTCCTGGCCAATCTCACTCATGATCATGGATGCAAAAATTCAAAATACATATTAGCAAGTTGAATCCAGCAGTGTATAATAAATATAATAACTTATGATCAAATTGATTGGATTTATCAGAGGATAAAATTCTATAGCCATTAATGACCAAAAAAAAAAAAAATTTAAAAAGCAAAAGGAAACAAAAAACTTTCAGTCGATGCGAAGTAGATGAGAACTTCTCTAAAAGGCAGACATACTTTCCTGTCTTCTAGTCTAGAAACTAGCCCATGTTTTACTGGAGGTGCCAGCCAGTGCAAGACAGCAAAAGGGGGAGAAGAATGAGGAGTGAGGGGAGCAAGAGAGGAAACAAAACATCACTATTCATAGATGGAATATTAAAAAAAAATTTAGACTTAATAATAGAGTGTATTGAGATTACTGATATAAGTTCAATTGCATTTCTACATACTAGCAAGATTTTTTTTTTTTTAAAGGTGCTCTTTTAAATGATAGCCATTTTTGATAGCCGGAAAAAAAAAATAAGTTACCTGGCATAGTATACAAAAAAACTTGTATAAAATGTTTAGGAAGAAAAATCTACAAACTCGAACAAAAAACATTAAAGAGGTTCTTTTAAAAACAGAGATAATGAACATGATGAAAAGGAAGGCTCCATTTCATTGAAATGGCAACTCTCTTCAAAATGATCTTCTCATTCAAAGGAATTCCCAGTAAGTTTTTAAAATAAAACTTGACAAGCCGATCCTTAGAATTTTATGGAAGAACAAAGGAACAAGAATTTCTTTAAAAAGACACTCTTTCAGAACAGTAAGGGAAAAGACTTGCTTTGCTAGATATTGAATCTTAATGTAAAACTATTATAACTAAGTTAGTAGGGCATTCACACAGGAACAATCAGAATAAAAAACTTAGCAGCAGAGCGGTGCATTCATAGAAACTTGACGCGTGACAGAGGTGTTTGTAGAATTCAGTGGGGAAAGTGGACCATTCAGAAAATGTTACTGGGACAAGAGGTTATCTACATAGAAACCAAATGGAACTGTACCTCCCACTGAGCAAAACATCCAAGCCAGAAATAAGTGAGAAAATCAAACCTTAAGGTTTTTAGAAAGAAGCATAACACAGTATCTTTATGACCTCAGAGTAAAGAATTCCTTAAAGAATAAATAGAAGCCAATAACCATAAGACAAAAGATGATTACAGTCAAATCACATTAAAATTAAGAGCTTCTGTTCACCCAAGACAAGCTATAAAAATCAGGAGAACATATTTGCCACACAGATAATTGACAAAATTTATGTCCAGAATACATAAAGAGCTCTTGAAAATAAAAAAAAGAAACAACCTAAAAAAAAGTAGCCAAAGGACTCTAATTTATATATATCCTTTTGTATGCACTGTATTTCCATTTGAAAATAATAAAAATTAAATTTGTACTTATAAATTATGTCTCATACATGGGATAATATTGAAAATAGGTTTATAAAATGAAGAGTATATAATGACATTCTTGCTTAAAATAGTCTTTAATAGCTTCCATTTATTATTATAATAGCTGTTCATTAAGAATGAGGTACAGATGGAAAAATAAAGTCTAGGTAATAAGGTTTTTTTTACAAAAGGAGGGAAGGAAAGGAGAAGAGGAGGAAGGGGAGGTAAGTAGAGAAGGGATTTGTAAAAGGGGTCATATCCTCATTGCATAAGCTCTTTTTTTTTTTTTTTTTTTTTTTTTTTTTTGGTGCCTATTTGAGTAGCATCTTCTCCTTTCCTAAACACCAACCATCCCCTCTGTTTTCAGGGCATGTGTCCTCCACCTTGTGAAACACTCTGTGAGAATCTACTCCCCAAGCATTCCAAAGTATTCCTCAGAGTTGCAAGGATCCACATGGTACCTTTCAGCCCTTCTTACTTAATCAGAAATCATACGTGTGGTATTTGAATGATAGTTCCTTACATTTCTGTAGTCCTTTACAATTCCATATATGGTGTCATGTTTTCCTTAAGACCACTTGATAAAAGAGGTAGGTCAGGGCCCCTGGGTGGCTCAGTTCGTTAAGCGACTGCTTTCTGCTCAGGTCATGTTCCTGGAGTGCCGAGATCAAGCCCTGCATGGGGCTCCCTGCTCAGCAGGGAGTCTGCTTCTCCCTCTGACTCTCCCCCCCTCAGGCTGTCTCTCTCTCTCCCTCTCTCTCAAATAAATAAATAAAATCTTAAAAAAAAAAAAAAAAGAGGTAGTCCAGATAGTTTCTCCATTTTACAGGCTAAGAGATTGAAGCTCAAAAAAGTTAAAACATGTGCCCAAGCCACAAGGGATGTAGAAGAGCATAAGGTGACAAAAGTCCCCAGGGCTGCTCTATGGCAAACATTGTAAATGTTAGTTTATAAATATGTAAATGTTAGTTTACAGAGACTATATATCTTTGTAATATCGAGCTCTGCAGTGGCAACGTTGAAGGGGAGAGACTGTGCATACCTTCACGGTGTCTCTTGGGGCCACTAGGGCGCTACAAGGTCACAGTGAGGAAGTGACACAGCTCCGCCACAAGCCCTAGACCCTCAGTTCAAGAGGTTTCTCCATTAAACCAGACTGCTTCTCATAGAATGACATTGACATGTATGGCATGCATGAGCATTCACAAAGCATTTATCATATATTCTTTTCTTTACTCTCATGATGACTTTGTACTAATCCAAGATCAAAATATACAGGCAAAATAAATATTAAAATGTCTTTTTGGGGGGCACCTGGATGGCTCAGTCGGTTAAATGTCTGCTTCGGGCAGGTCATGATCTCGGAGTCCCAGGATCGAGCCCTGCATCAGGTTCCCTGCTCATGGGGGGGGGGGGGGGGTGGCGGGGGAAGGGTCTGCTTCTCCCTCTCCCTCTGTCCCTCCCCCCACTCATGTGCTCTCTCTCTTACTCTCTCTCAAATAAATCTTTTTTAAAAAGTGTCTTTTTTATTCCCAATTCATGATTGTGCGTGCACGTGCACGCACACACATACACACAACACACACACACGCACACATCTTTATTCGATTCAACAAAATCTATTTCTTGGTGTGCCATAATTTCACATTTTAAATATGCAGCTATATGAACATATCTCTGCTTGTAATTAAATATATATTTAGTTCTATTTCACATTCATTATTTTAAACTACAGAAATGCTTTTTGTTCCTTACTAATCATAAGATTAACATTATATAGAATTTTTTACCTCATATGTTTACTGCTTCTCTTGTATAGAAATCTTAACCTGATAATGCATCCATTTTTTGAGTGCTTCAGTACATCACACATTTACTTTTATAAATCCTCAACGAGGACATCGCAGGGAAGAGAAAAGCTAGTAGCCTTTTTTGTGGCATTAACCATGATTGAACAGCAGTCTAATGCAGTCTAAAATATAAGAAATGTAAGCAAACTATCTGTACTAATTTAAGTCAGTTCCTCAAGACCACCAGATTAATCATGATATGATAAAGTCTGGTATTTTTTACTGCTTTTATGATAATGTTGTGTTAATGTAGTTCATTGACATAGCCAAGAAAATTAGTATATCCTAAATTTTATATACAGTTGAAATGTTAGTGATAGTAAAATTATAATGCAAATATAGTCGGGTTATCTTGTAGAGTTTTGGTATTTTTAATTTGTTCAAGTGATTCCATTGACATTATATTAGTTCAGTTTCATGACAGCCTGGTAATTCGGTAGGAAATGGATAATCTCGTTTCATAGATAAGGAAATTGGGGTACAGAAAGTCAAGTGACATCCCTACGGGGACTTAAACCTAGGTTCTTTGACTTCTATCTCTTGCCTTCTTCACCTAACACAATGTAGCCACTCAAATATTGTTTCCTTCTCCCCTATACCTTTCCCAAAAGGGAAGAAAGCTGCTTCCACCATATCATGTTGGGAGTGGTGTGGCACGATGAAGACCACGACTGGGGAGTCACATAACGTCTTGATGCCTCATCTGTGAAACAAGGCTAGCCTGCCCCATCCGTGTGTGGATTCATCATAAAGACCACCCCAAACTATATCTACAAGTACTTAATAAACTGCAGATAATTTTTGCAAACATTGAATGTCACTCATTGTGTTCACATAATATTCTTTAACACATGAAGTGACGTGAAACGCATTCGTGATACTCTCTGCCCGCTGATTCAGGTCCTTGTCTCATGCACGGGGCCGGGGGGCGGCAAACAATCAGTGCTCTATACTGGCGATCCGGGAATGCGGTTTGGACATCTATCCCCGCCCCGCCCGCGGTGGAATCTGTTCATTTGGCTTGGAACCCTGAAGCCGCTGCCCGTGGCTAATATAGGCACAGTGTGCCATTCAGTGACCTCTGAGCCTGCCCAGCAAAAAATACCTTATTTTGGCAACCCAGGTTTTCCCCATGGCGGGTGAATTTGGCACCAAATATGATCTCATTTAAGGAGTAGGAAAGAAACATGCCAGCTCCACTTACTCACTGAGCTGAAACTCTCTTTGAGTTACATTACTTGAAACAGAAACAGCCCTGAGACTCAGGGTGTCAACCATGATGCTTGTGTAAATAAGTGGTGGTGTCCCCTCAGCCAAAAGCTGTCCTTTTGTAGGTAGGCAGGGAGGAGTGTGGGAAGACGAAGGGATCTCTAAGATGGAAGAAAGTAGACTTCACCAGAAAGAAAGAGGACAGAAGAAACGTCCTAGGAACTAGAACAGACACCTGGCCATCACCCATGGGAATGAAAAGAAAGGTCTTTCCTGCAGGGAGGAGATAAAAATATAACCAGGAGCTTCCCCTGATATGTTATCTTCAATATGGCGTCCCTTCTCTTTGGTTTGTGTGTCCATTAAATTGCAGAACTACATGCTTTCTGCAGAGACTTAGAAGTAGTAAAACCCCTCCTCATGGCAGGGAGGAAGGGGCCCATGGCTCAGGGGAAGCAAGGATGTCATGGGTGACCTCTCCCCCCTTCCACTGTTCTCCGTGCTGCCAGGATGCTCAGGCACCAACCAGCCTCTGCAGTTTTACCCACCCTCGTAGCTTTCGTTTCCCTAGAAACAGTCTTTCAACCCATTTACAGCAAAGAATCGAGCCCAAATTGCCTCTAGCAATCTCCTGGGAATGGCATACACATCCATCTACAAATGGAACTTAAAAATCAACATTACCTTCTCATAGGTAGCTAAATCCTCTGGGATGCAGTGAAAATTTACCCTTGAAAGTCCCTAATATTACCACAGAGAGCCAAGTACAGACAGATTTTGGGCCCACAGAAAACCTCGACTGGAATTACCCTCAGAAAAATTGTCTTGCCCTCCTTAATGTCAGAACAAAACATGAGTCAGCAAAGACTTTAAAATGGAGAAGTCAGGTTAATTCACCCTATAAATCAATAGAGTGAAATTAAGTGAAGTTAAGACATAGCAAGAATTGCGAATGTTGATAATGACAGAACTGTATGGCACAATCTGTTGTAGAAAAGGTCATGGTCACTACAGCCCATATTTGACCCCAACTATGCATGCCTGTAATTGACAGGGCACATAAATACACTTTGTACAGCACCAAAAATAAAGTTAAAGATGACTGATACTTAATGGATTGGCTGCATGTGTGCGTGTGTGTATGTACGTGTTCAACTAAAGATTTCCGTGTAAAAATGTACAACAGAGAAGATATCATATTTCAGATTTAATAAGAAAAAAAATTATTCCCTCAGCATTCCAAATCTCCTCTGTGTTATACAAATCTTCCTCCTCTACTTTGCTGAACACTCCTCAGCATTGTCTTGTTCATCTTTGACTCTCCTACTCGGTCAGATTCAGAGCCATGGATACAGAAGGTATTCAATAAAGATTGAATAATTGAGTCACTTTGGCCAATTTCCAGGTAATAAAAAGACACATACTTCTATAGCATATCTTGGATCGAACTGATGGAGCCTCTGCTTTCAGTCTTGTCAACTACCAGAGCTCCTTGTCTATGGCCCGGACTTGAGGAGGGCTAGAACCGGAATAGGAGGTCCTCGGAGTCTTGGGTTGACTTTTAAAAGCTCAATTTCACTTCAAAAATGACACTTTACACAAAAACAAGAGACCAATAGACAAATCTCAAAAAGCTTTTAAAAATAATAGATGAAAAATAGATTATATGATTGAAATACACCTCATTTCATATTACCTGTCTAATATTATTATCTGGCTTTTTGAAGGGAAAAAGAGTATTCACTCATTCCCTTAGAAACCAACTTTTCATTGGGGAGCCATAGAAAGCCATGCAGTCTTTACTTACCTGTCATCTGCTCTCTGAGGTGGGGATTATTAACCTATGATGAGTCCCATTTAAGAAGGAGAAAACTAAGTTTCCAAGAGGTGAAGGATCAGGGCTAGTATGATGTACAGTCAGTTTTTAAAACCAAATTTATCTGACTCCAAACAAATACGTATGAAATCTTGGGTATTTTGTTTTCATTCATTAGCAAGGCCTCTCGGGAATATGAGATGCGTTGTACATAATATGATCTTCAGGGTCAGGATTTTCTTAGAATGCTCACTTAGCTTAAACATTTAACAAAAGCATCGATAAATAATACTACGGAGATGTTTGCATATGATGAAAAACTGATAAAGGTTGAATTTAATTTATGTTTTAAGCTTAAAAACCTAACAAATTAGTATCTTCATGCTAAAAGTAAACGATTATCTAATTTATCAATTAAGGTTCTGTTTATACAGGGTTGCTAGATTTAGCAAATAAAAATATGCCTAGCTAAGTTTAAATTTCAAATAAATAACAAATAATTTTTTCATATATGTTTATTTAATGCGATATTTCCTGTAATTTATCTGGTAACACTATTAGAACTTTTTGTAGTGATTAAATTTATTGTTGCATTAAAAACAAGGAGAAAGGGTTAAACCTTTACGACTCTGTAAATTAGTGCGCAAATTACAGATACCTGAGAAACTCAAATATATATGCCTCTCTAGCACTTACTACTTGAATGAAATAAGAGATCTATGAAGTTCAAGTGATCACCCATATCATTATTTGGGTGGTTTTGACTTTTTTAAAAAAGTTATAGTTCCAGGACACATGAAAAGGGATAGATGGGATTGCAGAGCCCACATTTTCTAATTTTCTAATCCAGAGTAGAATATTTAAATCAAATGTTTGTCTTGATGCAACGTTACTTTAACTAGACCATAGATGCCCTCCTCCAAAAGCAAGAACTGGGGTGGCTTGGGTTTCACGTCACCATAAAATCTAAGCGCCATGAGAGGGGACCTCAAGGCACAGGGACCAGAGCTCAGGGTTTTCAGTCTGAGGACTCACCGACGTTCAGCAAGAAAAGCAAAGTTGGATATCATCTACTCAAATCTCCCCTTTCTATGAATAAGAAATAGTTGGGGCTCTCTTCTCTCTTAATTTTACATTTTATCATCTGCAGAATGGCGTTGCCTATTCCGCGAGACTATTGTGAGAATGACAACAGAGGATGGGTTTGAAAGCACATTATTTGACAAAATAATTGTTATAAACCAAGGGTATCCCAGAGTTGGGCTATATTAATTATATACCCAGCACTCAAAGGAAACTTAAGGAGTATCTACTTCATACCTCTTACTCAGAGATGAAGTTAGTGACTTTCCAGTTACCGCAAAGAGAAGCCAAGGCAGACCTAGCACCACACCCCTCAATTCCCACCCAGTGCTTCTTCCAATTTCATCATGTTTCCCCTTAGGCATTGGCACAGTGGCTCCATCCTAGGCGTTAAAGTCAGTTATTTATTTGAAATTTAAACTTAGCTAGGCATATTTTTATTTGCTAATGTAGAATTTATGTGCTAAGTGTAGAATTTAAGGAAAGAAAAGGTGGCGAGGAGAAAGGAGAAAAGCACATAAAATAGAAATTAAAATAGTAACAGGATTGGCAATTCAAAAAACAAATTGCTCCCCAGGTTGTCCAAGATCAGAATAGCAACGGGAATTGTCCCGGTTTCCAATTTGGCACCCTTTGCATCAATCACATTTAGTGGTCCTCACTTGAACTCGTGGTAGGACAGTCAATATCATCATCGCTTCCGCCATCACAAAGGATTTAGTAGGAGCTGTGCAGAGAGTTGGCTTTCCCTTCTCCAATAGAACACTCTTGTGGCAACATGGAAATGGCGTTACTTTTACAGGTAAGAGATCCTTAGCAAGTACTGAATATACGTTTTATATTTAATCAGAGCTGGTTAAGATGCACTTGGTCAAAATGCACTTGGTCAAAAGATGATTTCAGAATTCCTTCCTTTAGGAAAATGGTATGAGAAACCTCTTTAGCCTTCCTCCCCATGGATGCAGGCATAGGAAGGTGGGGAGACCGAATGGGAAAAGTCCGAATCCCTGCTAAATAGCAACACTGTGCCAAGTTCTGGGCTGGTGCCTTCATTTGCATTACCCCATTCCAACCCCATGGCAGTTGTTTTTCACACAACTGCCAACATCTCTAGCAGAGGAAGGAACTGAGACTTACAGAAGTCAAGTGAGTTTTCAGGGGTTGCAGACTAAGATGTGGCAGAGCTGAGTGAGATTAGAACCTAAAGCTTCTAAGAACAAATCCAGCATCAAGCAACATTACACTAATGCTTCTGATGTAAGTGAACCTTGGTCTCAAAAACCTATGATCGGGCTTTTTTTCCTATCATGGGAAAAATGGAAAACACCATCTTAATCATGGAAAGGATCTTACAAACCAAGCAAGGTACAAGGAAAAGATGGGGATATGGAACACCCGGCTTGGTATGTTTGAAAGGGAGATCAAAAGAGCCTCAATCTCCAGAGAAAAGAACAGGAAAATTGGCCAGTCCAAAAGCCAGAGAAGGTAAGGAAAGGATGAAGTAGATTTTGCATCAGGGTTAAGGAAAGAAAGCTGGTTAGTCATAAGCAAAAGCACTGGGACATTATAATCATGCATTAACCTGCTATGTACCAGGTTATCAATGAGTAGCTTTAAAAAACAGTATAGGAGAGTCACTTCTCAAGTGACAAATAAAATGTAAGTGTCAATTACTTTTATTTGCATTGGTAGAGAAATAAAGAGCTTCCTTTCCACGGAACTTCAGGGCAGCTAATGCTTAGGAAACACATGGAATTAACCTGCATTCACTTTTACTTACACAGAGCAGAATAAAATTAAAACCAAAACAATTAGGACGTTAGAAACAAACCCAGAAGTCTTTACTGAGGTATTAACCTTGTTTTAAGAAAAAGAACAAGACACTCATTGTTAAAACTGGGATACTCTTTCTAAGAATGTAATGATCACTTATTAGAATAAAATTGAATAACAAAGTAAAAGGCTTTTAACTAAAAGCAGGATTTTCAAATATTGTATAAGATAACTATAATATGTGGACTCCTTTAAGGGCATGCTGTTTGAAATGAGGACAATCACCATAAATTAAACTAGAAGCCACTTTGAGAATCCCACTTTCTTATTCAACAAGGCTCTTAGCCCCACACTTGATACTACAGTAATAGACTCATTGTGACCAAACCCTGCAGCCCAGGATGGAAATTACAATGACAAAGCCGGGTGGTGTGAGCATCTCGACCACCGGGGATCTCTCTAGTAACAGGGCAGCTGGCGCCTCACCCACAAACCCGCAGGCTGCCACCCCAAACTACATTTTTTAGAAGAACTCATTACTCACAGCGATAGGACACGTAAAAGAAGATTCTCTATCGTCTATGGAAAGCGAGTCTTTAGGAAAGTGGTCAATGATCTCCGCAAACAACTGCAGTGACTGACCGACCTGGTTCCAGCCCAGCTCTCAGAGGACTTGAATAACCAATCAAATCGCGGGCCCGCCGATCTCCATAAGCGCCTTCCTTTTCCCTTCCGGTTGGTTATCTAGCTGGATCCTCAGATACTTACCGATAGCTGTCAGCGTCCGTCTGGGCGCCTTTATTTTCCTTTTGTCACATCAGCAGGTTACAGCGTGACTGCCACCGCAGCCGCACTGGGTCCCGAGGACTGGATGCCTATGCCGCAGTCAGCAGGAACCCCCCCACCCCCCACCCTCTGGCAGCCTTTTTTTTTTTTAAAGAGATAGGACCATCATCAACCTTAGGTTTTAATAATGCTGCAGAATGCAGCATGGTTGCTCAAGCTGGGGGTGCAAAATGACGGCAAGCGCAGCTTCTATTCTCACCAAATTGCAAAGATGAATTTCAGAATGTAGGCATGGTAACAAAAGACTGGCTCTGGTAAGCACCAGCTGTGTGACCTTAGACAAGTCATTCGTGGGTCTCATTTAGTTCATGGAAAATGAGGAGTTGTGACTGAGCAATGCTCAGTCTGCAAATCCTACCATTTACTACAACTAACGAAGACGTCAGCCACATACTCACTGATAATATACAGCAACACGCTATGTGTGCATTGCTGGTTATAGTTCACAAAGCCGTTTTTGCATTTTATTTGGATTTGGGTATAAAATTCCAAAGGTTTAAAAGAAAAAGCATTTACCAAAAATGTTTTGTAAGTTGTGAAATACTGTACAGCTGTAGAATGTTCTAAGTTTCGTTAAGGTCAGTTTAGTACTAAAAAATATTGTAACAATAAATTAAATAGAGTTCTATCTTGCTTCCTACACATGGGGGATGTGAAATACCAAGAGAGTCTGGTTTTGTAAATAGCTCTTCCCCTGCCCCATCTTGGGTGCACCATATTCCTCATAGCCTCCTGGTAGACCTGCCTAAGCCAATAGAAACCTAGAACAGAGGCTTATCTAGAACCCCTTCTAGAAGTTGAAGCTCCAGATTGCTTTATGCCTGAGCAAAATACCTAACTCAGCTCTGCCAACTCCAGACCCGAAAAGGCTAAACTGATCTCTCCTGGGAAGACCAACAATTAGAAAGACAATGTGTGTTTATTTTAGAAAATATGAGAAATATAACCCATAATCCTACCATCTGAAATAGCTGTTTTTTATCTTTTGATATTTGCTATTTGCATATGTATATAAGATATGTATATCATATATAAATTTTATATCTGGTTTTCCCACTTACCATTATATTGAAAACATTTTCCTCCTTCATTCTTTGAAGACCTACTTTTTAATGCCTGCATGAAAACCCTTCTTACAGTTATAATGTAGTGGATGCAACCAACTCCCTACTGTTGGTCTTTTAGATTAGTATATATTATTTTCAGAAAGGTTATGCCGCTTTGCCCACCTACTCACACTGCATTAAAGTGCCCAGTGACATACTGGTTCTGTAGAAATGGCCAAATGATACAGAGGTTAACATGTCAGTTCCTTCCTGAGCAGGGCACGTGGCCTGCCTTTGAGCTGTCACAAGGATTTGCACGTGTGTGCGTGTGGTTCCCCGTGAAGCACAGCCCTTGGCCTCGCCACTGTCCAGACACACTAGCACACTCAAGAAGCCGTACAGGGTCACTTCAATCTATGGTACTACTTATGGTCTTGAACACTGTCGTCAAAAGATTTAGACTTTGTCCTAAAAATGGTGAGAAACCAAAGATTTCTAGATAATCAGTGAATCACAAATCTTCCATGTTTTGGTCAAAGACTGACTGTGAAGGTACACAGTTTAGAGGTCAGCACATCTTTCCTCACCTTAAGCTGACCCTAGCAAATGGTGTGAGAGAGTATTATTCAGTACCTATCTTGCCCAGAACTATGAAGACTTAGCCACTTTTCTAGAGCTTTTAAAGAGCTGGTGCCACCAACTCTCTGGCTTCTTCTCCTGGATGACTCCCAGCCATGGCTCTCGCCGTGGCCCACACTTCCTCTCCAGCCACATCATGTAGCCTGGAGTCCATGTGGCCTTTGTGGCCCTTTTCCATAAAACTGTAGGAGTGTCAGGTGTTTATCACCTCAGAAATGGCCATTGTTCAACCAGAATGATGTCAGCTCAACCTCAATATCTACTCATAATTCTAGAATCTTAGCCTTAATATCTTCGTCATAGTTTCTGTTAACTCCCCTGTGTATAATGCCAGAACTCTCTCAATCACAATAACTGTTTTTAGCCATTTCATAAGGCAGCCATGGATTCAATCCCTAGAAACCAGTAAATGTCTAGGCAGAAGTGTTTTTGACCTTCAGTTCCTCCTTCTACGAAATGGCGATATTACCTCTCAATACGAGAATACACAGTTCTTGGCATACTAGTTTATATTATTATAGAATTTAGATTTATACTGAATTATTTATTATATTATCCAAATTATAGAAGTTATTCGTTTTTTTTATATTTTTCTCCAAATTATAGAAGTTATTCATTTTTTATAATTTTTTTTTGTTTTAAGTCACTTTCCCCATTTGAGAAGTATAATTTTGAAGGCAAGAGCCCGACACTTGCCCTTAAAAGCTACCTATATAACCTCAACTCAAGACTTTCAGAAAATCCCCAGCTACATTTCTAAATCACAGCTGCAATAGGATCCCATGACATGGCCTAAGAAGGACATGTAGACTCTGAGCTGTGAAACATGGAAGGCATCAGGTAACAACTTACGAACTATGACCTCATAAGCATTGTGGCTCCTCGGTACAACCAAACAGGCAACTAAAGACATCCGCCATGTTGTAAATTTTTTTTTAAATCCCCCACAGCATCTAGCCCAGGGTGGGCATGTAGTAGGTGTGTGGCCAATGCTACCTAACAGAAAACTTGAACCAGAGCCCCACTTCTTCCTTGGGCCAATTTTGTTTTCACATCCTGCTATCATATTTAGGGGACCAGAATATGCCACCCTGAAATATGCTATTTTGGCTTAAGAATTATTTTGCACTGAAAACAGTTGAGAAATAGCAGGGAAAAAAGCTCTTTATCCTCCTTTTAATCATCAAAGAGGAACACAGATTTTTTTTTTTATATATATATATATATATATATATATATATATATATATATATATCTTACTAAAACCACCCTTACCTGCCATTAGTGTCCCCACATAGTTCCCACAGTTTGCCACCCCTGAAAGCCTAAATCTCTGCTCCTTTGTCTTGTCCTATCTCTATAAACGTATTGTTCTTTGTGAAGACCCTATACGCAGCCCCAAGTTCTAACCACCCCTTTGAGTTACTGCTCATCGTTGAGTTTCTCTGGTGTTAATGCACATTGCATGCATTATTTTTTTTTTTAATTCTATTTATTTATTTGACAGAGACAGAGAGATCACAAGTAGGCAGAGAGGCAGGCAGAAAGAGAGGGGGAAGCAGGTTCCCCAGTGAGCAGAGAGCCCGATGCGGGGCTCGATCCCAGGACCCTGAGATCATGACCTGAGCCGAAGGCAGAGGCTTTAACCCACTGAGCCACCCAGGCGCCCCCATTGCATGCATTATTAAAATGCGTGTGCTTTTCTTTTGTTAATCTGTCTTTTTTCAGTTCAATTTCCGGAGTCCTGTCTGCAGAACATAGAAGGATAGAAGAAAAGGGTTTCCTTTTCCCTTGCCTACAGTAATAAACTTGCCACTGGTTCCCTGAACTATTTTCTAAGAAGTCGGTCCCTAGAGCTTAGCTCTGACAACATTCCCTGCAGTCTTCCAGTCCTGCGATGTTCCAAAAAAAACAGGCTTCCTAAGGCACGGTCACACAGACATGTACACCAACGTCACACTACATAGCTTCCTTGCAAGTAGCTTTCTGTACAAAGGCGAGATGGTGTTCCTGTCTTTGCTTCACAATGTAACGATATTACAATGAAGCATTGCAGACTTGGTGCATCTTAATTATAAGATACCCAATTCTGCCACAGGATGCAGTGTAGGCAAAATCACAAGCAATTCTTAAGTTAATGCTTAAAGTCATCCTGGTCACCGAAGAAAAAAAGTTGCACATCAATTTACAGGATCATCAACTCACTATAAAAGGAATACTATCGTCAATATCCCAAACCTCACTGAGACCACAAAATAGAGTTTAAACAAGTAGGAGTTGTCTCAGATGAGCCTCCCTACTCCCACATTTACAAAAGGGATGCCTGGATCGCTCAATCAGTTAAGCATCTGCCTTTGACTCAGGTCATCATCCCAGGGTCCTGCATTGGGCTCTCTGCTCAGCAGGGACCCTGCTTCTCCCTCTGGCTACTTCTCTCTCTGCCTGCTGTTCCTCCTGCTTGTGCTCTCTTTCTTTCTCTCTCTCTCTGACAAATAAATAAAATCTTTTTAAAAAAGAAAAAAGAAAACCTTGGAGGTGCCCAGGTGGCCCAATCAGTTAAGTATCTGCCTTCGGCTCAGGTCATGATCTTAAAGTCCTGAGATACAACCCTGCATCCATCAGTCTCCCTGCTGAGCGGGGCATCTGCTTCCTCCTCTCCCTCTGCCCCTCCCCCTGTTCATGCTCGATTTCTCTGTCTCTCTCAAATAAATAAATAAAATCTTAAAAAAAAAGAAAACCTTGAAAACAACTCATATAAAATATGTAAAAATCAACCATTCTACCCTTCAGGAAAACAAAACAAAACAAAACAAAACTACCATTGGTATTTTAGTGGGTATAAATTATTCCACATAACTTCCTAGGCATATGTGCACATCAATAACAATTTATTAATTTATCATGTGGCTTCTATATACAAGGTCCTTTCCACCTGCTACACTAAGTAAGTGGCAGAAAACCAAACAGGCAGGGGCCCTTCCATGAGGACCTTACACTGCAGTTGGGGAGAGACAAAATAGACACAGACACATATATGCCAAGCAATAAAATAAATGTTATCAAGGAAATTAAGTACTGTAGGAAGGTAGTAATGGTGTTGGAGAGGTACTACTTTATTTTTTAAAGATTTTATTTATTTACTTGAGAGAAAGTGAGAGTGTGCACAAGTTGGAGTGTAGAAAGCGAAGGAGAAGCAGACTACCCCCTCGGATCAGGGAGCCCAACGAGGAGCTCATTCCCAGGGCCGCGGGACCACAGCCCAAGCTGAAAGCAGATGCTTATCCAACTGAGCCTCCCAGGCACCCCAGAGAGGTGCTATTTTAAAAGTTATCTACCAGACATTCATTATATGCCAGAGTTAGGAAATATAGAATTTTCAGGTTTAGAACTGGAACTACAATTCTTAATTTAATAAGATTAAAATCAATAATAACTAAAGAAAAACATCAAAAAAAAGACAGCCACTCAACATTTTCATATATTTTTCTTTTTTTTTCTTTAATACTCACAGTTAGTTTATTTTTAATTGTACAAGTCACATATAATTGCATTCTTCTTGGACATGATCTGAACACTGCAGCTAAAATGAATTTTCCGTTATAACCAGCCCATCCTCCATTTCTCATCTCAGAATAAGTAACTGTTACCATATTTCCCCTTCAGAGTAAATCTTTCAATAATGCATACTCATACAGACATAGCAACACATTGTATTGAATCTTCAAAAGAACATAAACTATACTTTCCTTCCTGCAACTTGCTTTCTGCACCTAATAATCTATCAGTAAATATTCTTATGTTTCCATGCCAGTACCCGATTCTTTCTAACTAAGAAATGCTATTCTATAGTTAGGACACATCACAGTGTATTTAAGTCTTCCATTTTGATAGATATTAAAATGACTTCCAATTTACATTATTAAAAAATAAAACTGTACTTGCCTCTTTATATCCATGGGACTGAGGCAGATGAGAGGGAGTGGAATTGCTGGATCATAGGATTTAAATTTTATTTATTTAGTTAGTTGGTCAGTTACTTTAAAAAGAGAGAGGAAAGGTGCCTGGGTGGCTCAGTTGGTTGAGCGACTGCCTTTGGATTGGGTCATGATCCTGGAGTCCCAGGATCGAGTCCCACATCAGGCTCCCTACTCAGAGGGGAGTCTGCTTCTCCCTCTGACGCTCTCCCTCTCATGCTCTCTCTCTCATTCTCTTTCTCAAATAAATAAATAAAATCTTAAAAAAAAAGGAGAGAGAGAAAGGGAGAGAGAGAATTTTAAGCAGGCTCCACTCTCAGCATGCAGCCCAACTCAGGACTTGATCTCACGACCCTGAGATCATGACCTGAGCCAAAATCAAGAGTCATTGCTTAACCCATCGAGCCATCCAGGCACCCCTAAATTTTAAGTGGCACCTGGGTGGCTCAGTTAGTTAAGCGTCTGCCTTTTGCTCAGGTCATGATCTCAGGGTCCTGGGATCAAGCCCCAGCAACAGGCTCCCTGCTCAGCAAGAAGTCTGTTTCTCCCTCTTCCTCTCTCTGCCCCTCCCCTGGTCATGTGCACGCTCTCTCTCCCTTTCTCTCTCAAATAAATAAAATCTTTAAATAAAAAAATAAAGTGCTTGTATTGGTTTAAACTTCCACCAGAGGTGTACCCTTTGCAAAACTAGAGCCACAATATACTTGCCATTTAAGATTGTATTTTCTCCCACAAAACAAAACACCATGAACATTTTTCTACATATTTAAGTGCTTTTTTAAAAGATAATTTTTAATGGAGGTGTATATTCTACCTCAGTTGCATTAAACTATTTTTAATCGATTTCCCTAATATTGGATATTTTAGATATGTCCAATTGCAGCTATAATTTTTGTATGTATTTGGGATGATTTCTTTATGCCACGTTCTTTGAAGTTAATACTGGGCCGAAGAGGATGGGCATGTTTAAAGCATCTCATGCAAGAGTTGCCAAATTGCTCTTCGAAAGACTTCACCAGTTGACATTCTCACCAGCAGGTAGTTAGAGTAACCACAGGTATGTTTGGTGAACATCCCAGGTGTCTGTCAGGATTTACATGGTACGAGAAGTCACGAAGGACTTTATGAAGGTGCTGAACTGCCCACTATGCACTTATGGATGGGCCCCGCACCACAATATGGGACAATGTGGCAGAATGGGTGAGTGAATGTGCCATCTACAGTCAAATCCTGGATTCCCACTGCCCACTGTGGGCCTTAGAAACATGACTTGATGTCTTCATGCCTCAGCTCCTTCGAATGTAAAATAGGAATGTTAATAACACCCTAGTGGGGGTTTGTGTGCAATAAATGAGCCTATGTATACAAAGCTTTTAACACAGCACCTGATTCAGCTCGCTCATAAATATTAGCAAGAAATTATCATAGCTTTGCTGTTTTCCATGGTATCCAATGCCAGCAGTATAAAGTCCAATATTCATTTGTTCAACATGCTTACTGAGTAATTTCTATGAACCAAACAGGGTTAATTAAGTATCCTCGCCCATGTGACAAATCTATTTGAGAATTTATTAGGAAAACTATCCACTACAAGAAGCACTGTCTCTTGTGAACAATAGCAATTATATACACATGTATTTGTCTTCTTCCTTTTGTTCTTAGGAAGTTCAAAGCAAAATTTAATGCTCTGTTATGAATACTGATACTATTGGTCTATTGATTTAGTATAGATTTCTTTCTCATTCTGCTACTTTTCTCACTTGCTATTTCACGATCATTGGTCTTCCTTGGAGTAGCTTTTATATAGATATGTAACTGTATACTTTTACTTAAACACTTGTACATTCTAAGTTATGAGTAAAGAAGCTTTTCATTTAAACAGCTATAGAGCCTTCAGAAAAAGGATCAAAAGCAGAAAGTATAACAAAGTACAAACTACAAAGAAAACTAAAGAAAAGGAGCCAAAGCTGATTTTTGTGATGGGCATCTATAAACATTTGGAAAACACAAAAAAATGGGCGGGGGGGCTTGAAACTCCTGATCTCTGGTTTCCTGGGTACCTGAACCAGTGAGTGGTGGAAACTGATTTTAAGCAGGAAGGGAAACTCACATTTGTTTTGCATCTGCAGAGTTCCAGGCACTACCTTGGTCACTCTAATGCTTGGTCCTCACAAAAACAGTCCTTCAGGGTAAGTACTATTCCCCAAATAGATGAAGAAGCTGATGTCTAGAGTGATTCATGCCCAGGTCTCTGTAATTGCCACCCCCATTCTCAGTAAGGAGCAGCGTGCTGGCATCTCCTGTCACACTCAGGGCTGGGTGAGAAGAAAGACAGGGGCAGGGCTCTCTTCAAGAGGCTTAACGCTGCGAAATACTCTTATTGGCTTAAAAGGGGTAGGATGTGTAATACTTTTTTTTTTAAAGAATATGGAGAAATGTAGATACCATATCAGAATATAGTAATATGAGACATGAAGATGTACTTGTTGTGGTCCATAAAACCCACAGCTAGAATTTATCCTGATTGAGTTAACAAAACAAAACTCTATTGACATTAAAATATTTTTGCTTCATTATCTGTATTTGGTGCAACTTAAATGAACATAGAGTAAATTATGAAATAATATAGTCTTCAAAATAAAATAAAAAGAGGACCTAGGACCAGCTACGTAACTTGTAGGTCCCACTACCAAATAAAAACGTTGGTCACCTTGCTCAAAACTAGTAAGTGTTTCAAGATGTTGATCACTGATCATTAAACCAGATCCAGGACCCTTCTGAGCGTGGGATCCAGTGGGACTTCATGATGCTGACCTTGATAGAAACACAGAAAACGTTTACAATATATTACACAGGAAACAAAATGCATGAAGCAAATGTACCACAATTGTAATTACATAGAACATATATGCACATGAAAAAAGTTTGGGAATTAATTGCAAATAATCAAAATAGTTGTTAAGGTGGTAAGGTCATGGAGAAAAATCTTCCTTAATATTTTCACTATTTCATTTGGGGGATAAAGAGAGGTTGGTTTTTTCTTTCTTTCTTTTTTTTTTTAATAAAGCAGATAGGCTAAAGAATTCATATCTATAGAAAGAGGATAATGAGCTATGAGACACACAGCCTCTGCAGAACCATATGCCTCCTCTGACTGTTGCCCTGCCATCCCCACTCAGGTCAGCCCAGTGTTGCCTGGGATCCCAGGACGAGAGGGCATGTGGGTGCCATTCCGCGTATGGCTGCCATGTTTTTGACCATAATTGTCCCAAGCTTTCTTGGTCACCAGAAGCCTACCTGGTCCAGGTTCCTATCTGAAATATGCTACCTAAAGGATTCTTTTCACCCAGGTCCAGTACTACCACAACCAAAAAATTGGTTGAGAATGGTTAGACACAAACTATAAAACCAACAAAGCTGATTTATAAGATATAAACTTAATATCTCAAGATAATATCTCAGTCCTGGTCCTGACCCTCCTGGCCTGGGGTTGTCGAGCACTCCTCTGAGTCTCATCCAGTTCTGGGCCTTGAATCACCTGTGTCCAGGCTTCTCCGGGCCTCTGTGTTCACCCCAGAGCATTGGCCCTGTGGCATCTGCAGGGGAACAGAGCTGACCAGTAGACAGTATGGTGAAGGGTCCCTGGCCAGGTGAGCTTATGTGCAGACCTGCTGCCATTCCCAGCACTTGAACGGGGCCTAGAAGCCCATTGGGCCACTTACCCAGAATATTCCCCATAAAGAGCAGAGCCAGGGAAGAAAACCAAACAAATGGTCTGTTGGGAGGGTCATCAAACAAGACTGAGTCGTGTGTGAGACTGTGGGGGAACATATCTTTGCCAGGCAGCCAGGCTCGTACCCTGGGGGTTCATTGAACAAAGTCTTCAGTACAGGGTGAGTGGGGTCAGTATTTCAGACCAGACCAGCCTTCCCCGGAGCATTCTGTGGGCAGCTTTCTCTTCAGATGTTGGCCATTTCATGCTTTAAGAGCCTGAAAAAATAGGAACTGCCAATAGCTACACAGTCGGAGCCTGATTTGGACTTCGCAGGTGATTTAATTTTTACCACAGGACATTTCACAAGGTGGACGCGTGTGGCCCCAGCCCAGCTGCTTCCTATCAGCTGACAGTGTGCTCTGTTCCTTCAGAAGTATTAACAAGTTTGCCCAATCTGCAAGAACACTCAGAGCCCGAGCTCAGACCCTTGTCTGGGCAAACTGCCTCTACCAAAATCAGTCACCATCTCTGCCTATGGATTTTGGACACTGAGTCATCTCTCAGAGCCTCAAGCTCTTCCCTAATGGTTGTTTATGGACTATTCCCAATCTCTGTCCCTGCAGTGGGCACCCCATTGAAGAGAGACATTCAAATCTTTTTAGGCTCTCTGCCTTCCCACTGCTGACACCCGTCCAGCTGACTGAACTGAGTCACTACCAGCCGAATGGCCATCATGGCCAACCGAGTCCTTCCGGGCCTCGCTCTTCCACCATCCTCTCATCCGGCGTGTGGGTGGCCCTCCCTGGTAAAACTAGTTGGCTATTCCTGGAAGCCACTTCCAGATTTCACAGCCACATCATAAACACTTCCCACTTAATCCCTAGTTAGGTCTGTAGTCCCATAAATTGGATTTTTCACCTTTCATTAAGAAACGGCTGGCTCCGAAACAGGATAACTTTCTACTACACGTTTTTGAGAAATCTTTATATATTTCACTTTAGGCTTCTTCAGGCTCACTATTGTAGAATCATAGGATCACAAATTTTATTTATTTATTTTTTTTCTTTTTTTTTTTTATTAACACATAATGTATTATTTGCCTCAGGGTACATGTCTGTGAATCATCAGGTTTATACATTTCGCAGCACTTACCATAGCACATACCCTCCCCAATGTCCATAACCCAGCCACCCTCAGTTTGTTTCGTGAGTTTAGGAGTCTCTTATGGTTTGTCTCCTTCCTGATCCCATCTTGTTTCATTTCCCTCCCCCACCCCCCACGACCCCCTGCCCTGCCTCTCAAATTCTTCATATTAGAGAGATCATATGATAATCGTCTTTCTCTGATTGACTTAT
>CM052883.1:69068505-69088546 GCA_028534135.1 Potos flavus | reverse complement strand
ATGTGCCCCTTAGGATCACTACATTTGTATCTTTAGGGTAAATACCCAGTAGTGTGATTGCTGGGTCATAGGGTAGCTCTATTTTCAACTTTTTGAGGAACCTCCATACTGTTTTCCAGAGTGGCTGTACTAGCTTGCATTCCCACCAACAGTGTAGGAAGGTTCCCCTTTCTCCGCATCCTTACCAACATCTGTCGTTTCCTGACTTGTTAATTTTAGCCATTCTGACTGGTGTGAGGTGGTATCTCACTGTGGTTTTGATTTGTATTTCTCTGATGCCGACTGATGTTGAGCACTTTTTCATGTGTCTGTTGGCCATTTGAATGTAGGATCACAAATCTTTTAACATTATGGGCATAAATAAGAGGTGCAAAGAGGTAGAATGACTTCTTAAGGGTAACATAGTTAATAAGTATCGAATAATAAGTATCCAAAGAGCTCTAATTGGAACCTCTACCTTGTGATTCCTAATTGATGACATTTTTCTTTTATTCCTCCGGGATGCACATCCCTCCCCCCCATACACACACACTACACTTCATGTAGTGAAATAGACAATGTTAGGTATTCATTGTAAACTCTAGCGTCCAGATTTACCTGAAACACACTATAGCATTCCTTTTGCTGTTGTTTTTAGATGGAGCTAACACTTCCAGTCTTGAAAGTTTCCAAATGTAGTTGCATACAGTTTTGCAAAACAGTTCCCATATTTTTTAAAATTTTCTCTGTATCCTTGTTTATCCCCTTGACTTGTTTCTAGTTATGTTATATTCCGGTAGTTTGGATGTGGTAAAAGACCAAGAATGACAAATGATCCGAGAAACCCACTTCTAAGCAAATGGTCACTGATGACACAGAGTAATGATACAGGGCAAGCTTTGGGGCTGCAGAATATGAACAGTGGAAGGAGCACCAGCTGCTTTCCTAGAGGCAGAACTAGGTATTTTGTTTTTATGTTGTTACTTTTCGCTTGTTCGTTGTTGATTTTCAACTTTTCCAGTAAAGTCCTTGTTTTTCTCCCACCAAGCATTCTGAGAACTTGTCTATTTTCTTCTTTTAATTATATAAGTGGTTCTCTTTACAACCTTAAATGGCATGCCTAAATGTCTGTTTCTCAATGGGTCAGCTTTAAGATAGATGTCAACAGTAGACTATCTGTTGTAAAAAATGGATAAATTACATCTCTTTCCCTCCATTTTTTAGGAAAATGGTGTCCCTGCTTTCTGGATAGGGGTGGGAGTAGGGGAGATGAACAGGGAAACTAACAGGTAAAACCTACTAATCCCTGAGGGCATCTCCTCCCATTGATTGCAAAACCATAAAGGGTAGTGAAAGGCTCTTATCCTATACATGCAGGCTCAAATCCCTCAAAAACAATGGTTTGGATAAGTGCTGTGGAGGAAGTGCTGGCTGTGGAGGAAGGGCTGGCTAAAGACAAAGGGAATCCAGAATAAGCAGCAAAGAAGGAAACTCCCAAATGCAAGTTAGAGCCTCGGGACCAGTTGCAGAAACGGGGACTATAACCTCTACCCATATTTAGTATTAACCCACAGGACGTTGGTAGTAAAGGACCTTACAATTAAATCCACAAATTGCTAGTCATAATACGAATTTAAGAGAACTCACAAAAGAAAGTATATCAGCCAGACATACGGGACTTGGTTCTGAGTGATATATGAGAGTTTGTCTCCCTTTACAGAAGCTGTGTCATTCTGATGGTATGACCAATAGTAACATTATAGAAGAAGAAAACGTTTCTTTTCGCTAAATACGGAGCCTCCAAGCACACTCTCTCACATGCCGCTGGCTGGAGTCTCAGGTCCTGCCTACGTGGATCTCTCCATAAGGCTTTTTGGGGGTCCCTCAGTGCATGCAGCTGGCTTCTCCCAAAACAAGCTATCCAAGAAAGAGAACAAGGAGAAAGCCACAATGCCTTTCATGTCCTAATCTCGGAAGTGATACACCATCACGATCATTCTATTCATTAGACACAAGCCACTAAATACAGCCCACATTAAGTAGAATGGCTTACCTTTTGAAAGGAGGCAATATTTCAAAACCACTGCATGGTATGTGATCTGGACATGCTTGCTTTCTTTTTATCCGCCCAGCATCTCACCAACATGCCTACTTGGGGATGCACTCACTGTGGGTAAGACTTCCATCATGGACCCTGGCAGCTAGGATACGGGCCCATCACCTAAACCCTGCCTATTCAAATCTATGCTCTGGATTTTGAGCCTTGATGGAGTGTTTCACAGACTTGGGGATCACTGAGGAAGTGGTTTCCTGTGATGAAACCTTGGCTCTTCCCCCCACCCCCACCCAGCTGTCCTTGGTCCCTGCGTATTTTCTGAGTCTTCCCAACAGTGCAATGAGCTATCCAGTATCTTCTCTTAATTTTATTTTCTGCCTGTCGGTCAGACTCAGCTGGTCTTGCTTGGTACATGCTCTTGACAAATACAAATATATTAAAGTCCCAGCAAAATAGTCTACTCAGAACCCCACCAGAGAACCAAGGGCAATGAAATGCCTCAACACACTTACCGCTAGACCTCATTTATATGTTTGTTTACTTGTATGTTGTGCATGGATCCCTCTGAATGCCAGCTCTGTAAAAGACAGTCTTATCAGTTTTATATCTTTTGAAAAATAACTTTTTATTTTGAACTCCCTTATGAATCACAAGAAGCTGCAAAAAAAAAAAAAAAAAGATAGAATTCCTGTGTACACTTTACCAGCTTCCCCAATGATAACATCTGCACGAGGGTAACATATACTCAAAATCAAGGAACATGAAATCACTATCATTGGTATTGTACTATCAACTCAAATGCAGATCTTTTTCTTTTCCCTTTTTTTATTTGAAGTATAGGTAACACACAGTGTTGTATTAGTTTCTGGTGTACAATATAGTGATTCAACAATCCTATACATTACTCAGTGTTCATCATGATAAGTGTACTCTTAATCCCCTTCACCTATTTCATCCATCCTCCCAGCCCCCTCTCCTTTCTGGTAACCATCAGCTTTTTCTCTGTACTTAAGAGTCTGCTTTTTGGGTGCCTGGGTGGCTCAGTTAGTTAAGTGTCTGCCTTCGGCTCAGGTCATGATCTCAGGGGTCCTGGGTTCCCTGCTCCTTGGAGAGCCTGCTTCTCCCTCTGCCCCTCACCCCACTTGTGCTCTCTCTCTCTCTTTCTCTGACAGATAAATAAAATCTTAAAAAAAAAGTATGTTTTTGTCTGCCTCTTTTTCCTTCATTCGTATGTTTTATTTTTAAAATTGCACATACAAGTGAAATAATATGATATTTGTCTTTCTTTGGCTTATTTATCTCTGTCTTTCTCTGACTTATACCCTCTAGCTCCACCCATGTTGTTGCAAATGGCAAAACTTCATTCTTTTTTATGGCTGAGCATGATTCCATCTATACTACATGAATAGATGCTCAATATCGCTAACCAGAGAAATGCAAATCAAAAGCCCAATGAGATATGAACCTAACCTGTCAGAATGGCTAGAATCAAGAAGACTAGAAATACCAAGTGTTGGCAAGGACTGGGAGAAAAAAAAAAGAACCCTCACGTATTGTTGGTGGGAATGCAAACTGGTGTAGCCACTGTGGAGAACAGAATGGAGGTTCCTCAAAAAAATTAAAAATAGAACTACCCTATGATCCAGCAATTCCACTACTGGTTATTTATTTACCTAAAGAAAACAAAACCAGTAATTCAAAAAGATATATGCACCCTATGTTTATTGCAGCATTATTTGCAATAGCCTAGATAAGGAAGCAGCCCAAGTGTCCATCCATACACTAATGGAAAAACAAGATGTGGTTTTATATCTTCAGGAGCTGGTAACAGTGCTTGGCACACGGCAGACACCCAACCAATTCTTGCTGAGTGAACAAATAGGTGGATCAGTGAATAAATTATAGCAGTACTTGGTGAAATTAAGTGGACACTTTTATTACCAAGTTGTAGATGCAACCCCACCTGGAGAATAAGGAAGGGAAAAAAAGAAGGGAGGCGTAGGAGGGGTCATGCAGTGTAAGGTGGTAGGGACAAGAAGTGAGGTTTCTGAGCAGGCCCCAATGGGAGTGATAAATTTTATGGATGTTTTCCTTTTGGATGCACTGCAGCAATCCCTTCCAAAAAAAAAAAAAAACAAAAAACAAGCAAACAAACAAACAAAAAAAACCCTACAGTAATATTCTACATTATTCTTTGAAGTTATAGTTGACTTTGAAGGCTTAGAAGTCATATCTGAATTTCATTTAAGCACATCAACAAGTAGGGATGATCGTCAAGGCACTCCAGATAAATCTGGAGTATGTTAATTTACTAACAATTCTTGACATTGCAAATTCACTGGAGAAGAAGATAAAATGAATGAGGAGAGGGAACATAAAACATACACTGACTCACTGGACTGCTATGGAGGGAAGTGGGGCAGGGCTGAAATGGAAGGGGAGGCCTGCCTCGGCTTATCCTCATGGGTGGAGGCCTGTGGGGTAACAGCAGGACACAAAGGGACCCCAAGAGACATGTAAAGACTGCAGATCACAATCAACTGTCACCCCATGACACTGGTGAAGTAAGCTAGGACCCATAGAAGAACAGGGAAGAATCTGCAATTGGGAAGAACAGAATGAGGTTAAAATTAGTTTGATTAAGTCACAGATATCAGATTCCATTCTTTTTATGATTGCAGACCCACCAGGAAATTATCCCAAACTGAAAACTGAGTTGAGTGATAGTCCCCATTCCCCCAGAAAAAAAAAGCTGCATTCTCCAGAATCTGTGAATGTAACCTTACTTGGAAATGGGGCTTTGCAGACATAATTTAAGATATTGAGATGAGTTCACCCTGGATTATTTGGGTAGACCCTAAATCCAATAACAAATATCCTTATAAGAGACAGAAGAGGAGGTGACACAGACACAGAGGAGAAGGCCATGGGAAGACAAAAGCAAAGATGGGTGTGATGATCTACAAGGAACAGCTGGAGCCATCAGCAGGTAGAAAAGGCAAGGAAGGATTCCCCTAGAGCCTTCGGAGGGGGCACGTCTCTGCCGACACTGGATATGGAACTTCTGGCCTTCACACGGCCTCCACGTGAGAAAATAAATGTCTGTCACTTTAAGTCACAATGTCTGGGGTAATTTGTAAGGGCAGCCCTAGGAAACGAATACATCACATAAGAACAAACACGGTCAGGTTTGAAAATGTGGGCCAGTAGAGCTCTCAAGACATTGAGTAATACCATCTGTATCAGTCAGGGTTCAACCAGTCCCATAGGAGATAATGAGATCTGTTGGAAGGAACTGGCTTGTGCAATCATAGGGGCTGGCTAGAACAATCTGAAACGCAGAGGGTAGGCTGGAGCCCTTGGCACACTCGGACACGGCTGTCCTCAGGTTGACTCCTTCTTCCTCAGCTCATCTCTTAAGGCCTTTCCACTGAGCGATCAGGCCCACCCAGATTACCTAGGACAATACCCCCTTACTTACCATCAGCTGACTTTGGACTTTTGTTACATCTACAGAATGCCCTCAGAGCATCACCTAGATTGGCATCTAGATTGGCAAAACCACCACACCGTCCCTGAGCTACTACTTCATGGGCTGCTGTGCTGGAATTGTGCACCCTCAAGTTGATCCCACGTTTTCTGGTCCAGAAGTGACTGCTTCCACCAACAGTTCTGACCATGACCTTGTCACTCATCGTCCCATAGCAGCAGACCTAGAATCCAACAGAGCAAAACAGGGTTAAGGATAGAGATGGTGTGTCAAGAAACATCTGACAAAGCTGTGAATTGAAAATCGAATGTAGAAATAATCTTCTGGTACTTTGCACCTCCTACTAGAGTAGACTTTTCAACTAAAAAATGAAAAGATCATTTTTCTGCTCTCACTTCTGCCTCACGGGGAAAACAGTCTTGTGTAACTGATACCCTGGATCCATGGACAACATAACATTTTTATTTTCAGAGCTAAAAATAAAAAGTTGTTGCTGGAAAAAAAAAGTTGTTGCTGGGAGGATGGGGTTAGGCAGAGTCGACTCCTGCCAGGGTTCTCTGTGTAGAATTTAGACAAGAGGTTGCAATTTGGCAGCCATTGGGCTGGTGAGGAGAGCCAACCCAGTGAGGAACGCAGAGCAGAAGACTGGAGACAGCCAGGCCCTGAATGGTGTCTCTGAGCGGCCAGACCAGTGCTCGCCACTGCCTATCCCTAGACCTCTGCTTACATGGGGAAAACACTGAGATCTCCTGGGGATGTGCCGATTTCTGTGAGTTTCCTCTTATTTGCAGAAAAAGAAATGGGGCTGATGAGACAAAAACAATATTTACCACAAAGTCTGTCTTGCCTGTCTCAGTAGGTTACTATGTGAATTATCTTTTTTAAAAGATTTTATTTATTTATTTGAGAGAAAGAATGAGAGAAAGAGAGAGCATGAGAGGGGAGAGGGTCATAGGGAGAAGCAGACTCCCCACTGAGCAGGGAGCCGATGCAGGACCCAATCCCGGGACTCCAGGATCATGACCTGAGCTGAAGGCAGTCGCTCAACCAACTGAGCCACCCAGGCACCCTATTACATGACTTAAATGAGCTAATGCATCTATAAACAAGACACTAAAATAAGACCTTTTAATACAGTGCTCAGCACGTGACAGCTGCCCAAGAAAGATGTGCTTATTCGTCCTCAATGATGCCACAACACACATGAAGCAAAGAGCTTACTTGTGAGGTTAGTTTGTCTTCTCCTTATATGAGAGCAAATTTAAAAAAAGCATAGGAAATCAAAATATTTGGATTTTTTGATTCAGGAAAACAATAATAAGTTTTATTTTTCACAAAGAGGAGAGAACATTATTATTTGTGAATTTCCAATTTGCATCTAAATATACATTTCCAGTTAATGGCAGATTTTGGAAGATTTTGCAAGTCAAGGATATATTCACAAGGCCACGCTAGCCCATCTAACTTGAAAAAGGCAGAAGTTCCTTGTACCAGCTCATTTGCTGCCTCACTTTATGTGGACCAGGAAGAAGCTATGGATCTATGAATGAGATATGGAAAAAAATTATGTTATGCCCCTAGTGAACCTTGGAAGGTCATCGAAGACCATCTCTCAGAGTTGGGCCAGCCAAAATCTAAACCACCCATGGGAGATGAATGCTTGCCTAGCCCGTCATGCCACCTGCTCCCATTAATCAGGATGACATCTGGAGTCAAACGTGCCCTCTTAAATTCTGGAACACATTCTGGTGCATGATGACGGCATTTTTCCTTGGATCATGAACATGAAATGTATTTAGTCAAGTTGCAATAGCACACTATGTTTTCATGTCAGCCTCGGAAAGTTGCCTCCATTCTCTGTAACACCATTATAAAGGGGGAAGGTGAAACAGGTGAAGGGGCTTAAGAAGGGGATTGAACTTCCACTTATAAAATAAAGAAGTCATAGGGATGTAACGTACAGCACAGAGAATAGAGTTAATATTGTAATAACTTTGTGTGGTGTGATGATAACTAGACTTATTTTGGGAATTATTTCATAGTATATGAAAATATTCAATCACTATGATGGATGTCTGAAAATAATAGGATATTGTATGTCAATTAGACTTTGGTTAAAAAATAAAATAAATAAAACATCTCAAAACCCCTCCCCCTAAACCTTTACTGGTTTGTAAAGAATTGTTTGCCATAATAAGCAAACTCTTTCACTTTATCACTTCTAGAAATACCAACATTAACTGGAGAGAGTTATCATAGTGGTTAAGCACAGAGACTGTTCCTCGATTGAATGTCCAACTTCATGACATAGCTGTGTGGTCTTTTGCAAGTTATTTACCTTCTCTGTGTCAGAATTTTCTCCTCCGTCAAAGGGATACATTAATCATGTTTTTTTTATTCTATGTATTTTATGATGCCTTCACATCTTGGGGTCCTTGCTGGCCAGTGACTGCCCCTTCCAGGGCTAGCTAATTCGTGGAGTTAGTAAGAAACTTGCTAGAGCGCCTGCCTTTCATATGCAAACCAACCAGTCCAATGCCCACATTCCCAAGCAACTCCTTTATCTGACTCTCTCACACCAAGCCAGTTCCCTCCCTTACCTCCCCCCCACCCCTTCCCCGGCCCCCTATCACCCAAGGGCCAGGTCCTAAACAACTGGAGACCACCTCTATAGAACAAGGCCCACAAGAATTATTCAAGCTGTCCAATCCTAAATTTGCTTAAACTTGACTGCACTTCCTTACGCATTCCTTCTCGTTCTCATAGAAACCACACTAAAGACTCTGGGCCTTGCTTTCTCCTTCACACTCCACCTCTTGATGCTGGTACTTCTCTATGTGGTCCTATGTGGTGTCACATGCCCCTGCTGTTAGAAACTGAGGGTATGAAACTTCTTTCAGCGGCATCCATCTCTCTGTTTTCACTTGGTCGCCTCTATAAATTAAGCCCTGAGTACGAATGAAACAAGGTGATATTGAAGGTTCCCACTCAATATTGAAGACCAGTAGGAACATCTAGCAACTGAACGCCTATAAAGCATGCAGAACAATGCTGGTATTTTGTATGGCCATCATGGGTTAGCTGTTACTAACCAGGCCCACATTGCTCCCTGTCTTTGCCTAGCATGGTTCCTCACCACCAGTGCCCTGGAGAGGTTCCTCTCATTCCCTGTCTTGTGATTAGCGTCTCCCTGCTTCCAACACCATGTCTTGCTGCACTGTCCTCCTTAAAACATACCTCTTCTTTCTCTCTCATTTCCAGACTCTTAAAAGTGTGCTATCTGATAGAGCAAGACCAAGAGTACACATTTCTTCCTAAGAGGGCCTGGGCTAGCCCTAGCATGGGAACCCATCTCCTTCCCTGCCCAGTGCACACACCTGTCCCAAGGTGCCCTGATGATTCAGCCATGCGCCTCTCCAAGATATCAACGGTGTGGAATATATTACTCCCCACAGTAACATTCTGAATATAATAGTCATAATAGCTACTAACAATACCTATTAGTCTCCTATGAGCCAGTGCTTCTGGCCCTTTCATTTAAATCTTACTCTTTAGTACAACTCTTGAATACAGGGATCATTTTACAAGTGAGAAAACCATTGCACAGAGAATTTAAGAAATCTACCCCAAGTAATGACCACTGAGGGGCCGCGCCAGATTTCAAATGTGTATCTACCTGACTCCTCTCCCCTCATCACATTGCTTGTGTGAGTTGCTTTTATTATTCTTGGGCTATTGTTTACCATTATTGTTATACACATTGTTGTTCTTACCATTACTGTTGACTCTATATTACTGGCCAACATCAAGGAAGTTTTTATCTCTCCAGTTACACTTCCCACTGATGAAGAATCAAACTTTGAGCATAAGCAACCAAGGTCAGTTCCATTTAGAACACTAGCAAGCCAGTGTTCTTGTCAACCTTGCTTCCATACCTTACCTCTTCTCTAGCTCGTACTGTTTATTGTAAAATCATTCATGCTTAAATACCACTTTTTCTCTGATAGAATAAGTTTGGAAACAAAATAGCAACAGCTCTCCGTGTTTGAAACTAAGCTGAGGACTATTTGTTAGCCATTTCCCAAGAGGAAAAAAATCTTTCCATACTATCATAATATTTTCCAGTTAATTATCCAGTTCAATGATCAATTATTAATTATCCATTGATGAATATCAATTATCCAATTAATTGTGGAAACTGAGTGGTCTGATTTATTAACTGAATTCTCTAGGCAAAGCTATGAAACTCTATGGGTTTTCTAGGCATGTTCGTTTTGTATAAAAGCAAAAATTATTTTATAATAATAAGACTGACTATAAGTTGATTAAAGTGTTTTCACACATGGCCAGGGTTGGAGTTTGAACCTTTATTGAAGCAATTTATTTCATTTAGAAAATTATTCTATTCCGTAAGAGCACTTAGGACCTCTGACCCAAGCCAAAAGCATTGACTATGTGAATAAACAGTTAAAATTCTAAGATAAGCCATAAAGACTCATTATGAGTGCTCGTTTCGGCAGCACATATACTAAAATTGGAAAGACTCATTATGATTAGAAAGCTCACAGAACTCTGATACAGAGATTTCTTTAATCTGTTTTTCCCAAGAAAATAAACCAAGAGTCAGAGATGTTGATGCATTGTAAAGGTCGTGGCCAGATGACGGTAGTGTTGTCTTTAAATACAAACAACACACTGTTAATAATACTTAGCAGGAACAATGCTTCAACAGCAACATTTACCCAACTGTAGGAGGGACTTCAATATGCCAGGTGCTGTACTAAGTCTTGGGGCTAGTGAGACAAGAGACATATTGGTACCCTGAAAGGATTACAGTATCATGGGGGAGCCAGGCATGCAAAAGCTTAGAAGGCGATAACGATGTATATGCTAGAGGGACCATTGGGGTGCCTGCCATGGGAGTATAGGCGGGGACCTCACTCTATGTGAGGGGCTGAAAGCTATCAGCAGGGCAGTTATAACCCACTGGAGGGTCTACACGAATGGGTCTACAGACTCTTGAGGGACAGATGAGGCATTTTCCTTTTCACCTGTGTAAAATTCCAGCCCTGCGCACTGTCAGTCGTGCCTCCCCAGCACTCTCACTTGCCTATGTCTTGCCACACTCACCTCTTCTCCCGCTCCCAAATGTCCTGCCTGGGCTTTCTTACGCACATTCTCTCACATCTGCCCTCCTCCTTACACTCCCCTCTTACCCCATCCTGGTCTCCCCTAGAGGCCACACATCAACCCCCACAGGAACAAATGGGTCTCTGGAGACTCTTGGTCCAGGAAATCATCTCCAGCTCTGCCAAGACCATGTATGGGTGCCCTCTCTCTGCTTCCTTAGCTACTCAGTGACCTTCTCTTTCACTTTGGCCCTCTCTTTTCTGCTCTAGCCCTCAGGAATGGCTTCACAGACCACGGCACTGTGCCCAGGACAGATTCATCCTAAGCATTCAACAAGTAGGAATAACAGCAGCTTTTTATAATTTATACCAAAATTCTGTTTCCACTTAAACAATTACACAAACAGAATGGCATGTCCCTTGAACTCCATAATTCTTTATCTAAAATGCACATTGCTGGGGGGTGCACCTGGGTGGTTCAGTCGGTTAAGCCTCTGACTCTTGATTTCGGCTCAGGTCATGTTCTCAGGGTCATGAGATTGAGCCCCATGTCCAGCCCCACGTTGGGCTCTGCACTGAGCGTAGAGCCCACTTAAGATTCTCTCCCTTCCCCTCTCATTCTGTCCCTCTCCACCCCCTGCTCTCACTAGCATGTGCTATCAATCAATCAATAAAATGCCCATTGCCAGGGAACCTGGTTTACTCACATCTGTAAGCTAGAAGATGCTAAAACTCCCAAGTTCCCAAGTACAGCAGGATCTCTCAGGTGACTCTCAATGTATTCAAGGGTATGTTCAGGTTTTTTTATGCCTCTAATAAACTTTGTGCTATATTAGGTATTGCGGGTGTACAACGCATTCAGATATTAACCAACCTTTTTGTATGATGATGTAATGATTACGAAGTGAGACAAAATGTACTTGTCAACTGTGAAGCAATGTACAAATGTGAGGGACCATGAGAATGTGGACTCTGCCAAGCCTGGGACCCTTCATATGCCGCTCTGTCTCTGGTTCATTCCAGACTGTTCT
Source organism: Potos flavus (assembly GCA_028534135.1). Classification (NCBI taxonomy): domain Eukaryota; kingdom Metazoa; phylum Chordata; class Mammalia; order Carnivora; family Procyonidae; genus Potos; species Potos flavus. The sequence goes on along the minus strand of CM052883.1, from coordinate 69,076,861 downwards.
CCCTTCTTCTCCCCAGGCCTAGCCTAACCTAGCTGAACACCAACCAGTGACCAAGAAACCCCCCCTAACCCAAGAATGGCTCCAACTTCAGCAACAAACAACAATTAATACAAACGTTAAGGCCATTGCACGCTTGGCACACCCCTACCTTCTCCAGCTTGATGATTGCTTATATTTGGGACTTCCCAGCAACCCCCCACCCACCACCACTGGTAAGCTAGAAGCTGCTCCCAACATAATGGGGGCTGTGAGGGGGTGCGCGGTGTTCATCATCATCGTCAGGCGTCAGCACTCAAGAGAGGTAATTCAACTCCTTTGGGAGGAGCTTGCTTTCCAGCCAATCGCCGGAGCCGACTCCAAACTCTGCCTCTTCCAGGCTGCGTGAACTTGAACATGTAAACTAGCTTATCCTGATTCCTCATCTGAAAAATTCAACAATAATAAAACTTCCTTTGTAGGATTTTTTGTGACCACGAAGTGGGCCAACAATTTTCGGGATTAGAAAAGTACCTAGCAACGCAGAAAGAACTCAATACATTCACTATTATTATTATTAGCACCGCCATCATTCCACTGGTTTTCAGGAAACTAACTCAAATTACTTTAGCCAAAAAGGGACAATTCTGGCTTCAGGAATACACAAATAGGAGCTGGAAATGCCGCAAGGACTCTCTCTCTTTGTCCTTTGTCTCTGTTCCTGTCTTTGGCGAGGCTAATTCTCTTCACAGGAAGCATCGAATGAGTGACACTCCCCACCTGGGCTCCTGGGTTGGTCCGGCCAATCCCGTGGACAGGACACGGGATTTGAGGAAGGGGCTAGCTCTCCCTCAAACCTGAGAGAAAGGAGCTCTGCGAAACGGGGGCCCCCTTGCACACAGATAGAGGGGTCATCGGTTACTACGCTTGCTGCCGGCTTCCACAGAAGCATTTCTATAGAGTAGGACGCCTTCCCTTAGGGAACACTTTTCTTTCTCATTCATTCATCCTCACACCTGTTTAAACATTTAATCTCACGTCTGTGAGGTGCCAGGTGCTGCGCTTCGAGGTGGAATCAGAGATGCAAAAGACACAGCCTCTCAAGACTCTATAGAGTTCCTTTTATCCTTCTAGCCGCCTTTTTGGCCAGAACAAATCATTTGTTGATAAAAAGAAATCGCTTCTGCCAGAGATTGATGCCTGGCCGTGCTTGCTCCGCCACAATGGGGACAGCAGCTGTCGCTCTCCAGGGGCCACCTTGTCGGGGAGACAGGGACTTCCGAAGGCCCTGGGGCAGCTGCCTCCTCACGGGCGACATGTGACAGAATTCAGGGAATCCCTCGACAAATGACGACGGGGCAAGTGCTCGTATAATCTCACCGTGAATGAGTGTCCAGAAGAGCAATGGGCGAAAACACGGAGCCCTGCTCTAGAAAACACAAACAGCCGGAGAGCCGTGTGGGAGAGAGGCCGGCAAAGCCCGCGTGCCCCCCGCCCCCTTCCACAGCGTGCGCCGAGTTCATCCTAGGCCGTGACCTTCCACCAGCTCAGCCTTCTCCTGTCTATTTATCACCTCGGTGAACATTTCCGGAGGTCCCCTGTTGCGGACTGAAGGTTTGTGTCTCACAAAAGTCACACGTGGAAGCCCTCATCCCGCCGTGTGGTGGGATTTGGTGGGAGGTAGCTTCCAGAAGTGATTAGGTCAAGAGAGCTCCATCCTCGTGGCAGGGTTGCGCCCTCGTAAGAAGAGATGCGAGGGAAATGGTCTCTCTCGGCCACATAAGGACACAGCATGAAGGCTGCCATCCCCAAAACAGGTGCTGACCTGGCACCCTCATCCCAGACTTCCCCCCGGAACTGTGGGAAATACGTCTCTGTTGTTGAAGCCTCCCTTCCAGCATGTGGCATTTGTCATAGCAGCCGGGGCTGACCAAGACGTGCCCCGTAATGCCCAGGCTGCAGTGGGTTCTGGGGGTAGAAAGAGAAGTAAGAGCGGTCCCTGCCCCAGAGGACACAGACCCCTCTCAGCAGGAGCTCACACACCAGCAGCAACTGCCCTCTGTACGCAACTGGGCTCGTCACCGAGAGCTGGGGGAACGCCACCAGAAGGAGACCGTAACTCTGCCTCTGGGACTCAGAGGCCAATGAAAGATTGTGTGAAGTTCTGCAGTGTGGCTTTTGTACCCCCCAAATATTACCCGAGTGCAATTGTCACTCTAAAAAGTAATATTTATTTAATGCTACAATTTTTAAAAGTTAATTCTCCTTTAGTTTCTAACCCAACTTCCAAATCTTATTCTACAACCGTGAATAGCACAACTCTGACAATTTACTGAGATTGCCATAAAGAGCTCAAACTTATTTATAAATGTGAAATCTTCACTTTTTTAAGTGCTACAGTTTAATAAACCCAATCTTCTTGAGTACTTCGATAGCTCCTACAAATCTAATAAACTTACAAATGTAGTGATTCTTCAGATATCCTAAATATATATCATCATAGTAAGACTTCAGTATAAAACAGCAAGCCAAACTGAACTAGTCTGTAATATATTTTTAATAGAATCATAAGGCTAATCTGTTGCTTCAAAATGCCAATTTCTTTTAAACATTACAAATCCTTAAAATGTCAAACATACACATTTTGTTTGCCAACACTCAACTATAAATACCACACGGTTGGCGGATTTCATCCCCTTAAATATTTCTATATCTCCTTCACAACTCTCTCAGGATTAAAAGATGCTTACCCACTAAGAAGGCAATCCAACCATTTTGGAGGTAACTTTTCTTGCTGAGCGTAGCAAAGGAGATGAGAGCTGAGCCTGAGCTCAGAGGCCTCACACATCCAGGCCCTTCTTCTATGACCTTGACTATCACGCTGAGCCATACAAAGAAGGACTCCACGCCTCATAGAAAGGGTGTTCAGGAAGCCCACATTCTTGGACCTACATCGGACTCATCCCCTTACCTAATTATCTCAATTGCTCATGAAAGTCTACGACTGCCAATCAGGATGCTACATGACCTAATCGGATTTTGTGTCTGATTTCCTAATTGGTTAAGATAGAATAACAAACGCTACGAAGGTCTTGTGGAGGGAGAGGCACCTGGGCTCCATTTAGAGGAAACTCCTCACACCATTGTTCTGGTGCCTCAGGCCTTCTTGCTGTCTGCGCGCCATCCAGGGCCCCACTTTGGTGGCCCCGTGCGTTGCTAGAGGTAGTCGTGCACATCTCCTCCCAGTCCTGTGTCCAGTGGTACCATATTGGAAGCTTGAAATCAGCCATAGTGGGAGTGTTTACACCATGGAAAGAAGCAGATGCTCCAAGCAAGGGCCTTCAGGAAGCTAGTTGTTGAACACTTCCTAGCACACAGTAGGCTCCCCCCTTAGCCATACCTTAGACTTCCGTGGCTTCAGTCCCCTGCAGTCAACCATGGTCTGGAAGCAGATAGTCCTCCTGTGATGTATGGTAGCCTAACACTGTATCACTATGCCTGTCATCCACTTCACCTCATCTCACCATGTAGACCTTTTATCATCTCACATCATCACAAGAAAAAGAGTGAATACACTACGATAAGACCACATTCATGTAACTTGTATTACACTATATTGTTACGATTGTTCTAGTTTTTAAAAATTTATTTATTTATTTATTTATTTAAGAGAGAGCATGAGTGAGAGAGCAGGAGCAGGGGGTGCACCAGAGGGAGAGAGAGAAGCAGACTCCCTGTTGAGCAGGGAGCCCGATGCAAGACTCAGTCCAGGATGCTGGGTCCCAGCATATTTAATTTATAAGCTGAAAGGAGCCAGTTAACCGACTGAGCCACCCAGGCACATGATTGTTCTATTTTATTATTAGTTATCGTTGTTAATCTTTTACTGTGCCTAGTTTATAAATTAAACTTTATCACAAGCATCTATGTATAAGAAAAAAATAGTATATCTAGGGTTCAGTATCATCCACGGTTTCAAGCACATGCTGGGGGTCTTGGAACATGCCCCCCATGGATAAGAGGGCTACTATATTGTTGGTGGTGCTCTAGTCAGGCTTACAACCTCTGGTTAAGCTCTGTATTCCAGGCCAAGAGGTTAATTATTCTCTTCTTCCAACCAAATTTGGTTTATGCCAAATTGGAGTGTTCCAGGACTTTCTACTACTTTCCTTGATGGAAAACACTGAACTAATGATGGATAAACTAAGTCACATTAAGATATCATTAACAGGTGTTTACAGGCAAGCTGAGAGAGGAGGATTCTTCCATAGCATGGCGGGAACACAATTATAATTTTCTTTATGTGTCACTCTTTGAGGACCCTTTCTTGTGGTCTTGATATCTAGCTTTCCATGGCACTTTCTCTAGTATCTTTTTGGTTTTCTTGTTGATCATAATCTTAAGAACCAATGTGTAAACCTATTACTGCCTTTTAAAAAAGGCCACCTTCAAAATGAAGAAAAAGGAATCTTTGTAAAATCACTTTTCAGAGACACCTGCTGCTCATATTTTGATTTCTTTCCCTAACTCTATTTTCTAGCCATACATATTTTGACATAATGTTTAAGTTCTAGACACAGTTATGATGCTTCTCACCTAGGACTCCTCCAACCTAAGTAGACATACCTTTTGCCAAAGTGACCTGAGCTCTCTGGCTGCCAGATTTCAGAGCAGCCTGCTCTTAGACTGACTAAGGACCTACAAGCTGTGGTCTGACTCGAAAAGACAAGTTGAGCCAATCAATCCAGAGATTTGAAATCAGGAGACCTAGAGCTGAAGCCAGTGAGTAATGAAGCTGAGATGAACAGATACGAGATATATATAATAGAAGCTAAGAAAAACACTTTGGGAGATGTGCACACTGAAGTCCTAAGACAACAAAAACGATCTTTAAGGAGAGGAGGTTGGCATGATAGAGAAATAGAGAACAGGCATGCAAGGAGAAGGCTCAAGAGGAGAACCTAGTAGTCTAAGAAAGGAGGCTTATGCTCAGGATTCTTGCAGATTCAATTTCCAAGAGATTTATCTGTCCTTGATTCCTACGTTTTGATTCCCTTGAGATTTCTGGAACACATTTAAAGCCCCTTCTATCTCAGTTAGGTCAATGATACTGGCAACTGAAAGACACCTGACTCAAACAATTTAAATTTTATTTGACATTTTTGCATTGACTATTCTAAAATATTTCTCCAAGTTATTAAATATGCTTTAAATATATAGTTTTTAATGGCTCAGTCACATTTCATAGTATGGATACATTGTATAAGAAACTTGAATGACAAAGAAGTTGACTGTTGACACTATTAAAATGATTCCATAGCTGCCAAGGAACCCACGCTGTGGCTCCCCAAATGATTCTGGAAGAGCTCCAATATTCTTTTAAGTATCTTTTTACCTTCTAGAGTGGCAATACACATGTACATACCAGCTTAGTTAGTAGAATTTAGCATGAAGAAATCTTGCCTGCCTCTGAAAATTCCTTGAATACCATTTTCCTAACTGAACTTATTACATATGTTTTTATGAGGGCACCGTGGGTGTTTTCAGATTCCCCATGCTATCGTAACTCAGACTAATGCAGCCATAGCCCCGCTCTAACCTGGTCTTAGTCATGGGACAAGAATTTCTGGAATAAAGACCTTTGTGGAGACCAGATGAAGATGAGCGTGTTAGGCATGCAGAAAAAAACACATGCACCTAAACCCTATATATACATTTTCTTTTTAATAGAAAGTCTGAAGGAATATAACAGGCCACAATTGTCTTTTACAAGAAAAGCTAAAATGGTATCAGCTCATAGACTGACATAGATACATAGTAAACAGTTGGGCAAGCTGTGAAGAATCCAGGCTCCCTTCTCCGTTTCAAAATATAATAAATGCTGCTTTTTGTACATTTGGAAATTGGGAAAAGAAAGTTTATCACCTTTCCTCACACAAGTTTTATCCACATGGTAACTTCCAAAATCTTCTGTAGCTCTCCTTTCTCAACATAATAGGACAATTTGTCTTTCTAGCTCTGAACCCCTAACCTCACACCAGTCATCCCACATAATTACACCAATATTACCAAATACATACAAAAGAGAAAACCTGTAGGTATAATTTAAAAAACAGGGGCATGTCTGAATGTGAAGTAGTCTTCCTATGAGTGCTTTGCCTTTTCTTTTTTCAGGGAATGGATGGTGCTATGATGTAGCTAAAACACCAATGAGGTAAGAGACTTCAAGTTTTAGTGTTTATTTAGTATTATTTAGAAATGACCCTGAGCCCACATAATTCAAAGGTTAGTTCTGAGAAAATGCAAGATACATTGTGTAAAGGCATTTAATCAAATTTTAAGCAATTTACAAATAAAATTATCTCCTTTTGCTGGAAGGCCAAAGAAGGAAAAATTTCTAGTGAATAGAACTGATGGGAATCACACAGATTTGGGTTCAGATCCTTTTTCCCTGACCCTGAGCAAGTTCCTCACTGCTCTACATTTTGGTCTCCTCATCTGTAATATGGTACTACTGACCCATTATGTATTTTATCAAGGTTAAATGTGTATTAATAGTGACTTCCTCACCAAGTTAATGAGATTAAATGGCATGTGAGATATGTCTACAATAAATGTGGTCTTAATGGTGGTAAAAAAAAAAAAATAAGGTCATTTGTACTCAGAGGATCATTCTTTCTACTATTCTCCTAGTTCCATTTGACCTTTATATTTTTGGCCAGCATGGTGTTTAATAAATAATTTCAACATTTAAAAATATTTGTCAACATTTAAAAGTTGGAAGATTTCACTTACCATCCAGAATTCTGGCTTCTCTTGACAACTGGAAGACCTAAGAACACATGACCCATATTCTCAAATGGCCAATGGTCAACTCATACCCCAGGTTGGGAAGAAAGTTTGCCTCTTTTAATGGGTTGCGTTGGCTTCACTTCACCACAATGTTCATCCAACCTACTTCTCTCACTTACATTTAGTGCCTGAGATGTGTCTTGGAAATAAAGATAATATTTCAGGCAGAATAACAGGCCAACGGGTGCTTTTCTGCCATAAGGCAGGCCTTCATAAGAGGGGTATTGACACTGTCTAATAACACAAAAGGTTGCCAGGATGATAAAATTACAGCCCATTTTAAAACTATTCACTCTAATGTCCTGAATCTCCATGCCAGGCCACAGATTAGAGCAGTGTGTACACAATGCTTTCTCTTCAACAGAATCACAGACTCCCTGAGATGAGAGGAACCTTCATGATGATCTGGGTGAGGACTCGTGCACTGCTTAAAACCTCTCTACAACATCCTTGCCGGAGATTCCCAATGACCTTCAACCAGTTTAGAGGGTCTCATCACCTCCAAAGGCAGCTCTTCTGACTCTCGAGACCCTCTTCATAAATTGAACAGAAATCTGATGCCCCTATTATCACACCAAAGCTGTACAGCAGTAGATTCTGTAAAGTACAATCACAAATAAACTCTCAATTAATCCTCTGCGGGACTGAGTTATTATTGATTTTATTGCTTCTTTGCAAGTGAGGAAATTGAGGCTCAGAAAAGTTGCATGGCTTAGCCAAAGTCGCAGAACTGCTAAGTAATGGCAAGAAGTGGTTTCCTCAGTCAACGAAACAAACAGGCATCCCACGGAATGGGAGAAGATATTCACAAATGACACTACAGACAAAGGTCTGATATCTAAGATCTATAAAGAACTCCTCAAATTCAACTCTCAAAAAACAGATAATCACGTCAAAAAATGGGCAGAAGACATGAACAGACACTTCTCCAAAGAAGATATACAAATGGCTGACACATGAAAAAATGTTCATCATCATTAGCCATCAGGGTGATTCAAATCAAAACCACACTGAGATACCACTTTACACCAGTTAGAATGGCCAAAATCAACAACAAGACAGTAAACAACAAATGTTGGAGAGGAGGTGGAGAAAGGGGAACCCTCTTCTACTGTTGGTGGGAATGCAAATTGGTGCAGCCACTTTGGAAAACAGTGTGGAGATTCCTCAAGAAATTAAAAATAGAGTTTACCCTATGACCCTGCAATTTTACTACTGGGTATTTACCCCAAAGATGCACATGAAGTACAAAGAAGAGCCACATGTACCCCAATGTTCATAGCAGCAATGGCCACAATCGCCTAACTGTGGAAAGAGCCAAGATGCCCTTCAACAGATGAATGGATCAAGAAGATATGGTCCATATATACAATGTAATATTATGCCTCCATCAGAAAGGATGAATACCCAACTTTTATTTTAACATGGACTGGACTGGAAGAGATTATGCTGAGTGTAATAAGTCAAGCGGAGAAAGTCAATTGTCATATGGTCTCACGTGTGGAGCATAAGAAAAAACATGGAGGAC
>CM052883.1:69024379-69068005 GCA_028534135.1 Potos flavus | reverse complement strand
GTTGTGCCTGGTCACATGGGAGAGTGCTCTAGTTTTAGGGAAGAGCACACCCACCAGTGGAAGTATTTAGGAATGATGGGGCACTGGGTGGGAACACATATAGGTCTGAAAATAAAGAGAAAGGGCGGCAGAGCAAATGTGGTAAAATGCTAACCACGGGGAATGTGGGTCAAGGAAATAGGCACGTTCTTTATATTCTTCTATATTCTTTAATTCTATATTCTTTAAATTCAGCCTTGAGAAGGAAGGCAGACTGCAATATGGATGAATCTTGAGGATATTATGCTATACGAAATAAATCAGCCACAAAAGCACAAATGTTATATGATTACTTATATGGGGTTCCTTGAGTCGTCATATTCAGAGACACTGAAGGTACCAGAAAATGCCACCCCAAAATATGCCTCTCTGGCAGTGGAAACTTCTGAGCTTAAAAGTCATTGAGCACCAACCAGCAGATGCAAGGAAAGCTCCAAAAACAGGGACCAATTTTCCTCTAGTAAAGGGAATTTGCATTTATAAAGGAAATTTCCATTTGTTAAAGGTACCCTCTTTCCCAGACTGGGAAGAGGAAAACTTAACAAATCTTAACAATGGAGAAAGGAAAATCTGTGTAACAAACCATACTAAATGACCCTTCTTTACCAGGCTTCCTGGCTCCCTTACCAAAACTTGCCTCTTCCATCAAGCTCCAAACCCATTTCCCTTTGCTTAGCCTATGATGGGATGGAAGCCGAAGCTCGAACCACTGTTTTGGTTACTCATTGCTGGGGTCTCCCATGTGTCCATGTGTGATGTACGTGTTAATAAACTTACGTGTGTTTTTCTCTTGTTCATCTGTCTTTGACTGGTGTTTTTATAAAGCTCCAGCTGGAAAATGTAGGAGAGTGGACTTCAGCCATCTCCATTTTGAGCTCAAACTTTCTAATTGATTAGGTTCTTCAGGCAAAAGACACTATGGGTAAATCATCCCCTTCTGGGAAATGAAACTAGCCCCTCAAGCAATAAGGACTGCCCTGAACCAGCAAGATCCCACCCATGATTGACCCCAAGACAATGACATTTGACCTTCACTGCCCACCTGAGCATATTCACCAACTTTTGTCCACATTTTCCTTACATAAACCTGGAAGTATTTTTGGCTCTTTGGAGACAGTTTTTGAGATATTAGTCTACTGTCGTCCCAGTGTTGACCTCACTGAAATAAATCCCTTTCTTGTTTCACCACCTCTTGTGTCTCTGGTTTTGGATTTTGTCAGTGGTGAGTGGCTGAGCCTGGTCTGTTGGGGACCCCAGAACCAGGTGCTCCTGCAGCCTTGGGTCCCAGCTATAGGAGAGTAGTAGAAAAAAGGAAATTTCTCCCTTTACAAAACTAAGTAGAATGTTACAGGAGCTGGAAGAAGAGGGCAATGCAGAGTTGTTATCTAATGAGTACAGAATTTCAGTTCTGCAAGATGAAAAGTGTTCTGGAGACTGATTGCACAACCTTGTGAATGCTCTTAACAATACTGAATTTACAAATAATTAAGTTAGTAAATTTTTACGTTATGTGCATTTTAGTGATTTAAAATGTTTTTAAAGGGAGCCTGGGTGGCTCAGTAGGTTAAGCATCTGCGTTCAACTCAGGTCATGATCCCGGAGTCCCAGAATCCAGTCCAGTATTGGGCTCCCTGCTCAGCAGGGAGTCTGCTTCTCCCTCTGACTCTCCCCCCTCTCTTGTTCTCTTTCTCTCTCACTCTCCCCCTCAAATAGATAAATAAAATCATTAAAAAAAAATAAAATAAAATGTTTTAAAAGATATCTTGAACCTCTTTGACCTCAGCAGCAGCAACTTCTTGCTAGACACATCTCCAAAGGTAAGGGAAACAAAAGCAAAAATGAACTATTGGGACTTCATCAAGATAAAAAGCTTCTGCACAGCAAAGGAGACAGTCAACAAAACTAAAAGGCAACCTACAGAATGGGAGAAGATATTTGCAAATGACATATCAGATAAAGGGCTAGTATCCAAAATCTATAAAGAACATATCAAACTCAACACCCAAAAAACAAATAATCTAGTCAAGAAATAGGCAGAAGACATGAACAAACATTTGTCCAAAGAAGACATACTAAAGGCCAACAGACACAGGAAAAAATGCTCCACAACCGTTGGCATCAGGGAAATACAAATCAAAACCATAAGGAGATGCCACCTCACACCAGTCAGAATGGCTAAAATTAACGAGATAGAAAACGACAGGTGTTGGCAAGGATGAGGAGAAAGGGGAACCCTCTTACACTGTTGGTGGGAATGCAAGCTGGTGCAGCCACTCTGGAGAACAGTATGGAGGTTCCTCAAGAAGTTCAAAGTAGAGCTACCCTACAACTCAGCAATTGCACTACTAGGTATTTACCCCAAAGATTCAAATGTAGTGATCTGAAGGGGCAACTGCACCCCAACATTCATAGTAGCAAGGTCCACAATAGCCAAACTGTGAAAAAAGCCAAGATGTTCATCAATAGATGAATGGACAAAGAAGATGTCATATATATACATACAATGGAATATTACACCAGAAAGGATGAATACTTACCATTTACATTGATGTGGATGGACCTGGAGGGTATTACGCTGAGGGAAAGACAATTATCATATAGTTTCACTCAGAGAAAGATAATTATCAGAGAAAGACTATTATATTCTACACTCAATTGTAGAATATAAGAAACAGCAGAGAGGATCATAGGGGAAGGGAGGGAAAACTGAATGGGAAGTCATCAGAGAGGGAGAAAAACCTGAGAGGCTCTCAACTATAGGACACAAACTGATGGTTGCTGGAGGGGAGGTAGGGGGGGTGGGGAAACTGGGTGATGGGCATTATGGAGGGCATGTGATGAGATGAGCACCAGGTGTTATATGAAACTGATGAATTACTGAACGCTACATCTGAAACATTTTATTAACATATAATGATGTACTGTATGTTGGCTAATTGAATTAAAATTTAAAAAATAAGGAAAAATAAAAAATAAAATAAAAATATCTTGATTCTTACTTCTTTCTTTATGTCTGACTTTTCCTCCTTGTCTAAAATATATATCTCTTGGAGGCAGAAAATGTGTTTTAAATGTTGCATCTTTCAGAATCAAAAGCCAGGTCCCAGAAGCTGACTAGAACAGATGTGCTTATAAGGAAGTCCTATGAGTGAATGTCTCAACTTGCAGCTGGCTTGGAAGACCTGGGATATGGGGTTTCCTTACTTATTCTTAATATTCCCCAACATCTACCACAGTTCCCTGTATATAGTAAGTGCTCAATAAACGTTCATTTATGACAATAATAAGGACCCAAAGGGTTCTTTAACCCTTTCTCACTCTCCTAGCGGGAGGCATAGGGACACAGCGGTTCCGGCTTTCTTCTCAGGGTTTAGGAATGTGTCTGCCATGTCATATCCTGCAGAAGTTATCCAGATTTGACTAGAAGCCAGTTCTTCATGTGCCTTTTTTCCCCCACATGATGACTTAGGTAAATGCCTCGATTTTTACTAACTTTGTCAATTCAGGGTTCTACCAGAGGAATCCAGAAATACGTCAGAACATCTTGAGATGCACAAAGGGACTGAAAATTCATAGAATGCCAGAGACTTTGCATTTTTTATTTCATTTCAACCTCACAGCAAACCTCACCAGAAAACCAGGCTTCTGAGAAGACGGAAGCTCGCAGAGGTTAACTGTGCCATGAATCCTACCTGCTAAAGGAGAGCCCATGCTTTCTCTGGCACACCAGAGGCCTCCAGGGTTCAGTAGGGCCACTCTTCCTGGCATGTAGGTGAGTCCAGGGCTCCGGAGACAGCCAGACCAGGAAATGGGGGGGGGGGGGCTTAATTTAAAAGCCTTCCATCAGACTGTTAGTTGTCCGTGTAGGGAAGGCAGCACCCCTGGGACAGGGAGAGGGGTCATCTGAGTACTCGGTTCACTAGGAAGAGAAGAAGATTCTCAGAAGTGCATCTGAGAGGTTCTTGGGAAATAACTGGCAAACACTCCATTTCCTAATATCCAAGCGAAAGCGAGGGGGGGGGGGGCTTTGTATTAGGGTAGGTATCCCAGACTGGTGACACCTAGGGCTTCTCAGTTATACTCGGCAACCCATCTACTTGGCAATTTAGTGCTTTCTGGAGTAGTCGGTTTATATATACACAGATCTTTGTTACTTTGGCTACACACTTTTTTTTTTCATAGTGCCCATATGCAAGAATTCTTTTTTTTTTAATTAACATATATTATTTGCCCCAGGGGTACAGGTCTGTGAATCATCAGTCTTAACACAAATCACGGCACTCACCATAGCACATACCCTCCCCAATGTCCATCCCCCAGCCATCCCATCTCTCCCACCCCCCTCCCCTCCAGCAACCCTCAGTTCGTTTCCTGAGATTAAGAGTCTTTTATGGTTTGTCTCCCTCCCGGGTCCCATCTTACTTCGTTTGGCTATACACTTTTAGTTTGCCCACATTTCCACGGAGCCCGCTTGACGGCTTTACTTTCAACCACAGGGAGGCGCAGTGGGATCATTTAAAAAAAATTTCCCCACCTCAAAGCTGCTGCTGAGTACATGGTTTTGGGAAAAGACCCACATTTGGGTTTAGGGGGTGGGGCTGGGTTTGGTTTTTACAAAAGATTGTTCTAATATAAATGCAAATGAAATTGTTCAAAACAGGAGCCTGTTCCAACCCCTTCGTTTTGCAAATAAGAAAACTAATCCCAGAAAGCTCCAGGCCTTCCGATGCCCACAGTACACAGGTGGTTGGTGACCAAGCGTATCACTCCAGGCTTTTCTCGCGAATCCGACCATAACCCCCTGGGGTCCAGTGGTTGAGTGGGGGCCACTCATGACTCAGAAAGCACACAAGAAGGCTCAGGGGACAGGATCCCCTTGTGTGCTGCAGAGAATTGCCAAGGAAAAGTCGGCCTTGTTTTTAGACTTGAACTCGTGGCATAAAGGGAGAAATTAGTGAGTACACCACACAGGAAGAGCAGATCACGGGAATGCAGGAAACCCAGAGGTGCTTAACTAATTGCAGCTGCACTGTGCAACATAAAGGATGCCCGAGGGTGAGCTGAGCTGAACGTGGCCGGCAGCCATGCCCGCAGCGATCTCCCCGAGAGGGCTTCATAAACCTTACCCTTTATTCACTGATAGCTGCCCCGCCTCCACTGATAATTGACGAAGAATCATTCTGTTCTTGAGGGTCTGACCAAGGATCCCATATAAGTGCCTACTAAGACAGGAGAGGAACAGGAGGGATGAGGGGTGGTAGCGGTCCTCTCAGACAAAGAAACATCAAGGAATAGCTGTGGAGTCCTATCCTCAATTATAAGATCCATCCTTGTGTTCAAGCGCTGAGTTTCTGTGTCTGTTGGTGGCAGGAACGCAGTCGACTTCACGTCTGCGCTCCTCAGGCAGTGCAGCACGCGGAAAGAGCTCTGTATGGCCTTGGGGGCTAAGGCTGGAGGCTGCTGAAGGAACCCCCCTGCCGGAAGGAGCCTCCGACGGATCATCTGGGCTAGCACGTGGTGAGCACTCAGAGACACATCCCCATCTTTCAATATCATTTTATTTACACCTTTACTCAATTTAGTCATGATCATTCTAACTTCATTACTGTCGTCTATGTAATTTTATTAAATATCTGTTCTTAGATAATAACTTTGTGTCCCTTTCCAGAGGAATGCGGTAGAGAGGATCAAGAAGGTGAGAGACTGAAGGTGCTGAGAATGGGTAAGAGAAATGTTCCGATGTCCAGAGGTACTGCTGCTCCCGCCTCAGGCGTCTTCCTCAGTGTGGATGCCATAGCCACAGCTAACCTCAGAAGAAGCAAGCTCTCTGCTGCTCGGGTTTCTAAGGAGATACAGCCTGTTTCTTCTAGAGGCATAGAATCTAAAACAAAGATGATTTAGTGGGACGATAAAAGACAGTTATGCTTTATCATTTATAGAAACCCCGCCTTCCTCCAAAATGGTTTTGATAGCGTTTACAGCAAAAAGCATATGATAGGCTTAATAAAAGAAGAATAGAGATGGGAACTAAAGATCAAGAGGAAAAAATATAGTAAATACCATAATACTGACATGTAATGTAGTTTCTATAATGGAGTATGAAACATGGCTCTGAGCTTCCTGTAGGCCGAGGCAGAAGAGGAAAGAAGAGACATGTATAATAGCAGTAGACAGGGGCGTCTGGGTGGCTCAGTGGGTTAAGCGTCTGCCTTCGGCTCAGGTCACCATCCCAGGGTCCCGGGATCGAGCCCCACAACGGGTTCCCTGCTCAGTGGGGAGTCTGCTTCTCCCTCTCCCTCTCTGTCTACTGCTCCCCCTGGTTGTACTCTCTTTCTCTCAAATAAATAAATAAAATCTTAAAAAAGAAAAAAAAGTAGGCAGAAGAAAGAATGTGGGTTTTTAAAAATAATTTTTTCCCTAGAAATCAAATCTAAAAAGAATTGCTATATTCGAGGATTCACAAGCATGGCTTTAAGTAAGGAAATGATGGATGACACCTCCATGAGAGTTTTCACACAAACCGAAGGGGATAAGAACGGATATTAAAGCACAAGTTGGTGAAGGTACTCCTGTCAGGGGCTAGAATCACATGAGCAAACTTCTGAAGAAAAACATGATTCCAGCGAAAGGAGGCATAGAATGAAGGATAACAATTCATTCTACATCATTGTGCATGAGGCCAGGCTTAAATGTCAACAACAGCTGATTGCACATAAACTCAAGGGGGGGGTTTTCAAAACAGGAGTCTGCAAGAAATCAACCTCTCTGATGTGAAATTATGAATGATTTTCATCAGCCGCGTATCTGGCCCCTGAGCAGGAGCCCCAGGCACAGACACCAGGCTGCGTGAGCGTGTCCGCTGGCAGGGTCGGTGCAAAACAGAGGGTGTCTACACCGCACTTATGCGACATGGCTTGATTTCACCATCTCATTTCTGGGTTGCATATTGAGCAGATGTGCCTTGCTCTCTTTCTTTCAGGGCAAAAAGCAATGAAAAATGCTGTGGTTTTAAAATTAAGTGAGCACTTGAAAAATATTAGCTCTGTTTGGCTTCAGGTTTTGTTTTTTCCTATACTTTAAGTTCTCTTCTTGGCAGCAAAATGTCCAATTAAAAACAGCATACCCACTGTCTCTCCATTCCTTCAAAAAAAAAAAAAAAAAGCCCGTGGAAAGTCTCCATTAACTGAAAGAGAGAAGTTCTTCATAGTTCGGTCTTATTTTTCAATGACAGCCTGTACTTAATTTTTTAAGCATCTGTAATAAATTAATCAACTAATACCTGTGTATCACTTCCTCATGTGCCTAGTACTGAGCTCGGCTACAAAATAGGATCATCTATTTCTTCTTGAATATTTCTCATGAATGCACCATCTTGTCAGAGAACCTAAACCCATGATACAGTTCGAGGGTAATAAGTACTACTGTGTGTCAAATTCTCAAATCCGAAGAAGGAAAGACCACGGTGGGGAGGGGTGAGCAGGGAGGAATGTGTGGTCTTTACCTGTCACACTCATGTTCACGCCTAAGAGAATAAGAAATATGTAAGTACCTTACAGCTCTCAGCTCTTCTCCCTTCTGAGAAATATATATCCAGATCCAAGCTGATGCCCCAAGTTTCGCTATGGCTCCTTATTTCCTGGTAGATCTTTAAAAAAAAAAAAAAAAAATCTTTGTTTAAATCGTGGCAGGCTGAATGAAAAGCAAGAAAATCTTGCATGTGAGTAAGAAACCGGAAGCTGCAGGGAAACTGCGTCAGCTCCCGAGCTCATCGCCTCCCACGTGGACCCCTGGGCACATTCTCACGTTTTGTCTTTGAAACTTCCCTTGGTGACCTTCCACCCAGACATCACCTTTTATGCAGGGAACCAGGCACTTTCCTCAGCACCGCGAATCCTGTTCTCAGCTAGGTGTGTAGCCACGGAACACAGAAGAGGATGAGGGGAGCACCCAGGACGTGAATCCATGCAGAAGAAATTGTAGAAGAAATTGAGCTTCTTGCTCAGTGGGGACGTTGGCCGGATCACACATGTACAGCCGAATTATAGGTGAGGTGTTTTGAGAATTGCAGGTGTGTGTCTAAGTGTGGAAATGTATGCAAACTTTATCCCACATGCACACACTACTCACATCCCCAATACACACATGCCACGCACAATCAGTCTGGGTTGCGATGGTTATTAACAGGAAAGGACAATTAGACTTTTTATGATTACAGTCTAGTTTAAACTTTTGCCTCATTAAAAATGTAATGACCAACAAGAGAAGAAATCCCTGCTTTTATCCTAATGTAGCGTATATCTCTTTTCTCAAATTTTTATGGTCACTATTAGGAAAGGAGTATGTTCTGGAATTACCAACACAACGTGGCTACTAGCTTCATCCGCCTCCCTGTAACCCTGAGCCCCCTTGACAAGCCAGGGGACAGAGCCTGGGCAGCAGCAGAGATTTCATTTACTAGGTAAGATCTTGGGTTCAACTGACAGATCTGCGACAGTCCCTGATATCAGCTTGCCAAATCTTTGTTAAATACCAACTGTGGCCTTGTTCTAGGCAGTGAGGGATGATTAACAAAAAGTTGGTGCCCTTTGGGCATCCATTGTTTTATAGGGAATTCTAGAAGCAGGAAGGAAGGAAGGTCTCAGGGGGGTAGGCTTTGAACTGAATCAGTCTTTAAAGATAAATTGGTCAACAGAATTAGAGAGCGGAAGGGAAAAGACTGTTCTTGGAAGGCGGACCTTTCAGAAAAAGCAAATAACTTGAGCAAAAGCATGGGCACAAAAAAGCCAGCACATTTGGAGAATTTCAAAACATTTTGCATGAGTGAGTATAAGGAGCACGAGAGGGTCTTTTGAGAAATACGGCTGGAGAGGTAATGAGGGGCCAGATCTTGTGTCACACAAAGGACCTCTTATGCCACACAAAGGAATTTGAATTTTTTTTCTCTTTAGGCATAAGGAAGCCATTGAAGGGCTTTAAACAGGCAGCAATGTAATCAGATTTACTCTTTGGAAATAAGACCTCCTGATTAGTTAATGAGCTCGTATTTCTTTTCTTGTGTGTCAACCATTGTTTTATTGCTTGGTCTTTATACTCTATTATTGATTGAAATAACAAAATGATGGGAGTTAAGAGGCTGTGCCACTTAACCTTCCAAAGTCTATTTCATCTGCTTTCCAAGTAGTGATTATACTATCTGGTTTACCTCACTGGTCTGGGGTGAGATTAAAATAAGAAACAGGCAGAAAAACTAGCTGACAGTACTATTGCTTTGATATGCCTGCTGGACTCCATCAGTTAGTTGGTACCAAGCAAAGTAGAAATGAATCCATATTTACAATTGGACCAATTATGAACAAAATTGGAAAATATTTGGGCTAGCACAAATCTCATAAACCCCTGAGTCTTTCATTTTATTTTGCATTTTAAAATATTGATGTCTAGATCCCAACTGAGAGATTCTGATTTTGTTTATTAGGGGTAGAGCCTCAGGTTGGTATTTTTGAAAGCTCGTCAGGTAATTTGAATATGCAGTTAGACTTGAAAACCACGATTCTAGTCTTATGTGGCTTTACAAGTAAGTCTCTTTAAATTCTCCAGTAATACATAATTCAGATGCTATAGAGACTGTACCAAACCATACAGAAAAAACAAAGGAAGCTATTGAGTTCATTTTATGAAGCAAAAACAGCCCTAATTACAAAAAAGTAAAACTTAAAAAAATTCACCCAAAGACATTAAGCTATAAATTCATCTTTCTTATGAATATAGTTATAGAAATCATAAAGAAAATACTATAAAAATATTTAAACTGTGTATTAAAGGAATAGGCCAGGTCAAATTTATTTGAGAAGTTGAAAGATGGCTTAATATTAGGAAATTTGTAATTGTAATACATCATCATTTAAATAATATTTATTGAGTAATATAAAGTGGCAAATACCAAAGCAATGGGTATATAAGATAAACATGGTCTCCACCCCCACAGAATGTATGCTGTAGTATGAAAGATAAGTATTAAATTAGTCGTATATACCAAAAGGCAAAATAAGAAAAATATTAATAAATACCCAGTGGTATTGGATAAATTGAAACACCAAAATGCTGTTAGAGTAGAAATAGAAAATACATTTTTAGCATAATATCATAATGAAATATACTCCCTTCTAATATCCAATAGCCTGTGAAAATCAGGAATAAAAAGCTGCCTGTTGATGCGATAATTTTCATTGTTCTAGGATTTCCAGCCAAGAGAAAAATAAATAAATAATAAGAAAGGATACTAAATAACAATCATTTGAAGAAAACCTGATTTTCCATCTAGAAAAACAAGGTGAATCATCTGAAACTTATCAAAATTAATTTTCGAAGGCTAGTTTAAAAACTAGATAAAAGATAAATATACAAATCCAGTAACTTTCATATATGTATTTTAGAAATTAAAATTATTTCTTTCACTAAATGCTCTCTCTTTATACTCCCACACCTGATTCTCAGAAAAGAGGACATGTCCCTTTCTCAAAGAGTGTGCTTTAGGGACTATTCCCTCATTTGATAGGACAGCTGGCTACATGACCCTGTCACTGAGACCATGAAATGATATGTCATCTCTTCTAATTTCACCACTACATAGTGAAGTGAGTTTTATGATTACAGCATTTTACACATAAGGAAATGCTGCGAGGTCACATAGCTAGCAAGCAGAAGTGACAGGACTCAAGCCAAATCTGAGCCTAAAGCTCATATTTTGTGAATTGTATCACACAAATCAAATGGTAAATGTTCCAATCAAGAAAAAGAGAAAAATCATAAGCTTAAAAAAGAGAGAGAAAATACAAGGTTAAAAGCCATACAAGGAATTACAAAGTAAAAGATCCATGCATTTGCTTGTATAAACATTCTCGAAAACTTGATCAGTTCCTCAAATTGATAAAAAACACCCACAAAAAGCCTACCACTGATGTTATACTTAATAATAAAAGACTGACTGCTTTCCCCTAAGAAATAGAATAAGCTAATGATATTTCTACTCTCACCACTTCCATTTAATATTGTACTGAAGTTCTGGCCAGTGTGATAAGGAAACTGGATTTTTTTTTTCTCTTTAGGCAAGAAAAACGAAATTAAAGGCATACAGGTTGGGAATAGAGGTGTAAAACTGCATGAAACTTGCAGACGATATGATCTACTATGTAAAAATCCTAAAGAATCTTCAAAAAACCTACTAGACCTAGTAAACAAGTTTAACAAGGTCACAGAATCAATACGTAAGAATACATTTGTTCCTCTCTACATAGCAGCAAATAATATGCAAATAAAATAGAGAAAACAATTATTTTCAGAATACCATCAAAAATAACAAACTACTTAGAACAAACTTTTAAAAAGTACAGGACCTATGCACTGAAAATTACAAATGAGGAAAATTAAAGTGGACCTAAATAAACCCACACTCTCAATGCTGTAAATGGCAGTGGGAAGGATAGTACTGAGGGACCAGGAACATATCCCTCTGTCCACGGACACAGAAAAAAGAAGGCA
This sequence comes from Potos flavus, assembly GCA_028534135.1. Classification (NCBI taxonomy): domain Eukaryota; kingdom Metazoa; phylum Chordata; class Mammalia; order Carnivora; family Procyonidae; genus Potos; species Potos flavus. The sequence continues at coordinate 69,056,428 of CM052883.1, read as the reverse complement.
TGCTTTAAAAGAGCAACTAGCACATGAAAGAGACAACATTAGAACTCTGTCAAGCAGCAGAGGAACTGCAAGAAAGCTCCTCAGGTCAGAGGGACTAGAGAACAACATGGTTTATGTACCCACCCCACCTTAAAAGACTACACCAGAGCATGGTCTGGATGCCATAAGCTCTTAGTTCAGGCACACAATCTGCATTGTGGGTACCATACACAAAACTATTCCTTTAAGTTTAGGAGAAGTAATCATTTTGCCTAATCTAGAAACAAATACAGAAACTCAAGCAAAATGGGGACACAGAGGAATATGCTCAAAAACAAAACAAAATAAAAACCTAAAAAAAAACCAAAAACCTAAATGAAACAGAGGTAAACAATATGCTTGTTCTAGAATTTAAAGTAATGAGTGTAGAAATACTCTCTGGGCTGGAGAAAAGAATGGAAGAACTCAGTGAGATCTTCAATAAAGAGATAGAAAATAGTTAAAAGAACCAATCAGAGTTGAAGAAAACAATGACGGAAACAAAAAACACAATAAAGGGAATCAACAGTTGATTAGAAGGTTCAGAAGAGCATATAAGTGATCTGGAAGACACAGTAATGGAAAGCACACAAGCTGAATTTCAAAAAAAGAAAATAATTTTTAAAATGAGGATAAACTAAGAAACCTCTTGGACAACATCAAGTCAACCAACATTTACATTATAGGGGTCCCCTAAGAATAGCTTGAGAAAGCTGTAGAAAACATATTTTAAGAAATAATAATGGATACTTCCCTAACCTAAAGAGGAAAATAGACATCCAAGTTCAAGAAGAACAGAGAGGTCCAAACAAGATGAACTCAAGAATGTCCACATCACAGAACATAATAATTAAAATGTCAAAGTTTAAAGATAAGAGAGCATCTTCGAAGAAGCACGAGACAAACAAAAAGTTACCTATAAAGGAAAACCTTTACGTTCATCAGCTAATTTTTCAGCAGAAACTTTGAAAGCCAGAAGAAAGTAGCATGATATATCCAAAGTGCTGAAAGGAAAAAATCTACCAACCAGAATATTCTATCTGGCAAGATTATCATTCAGATTTGAAGGAGAAATAAAGAGTTTCTTAGAAAAACAAAAGATAAAGGAGTTTATCACCACTAAACCAGTCTTACATAAGAAATTTTAAAGGGAGGTCTTTAAGTGGAAAAGAAATGGTTATAATTAGCCATGAGAAAACTATGAATTAAAAGAGTAAAATATGATACATAAAATATGGAGAAGGGAGTAAAAAAGGAAGTGAATGGAAAAAAAAGAAAAAAATTTTCTGCTTTTAGTTTAGGTTTTTTTTTTTTTAACTATTTGAATATAAATGACCATCAAATAAATGTGGACTGCTATTTACTTAGGATGTTACATATAAACCTCATGGTAACCACAAACCCTAAACCTATGATAGATACAGAAAAAATAAAGAGAAAGAAAGCCAAAACAGACCAAAAAAAACCCAAACAAATAAAAAAAAGAAAAAAGAAAAACACTAGACACTAGTTGATCGAAAAGAGCAAGAGAAGAAAGGAACAAAGAAGAACTATGAAAACAACCGGAAAACAAGTTTTTTAAATGGTAATAAGTACCTAGCTATCAATAATTACTTTAAGTGTAAATGGCCTAAATGCCCTAATTAAAGGACATAGAGTGGTAGAATGGATAGAAAAATAAGATCCATCTATATGCTGCCTATAAGAGACTCACTTCAGACCTAAAGACACATACAAACTAAAAGTGAAGGGGTGGAAAAACATTGACCATGCAAATGGAAGTGAAAAAAAAAAAGCTAGAATAGCAATACTTACATCAGACAAAATAGATTTAAGACAAAACTGTAACAAAAAACAAAGAAAGGTAGCACGTAATGATAAAGGGGTATATCCAAGAAGAGGATATAACAATTGTTGATATCTACATACCCAAAATTGGAATACCTTAATACAAAAGTTAGTGAACATAAAGAGAGAAATTGATGGTAAGACAATAATTGTAGGAGACTTCAACACTCCACTTACATCAATGGATAGATTTACGGGCAGAAAATCATTAAGGAAACAATGTCTATAAATGACACATTGGACCAAAAGGACATAACTGATATATACAGAACATTCCATCCAAAAGCTATAGAACACACATTCTTTTCAAGTGCACATGAACATTCTCCAGAATAGATCACAATTTAAGCCATAAATCAAGCCTCAATAAATTTAAGATTGAAATCACATTAGGCCTCTTTTCTGACCATAATACTATGAAACTAGAAATAATACATTAAGAAGATCATTCACCATGGTCAGGTGGAATTTATTTCCGGGATGCAAAGTTGGTTCAGTATTTGCAAATCAATCAACATGATACACAACATCAAAAAAATGAAGGATAAAAATCATCTGATCATCTCAATAGATGCAGAAAAAGCATTGACAAGATTCAACATCCATTCATGATAAAAACTCTCAACAAAACGTACTAAAGGGAACATACCTCAACATAATAAAGACCATATATGAAAAATCCACAGCTAAAATCATACTCAATGGTAAAAAACTGAGAGTTTTCCTTCAGGAACAAGATAAGGATGTCCAGTTTCACCACTTTTATTCAAGGTAGTACTGGAAGTCTTAGCCAACAGCAATCACACAAGAAAAAAATATAAGAGGCATCCATATTAGTAAAGAAAAAGTTGCACAGTCACTACTTGCAGGTGACATGATACTATACATAGAAAATCCTAAAGACTCCACCAAAAAACTGCTGGAAGTAATAAATGAACTCAATAAAGTGGCAGGATACAAGATCAAAAGCCAGAAATCAGTAGCATTTGTATACACTAACAATGAGTTGCAGAAAGAGAAATTTAAAAAAAAAAAATTCTTTTACAATTATACCAAAAAGACTAAAATACCCAGGACTAAATTTAGCCAAAGAGGTGAAAGACCTGTACTCTGAAAACTACAAACATTGATGAAAGAAATTGAGTATGACACAAACAAATGGAGAGATATTCCATGCTCATGGATTGGAAGAATTATTATTGTCAAAATGTCCACATTACCCAAAGCAATCTACAGATTCAATGCAATCCCTTTCAAAATATCAACAGCATTTTCCACAAAATTGGAACAAATAATACTAAAATTTGTATAGAACCACAGAGGACCCCAGGTAGCCAAAGCAATCTTGAAAAAGAACAAAGCTGGAGGTATCACAATTCCAGATTTCAGAATATACTACAAAGCTGTAATAATCAAAACAGTATGGTACTAGCACAGAAATAGACACATAGATTAATAGAAAAAAGTTACCAGAAATAAGCCTACATTTATATGGTCACTTAATCTATGACAAAGGATGTAATTATATACAATGGGGTAAACACAGTCTTTTAAACAAATGGTTCTGGGAAAACTGGACAGCTACATGTAAAAGAATGAAAGTGGACTACTATCTAACACTATACACAAAAATAACATCAAAATTGATTAAAGAGCAAAATGTGGGACTGAAACCATAAACTTTCTAGAAGAGAACACAAGCAGTAATTTCTCTGACATTGGTGATAACAGCATATTTCTAGACATGTCTTCTGAGGCGGGGAGAATGAAAGCAAAAATGAACTACTGGGACTATATCAAAATAAAAAGCTTTTGCACAGCAAAGGAAACCAAGGAAACAAAAAGACCATCTCCTGAATGGGAGAATATATTCGCAAATGGCATATCCAAAATGTATAAAGAACTTATACAACTCTACATCAAAGAAACAAATAATTCAATTAAAAAATGGGCTGAAGACCTGAATAGACATTTTCCCAAAGAAGACATATAGATGGCCAACAGACACATGAAATGATGCTCAACATCACTAATTATCAGGGAAATGCAAATCAAAGCCACAATGAGCTATCACCTCACACCTGTTAGAATGGCTAAAAGAAACAATTAGTGTTGACAAGAATGTGGAGGAAAAGGAACCCTCATGCCTTATTGGTGGGAATGTAAATTGTTATAGCCACTGTGGAAAAGAGTATGGAGGTACGTCAAACTATTAAAAAAGAAATAGCATATGATCCAATAATTCCACGGTTGGGTATTTATCCAGGGAAAATGAAAACACTAACTCAAAAAGACATGCACACCACTATGCTTATTGCCGCATTATTTACAATAGCCAAGACATGGAAGCAATCTGATGGACACTTGTCCATCAATAGACGAATGCATAAGAAAAATGTGGTATATATATACAATGTTATTTATCACCTATCAAATTTAAAACTTTCAAAATACAAATAACTGATTCAGGAAATGCTTCTATGAAGCAGACACTCTCATGCATGGATTCTGGAAATATAAATTTGTATAACCCTTTTGAGGTACAATTTGGAAATATTGTTCTTTTTTTTTTTTAAGATTTCATTTATTTATTTGACAGAGAGAGACAGCAAGAGAGGGAACACAAGCAGGGGGAGTGGGAGAAAGAGAAGCAGGCTCCCCATTGAGCAGGGAGCCCGATGCAGGGCTCGATCCCAGGACCCTGAGATCGTGACCTGAGCCGAAGACAGACACTTAACGACTGAGCCACCTAGGCGCCCCTGGAAATATTGTTCTAAAAGCCCTAGCAACATTATTATACTTTGACACAATAATTTCAATAATAAACTTGATTCTTTAAAAATAATTCAATAAGTACACAACAATGGTCATTATAGAAGTAAATATAATCATTAAAACTGCAGACCAAAATTCTTAATAGAAGACTGGCCAAATAAATTTTAAAATGTGCAGTAATTGTACAGTAATTACATAATTTAAATGAATGACAATAAAGACTTTGTACTAACATCAAAAACTGTTTCTGTGATAGTATTAATTAGGACAAAGAAATACAACTATATACAAAATGTGATATAAACTAGGCAAATAACTTTTTGAAGACAATAAGGAATACTCTGAAAAGGTCACAGAGATTATTTCTGAGCCTTGGAATTACAGGTTACACTACAATATGGAAATCATTGTAAATGGCTGGTAATAGTTCTCTGAATTGATCAACTTATGCCCCTCTTTATATAATGGTACCAACCTCCTCCACCAGTCACTTAATATCATTCTTTGTAGTACTTTACCCTATCTGAAAAATCTTATATAAGTCATTCAACCTATTTGTGGTCTCTCCCTTTATTAAATGAAAGCTCTGTGAAAGCAATGAGCTTTTTGTTTTCTTCACTCTCACATCCTCAGCACCTAGGACAGTGCCTGTCCATAATGCACTCAACACATATTTGTTGAATGAATGAAATATGTATAAAGACATTACAAATATCAGCTGTGATTCTTTCAAATGAGGAAGAGAACGATGGTGTTGTCTCCATCAGCCAAGTGACTCTCAATGAGTTTGAAAGCATGTCCTCTAAGATCAGGAACAAGACAAAGGTGCCTATTCTCACCACTGTTATTTAACATAGTATTGGAAGTCCTTGTGAGAGCAATCAGACAAGAAAAAGAATAAAAGTTATGGGATTGAAAAGGAAGAGGTAAAATTGTCTCTTATTTCCAGATAACATGGTTTTACATGTAGAAAATCCTAAAGAGTCCACACACAAAAAAAACAAAAACAAAAACAAAACTTGCTAGGAACAATCAACAAATTGACTAAAAAACATTCAACAAATTCACTAAACTTTCAGGATACAAAATTAGTATATAAAAATCAGTAGTATTTCTATCTATTAACAACAAATTATCTGAAAAAATAAAATGATTTTATTTACAAGAGCATCAAAAACAATAAAATACTTCGGGATAAATTTAACCAAGGAGGGGAAATATCTTTACACTGAAAAGTATGAGATACTGATGAAAGAAATTGAAGGAGATACAAAAATAAGTGGAAAGGTATCCATGTTCACAGATTGGAAAAATCAGGTCGTTAAAATGTCCATACTACCCAAAGCTATTTATAGATTCAATGCAATGTCTATCAAGGTTCCGATGGCATTTATTTTACAGAAGTAGAAAAAATAATTCTAAAATTCATATGGAATTACAAAAATCCCCCAAAGCAATCCTGAGAAAAAAGAACAAAGCAGGAGGCAGCATGCTTCCTGATTTCAAACTAGATTATAAAGCTTTTGTAATCAAAACAGTATAGCAACACATAAAAACAGACACATAGACCAAAAGAACAGAACCAAGAGCCTAAAAATAAACCCATGCATATACAGTCAACTAATATTTGACAAGGGAGCCAAGAATATTCAGTGGAGAAAAGACAGTCTCTTCAATAAATGGGGCTGTTAAAGTTGGATATTCACATGTAAAATAATGAAACTAGGCTCCTATCATACACCAGTCACAAAAATTAACTTGAACTGAATTAAAGACTTAAATGTAAGATCTGAAAGCATAAAACTCCTAAAGAAGACATAGTGCATAAGCTCCTTGACATTGGCCTTAGCATTCGGATTTGACACCAAAATCAAAGGCAACGAAAGCAAAAATAAAATATGTGGGACTATGTCAAACTTAAAAACTTCTCTTCTGCACAATTGATCAACAAATGAAAAGGCAACCTAGAGAATGGGAAAAAATATTTGCAAATCATCTGTCTGATAAGGGGTTTATACTCAAAATAGATTAAGAACTCATACAATATAAAGAATTCATATTCAATAGCAAAAAACAAATAATCCAATTTTAAAATGGTCAAACGACCCGAATAGACATTTTTCCAAAGAAGATATACAAATGGCCAACAGGTGTTCAAGACCATAATCCTTTCTACCACACCAGAAAAAAAAAAGAACCCATGAATTTCCTTAACGGTATTCTTATGCTGACTGCAATATAAGTTGGGGAAAAAAGACCATCTTAAAGACAGAAAGCAAAAGATGAGTTAGTATTTGATGAGTTCCATCATCACGATCCATTAAAACTTAAAACTGACTAGTGCTATAAGAGCCCCTGTAATATTTATTATGTGGAAGATGAGGAGAAAGACACTTGTGCTTCTATAGTTTAAAAAGTTTATAAACCCTAAACTGGTACCTAACCATAAAATGAGTTAAAGCAAATATTGCACACTATGGAAAAACATGAGAAGCAGTTTCTTTAAAGTCAAGAAAAATGTAAGAATGGACAAGATCACCATTCGAATACACCATTACAATACATATCCCAACTTGATCAATTAGATAATGAACATATGATATAAGGGATATTTTCATAATGTTATTTTTATAGATATAAAGATATAATTCTATAACTGCAAGAACAATTACAAACAACTAAAACCAGTAAAAGTTCAGCAAAGTTGCTTAGAGGACATGTGACTTTACTGCATAATCAGTTGCGAAATATAACATTTTTAAAGCTCATTCACAAAAACACAAAAGCATCACTTGTGGAGAAATATAAAAGAAATACAAGATGCATAAGGAGAAATGCATAAAACTTTATTGTAGTACCTAAAAAAGATCATTGGTATACACATTCATCACTTAAAAAATTAAAATAATAAAATATTTCTTCCCCCAAATAAAAATTACATGTGATTCTAATAAAATGTACATGTTTTTTCACTTGCCTATCCCCACAATTGAAACAGGAGGATAAAGAATAAAGAGCCAACATTAGCCAAAGCAATTTGGATGGAGGAATGAAAAGAACAGATTCATTTATTTTACAATCTATCAAGACATATAAATAGAATGATTAAATACTGTGCAGTACTCATGCGGGGATAATGAACAGAACAATGAAATAAAAGACAATCAAGAAACACAACCATGCATATTTGAAAACTCTGTTTTCAAATTCAATTCAGTGTGGAAAGAATGGATTGATTATTCAATAAACAATACCAGGATAATTGGTTATCAGCATGGAGAAAATAAAATGGCACCGAGTTTTACTCCAAATCCAACTTAATTTCCGTATTGTGCAAAAAATTTGAAAAGAGACTTTTAAAATATTTAAGTGCATAGGAAAATATCTTTATTTCTTCAATAGCAGAGAATGATAGCTTAAACAATACAAAAAAAGGTATACACACATACAACAAAACCAAAAGACACAATTGATAATTTTATTACATTAAAATGAAAATATATTATCTTGGTAAGGAGTTCTTGAGCTAATTCCTGTCCTGGAGCTTGGGTCCTTCATTCAAATTTATTGTAGTAATCATTTCATAACATATTCAAGTCAAGTCATTTTGCTCTACACTTTAATTTTCTACAGTGCTGTATATCAATTATATCTTGCTAAAACTGGGAGGTGGGGGGATAAGCAAGAGAAAATCTAAAAAAGAAAATGTATTTTTTAAAAAAGAATTCCATAGTATACTGATCTATATTCTGTCATAATATCCTTAATGTGAGTAAAATATTTTCCTGTCAGTGCAGCAGAGTCATCAAAATATACTCCTATGCAAAATTGAAATGCAAAACCACACTCGCTAACATTAAGCATGCCAGCTTGGGTTTCTCAGCAATGTGTTAAAATATTACAAAATTCTATGAGCATTTAAATATTCATCTTTATCTCACTATGATTTAAAATAAAGGAGGATTTCATTTGGTTAGCATGATAGAGAAGCAGATAAATTTTAGGTTACAGCAAAGGTATATTATGTCTGTTCCAAGAAGAAGGATTAAAAAATAACTTAAAACCCTAAGGGAAAAAAATGAAAAGGTATCAACAGATGGCTCAGTATAACAATTATAGTATGATATTGAGTGTTTAGCACAGGAACAGAAAGGGGGCTCGTATGACTCTGCCATGAGCACATTCCCCTGCAGCACTACCGCAGCTCTGCATCAGACACTAAGGGAAGGAAATGTCGTATCGGCCGTCTACCTGGTCGTGCACTGAGCAATATTTACAAATTTCTAAAGGCTGCTCTTAGATTTCTACTTTTAGAATCAACCTGTAGACATCAAAAACTTGCAGTTAAAAAGATGCAAGGTGAAATATTATCAGCCTTAACAATAATGAACTAAAGTCTTAACTGTCAGAAATTATCAGAAGTTGTCAGTGAGCAAGGGTAAGGAAAAAGTTGGAAGATCAAAAGGGAGTGGGGAAAGGCAGTTCCACAAGTGAGAACTTTTGTATTGGAAAGTTAATAAGTATTGTTTTAAACTGATTGAGCACTTCCATTTCCAGGAACTATCCAGAAGAGGGACATCTATAGTGACAGAAAATAGAAAATTGCCTGGGGCTGGGACTAAATATGGGAAGTGGCTGTGAATGGCCAGGAGAGATCTTTTAGTGTGATAGAAATGTTCTAAAATATTGTAAATTTACTAAAACTCATTTTATTGTACACTTAAAATAAGTGAATTTTATACTTACATTATACATCAATAAAACTGTGTTAAAAAAAAGACTGATAAAAAAATTGATGGGTCAAAGAACAGACATAAAAGCATAGCATTTAGACCTACATAGGTACCAACAGAAGTAAAAACAGAAATGTTCTCCAGAATTATCTAGGAGCAGTGGGACAGGCTGAGAAAGAGTGAAATGGAGGCTGTTATTGAGCAATTATGCTTTTCTTTACTGTTTTGATTTTTTTAATCAACACATGTATTACTGCAATACGTTGTTAAAGTTTTTTTTAAACATTTAGATTATCTGATGCAGGAAAAAATTTTCCTACTTTGTATCCTTTTTTTTTAAAAGATTTTATTTATTTATTTAACAGAGAAAGAGATCACAAGTAGGCAGAGAGGCAGGCAGAGTGGAGGAAGCAGGCTCCTTGCTGAGCAGAGAGCCTGATGCGGGGCTTGATCCCAGGACGCTGAGATCATGACCTGAGAGGAAGGCAGAGGCTTTAACCCACTAAGCCACCCAGGCGCCTCTTGAATCTTTTTTAATGTAAATGTGAGTGATGATGTCATCTGGGTAAATGAGCAGAATTTATTTTTTCTCCTAATGACCAAGTCCAAGCAGCAGACGTTTTTACCAGCCACCATTCCTAACCCAAGGGGGCAAGAGCTCCACTGAGCACAGTCCAAAGTTCATACCACTCCCAAAATAGAATGGTGTAAAAAAGAAGCAGCAACTGATCATCCCAGGAACAACATTTGGTACCGTTTGTGTTGGTGGTTGCCATGGATTAATAGACCAAACATAAATAATTTTCAGGGAAGCGAGTGCCCTCGAAAAACGAGATGACAAGTGAAGTCACTAATGTTATCAGCTGTCTTCATCTGTTTATGTAGGAACCCCTGCCAAAGCCACCATCTCTGCACTCGGGTGTAAGTTTCATGAGACAGCCTTCTTAACGTGAGCTGAAACTGATATGGTGGCTGATGAGAGACTGTTGACAGTGGAAACAAATATTAAGAACTTTTTGAGATATGAAGTAATGTGGAGGATCATGAGGGCTTAAAGCTACAAGCTGATGGCCTTGCAGTTGGTTTAGTGACCAACACACTCAGCCCCAAGGTCACCATAAAGTGTGTGGGGTTATTTCTGTATCATTTAATGGAGTAACCAGAAACTTTAGACATGCATTCCCTTTAAACTAAAGTGGTCCATGAACAGTGGTAATAATAATAAACCAATCAGAGGAACCACATACAGCCAAGCAGAACGTGTCTTCCATAGTTGCTCTAAACGCAAGAGAACAAGACATGGGAATATGCCCACCTTTCTGCCAACTCCACCCAACCAAATATTTCCCATGTAAAAGTGAAACCAGACCTTTCATGGACCTGTCTGTTGCCTTGACTACCCTGAACTTACCTCAGGATTTGGCTCCTTACTTGGATGTGCAAGTGGGTAGCCCTGCAGGCAGTGAGGATAAGGTTGGGGGGGTTGCCCTTGTCATCTGCATGCCGCCAGGTCCCTGCTCCAGGGCTGAATAATCAACACCACCAAAGAGAGCAGTAGCTAGTCAAGAGGCCCCTGTTGGACACAGTGAGGTTGGAAAGAGAAGCATCATGGACAAGTCAAGAAGAATACCACACTCCCCACCCCAAAGTGGAACTGATTTTCTGGCTATGATTCTGACACCATTTCTGACGTGTATGCCCTTTTTACCACACCACCAAGCAATCAACTCAGTTCGGATATTGTCTACCTGGAGATAGTGTCAGACCCCACAGGTTAAGGGTTCGGTGGTCCCACTTGACTGTCCCCTCCCTACCACTGCACCTTCAGATGCCAAGCCAAGTCCAGTTGATCACTTGTGCTGCTAACTCACTGGCTAGAGAATGGAGGTTCCCACAGCCTTCTCTTTCAGTTTGATGAATTTGTTAGAGCAGCTCAAGAACTCAGAAAATGCTAGATAACTGGCTTATTGTAAAAGGATGTAACTCGGGAACAGTCAGATGGAAGAGGTAAATAGGGAAGCTATTCGGGAAGAGGCACCACTGTCCCCAAATCTCCATGTGCTCACCAACCCTGAAGCCCTCTGAAACCCATCGTTTTTTTAGGCTCTAGGCCTTTATGAAGGCTACATTTTCTAGGCATGATTGATTAAATCATTGGCCATTGGTGATCAACTTAACCTTCACCCCTCTCCCTTTCCCAGAGGAGGACTGGGGAGTTTCAGTAGAACTGAAAGTTCCAATCCTCCAATCTCAAATTTGGTTTCCCTGGCAACCAACCCCCATCCTTAGGTGCTTTCCAACAGTCATTTCATTAGCATAAACTCAGGTGTGGTTGAAAAGGATTTGTTGTCAATATCAAGACTCTCACTCTTATATCTTGGGAGATTCCAAAGGTTTTAAAAGTTCTGTGCCAGAAACTGGATGAAGACCAAAAAATATATTTCTTATTATAATTTACGATAACACAATAATCCTCTCAGTTACTATTTATATCATGTTAAAGCAAATCAAAACAGAAAACCAAAATGGCCTTTTCACTAAACCAGTACTATTGTTGAGTTGAATGAGATTTTAAAATGCACTACCCAGTCAATGAGAGAGAGCGCATCAGTCAAACGTTATAAGATAAAGAGCTAAATATAAAATTAAAAATAGAAAGAGGCAATCAGGGGCGCCTGGGTGGCTCAGTGGGTTAAAGCCTCTGCCTTCGGCTCAGGTCATGATCTCAGGGTTCTGGGATCGAGCCCCACATCGGGCTCTCTGCTCAGCGGGGAGCCTGCTTCCCCCTCTCTCTCTCTGCCTGCCTCTCTGCCTACTTGTGATCTCTCTCTCTCTGGAAAATGAATAAATAAAATCTTTAAAAAAAAAAAAGAAAGAGGCAATCACATTTGCAAGACTGTATATTGCTATCAATAGTTGCCGATCGGCAGCCACCCAGATGAGTCAGATAGAAATCTTTTATTTCTTACTATTTCAGGGCTAAAGAATCCTGCAAGAAAGAATTTCTTGCCACTAATTAAGTCCCAATGCTTGAACATTTCTCATTGTGTCCAAATAGTCCCTTTATATAAGCAAGACTTCTTTCATTTCTGATATCATCAAAAAAGTTTCAGACAGAGAAACACCGTGGTGACCAGATTCGACCAGCGTTTCCTATGGCAGAAATGCGGATGGCAGAAGTCTTGAGTCTTCATGGGGTTGATGAGTGGTGGAGCGTACTCACACCGGACTCAAGTAGTCAGGGTTGCTTACTGACTGGCCCCTTACTCACTCTGGGATTTACCTGAGGTCTATAAACATTGAAGTTTTCATCTTTTCCAGTCTCCATACCTTCCAGGGCTGCCATGAGCTTACGTGGGAGCAAATGGTGCTTGAAACATATAATGGTGGATCCCATTACAAGTTACAAGTATTCTTATTTTACAATTGAGGCAACTGAGGCCCAGAGAAGTCAAGGGGCTTGAGGTCACAAAGAAATGAAGGTCTCCTTCCCAAAGTCTAAGGTCACAAAGCTGAGATTTGAAGCAAGATTGTTGATAGTAATGCTGTTTGTACATATTAAATGAGTGAATTTAGAAAAATCCTGGTAATGAGAAAGCACTCAGTTAGCTCTTTTATTACCACTTAATTTGCTTTCATGCTATTGAAGTTTTTCCCTGTATCTTACTCCAAGAATGAGAGGCTGCTGTATGTATTCACAGTCTGTGAGAACGAAGACATTTTGAACTTATTGCATATCTACGACTCGGGCTTTTGAGAAAGCTGTATTTCCTGGAGGCTGTGAGATAGAGATAGCATATCATAGTAATAGAGATATAAAAATAACTTTTCGGGTGGGTAAAGTCATTGGTGAAGGAACAGATCTAAAACCTGTAAGACTCCCAGGCATTTTAGTTGCTTACTGAATGGTTTTTATGAAAACTTGATGGTAATTATTAAATTTCTGAACCATCCCACCTAAGTTGTGGGGTTCTAAAATCACCCAGATACACTGAAAAAAATAAAATTAAATTAAGATATAAATAAATAAATAAACAAACAAATAAATAAATAAATAAAAATCACCCAGATCACGTACTTGTAATAAGGGAGAAAGGATGTCTGGAAATGACAATTGAAAAAAAAAGAACAATAGCTTGGTTTTCAATTTGAACATTAATCTCAAGGTTTACATAAATGCTGAAAGGAAAGAACTTTGGGGAATTGGGTATGAAAAGGACAGAGAACTGCTCTCCTCATTCTCTCACCACAGCAGGGACACCACTGATGCTGGCTGTTCCCTGCCATTCTGGGAGGAGCCGTAAGGAGTAAATCAGGGGGATATCATGGTTGAATACAACGGGGCAGTCCTGCCTGTGATCCTAGTTTCAGAATGAAGATCCTAGTCCCAGAAGGAAGCTTTGGGACTTTGGGCAAGTTTCCTTATCTATGATACAGGGCTAATGATAATATCAACCCCCTAATTTTTTTTTTTTTTTTTGCTAGACCTGCTGCCTTTTTAAAAATTATTATTATTGAAGTATAGTTGACCCACAATGTTACATTAATTTCAGGTGTATGACACAGTGATTCGGCAAGTCTATGCTGTGCTCACCACAAGTGCGGTTCCCATCTGTCACCATACATCACTACTACAATATCATTGGCTATATTCTTCATGCTGAACTTTTCAGCTTATGTATTCCACAACTGGAAGCGTGTATCTCTTGCTGTCCCTCACCCATTTTGCCCATCTGCCCCCTCTGGTAAGCATCAGTTTATTCTCTGTATTTATGCGCCTCTTTCTCCAACCTCCTAAATTTGTGTGAGAATTCAATGAGATGTGAGAAAACATTTTCAAACTGCCTAGCACAGCGAGGGCATACTACTTATTCACAACTGTCTAGCGATATTCTCTTTTTCAAAGCACCTGAACAATAAGCTATTACATTTGCAAAGATGTGACCACCATGAGGCAAATAAAGCAAACGTGAAAAAGATTATGGCACCCTCCAGGAATCCCAGCAGTGGGAGGCAGGCTCTGAGCTCAAACTCCAAGTCGGCCGGGCGCCCATGATGGATTAGCTTACAAGGGCTGCCAATCGAGTTGAAGCAGATTCCAGCTCCATTAGCTCCATTTCCTTTGAACTGAAATTTGGAACATAATGCTATAAACTTTCTGAAACCAAGCATTTCACATTAAAATGGTAATTGTTTTTTGAAGCTACTTCTGAAAATGCTTATTTTTTTAGGAGGGAAAAAAACCCCTATTTTAATGTGGTTCAAATGAAATAGCAGAGCTTTGTTTGGTAAAGAAACCATCAGAATTAAAGAACAGTGTTCAATTATGATACACCATTTTGCCCAAAACAGCCTTTGTTTGCTTATTTTTTCAGAATCCTATTTCTATTTAAAATTGTCCTTCAACCAGTTTGAAATTGAATTCTAAGAGAAAGCCGATTATGAACCAGAGGAGCTGGAGCCTGATGTTCTTCTGGGTCTATTCATGAACACTGGGGTGCCTGCATTCTTTTCCCTTCTTTTCAGGGCCGGAGCTCTATACACAGGGACTCCCTTGGCTTCAGAACAAGCCCCTGGAATGCAAGCATTCAGCATCTGCTGCTGTCACTGACAATTCCCTTTGGCCTTTCTGGCTCACCCCCACCTCTCCTCTAACTGCCTGGGTCACTTTTTATCCGTATTGAGCTTTCCAAAGGGAATTCTTTACATAAGCAGTCTCTCAAAATTGTTTACTGAGGTCACAAACTGACTAGTCTGTGTAAGTCTAGAAGAAAGTGCAGGGAAAGGGAATCTAAGAAAATATTATAATGAAATGCATGGGAAATCTATCAACTCACTTCCTATACTACCATCTCTGTAACAACATTCATGCAGCTAGAAGGCATTTTCTCACTTATCTTTGGATACCAGCTTCTGCTCCTCATGACTGACTGTTGGGAAATCTGGTTAACACATAAATTGAGCATTACTAGCTCCTTCTGATTTTCTCTCAGATATAAAGGGAAAGAATATGCGGTCATCATCTAGTACAAATTCTTACGGGCACCTAAAAGGATGCCCAATATTTTCCACCTAAGGGGAACATGCGTGATGAGGCAAAATGCAGAGCATTTTATGGGGCATAAAGCAATTACTTTGCTCTCAATGGCTTAGTTATATAGGGTAAATACAATAGACTATTGCATACCAGCATATTAAGTGTCAAATGTGTATGTGTTGCTGTGTACATTTTGTAGATATGGGTAGATATGGGTGGATGTGTTTGATGAGTTTTATTCAGTTTCACTTCGATATTGATATGTGAGCCCATCAGTGTATGTGTAGGTGTGTGTTGAGAGGATGCTGATGATACGGAATACCTTCAACATCAAATTAGGAAAATATGAATAAGAATAAATGATTATTGTTGCTTCTTTCTCACTCATTTATCCCCTTTGGCCAATCCTATCTGATGACACATTTCTTAATGTTAAGCCCCAGGTCAAGGTGTTTATTGAACCTAAAGATTTAATAAGCTCACAGACAATTCCAGAAGGTTTTAACTTCCTGACAGTTCATCTGGCTATACAGCCCCCAATGCAGATGAAAGAGATGGTTTTCTTCCCTTGCACCTTTACTCCTCTGTGCCCCAATAGAAAGTTACAGAAAGACACTAAACATCTCTCTTCACCTTTATTCCAACCCAATCATTTTATTCTTCCAAAAAGGAAAAGAATTGGAAGAATTATTATGATTTTCCTTGACACTATTTTTCTGTTGTTATTGTTGACTTTCATTGAACATATATCTTCTGTCCCACCATTTTCTTTTCTTGACATTTCTGAACAGCCAAACTGAAGAAGGCATCCAATAAATCTCTTATTTTCCCTTTCCTTTAAAAGTTAAAAGTTGGAGTTCCATAAAAAGTCAACAGAGAAAATCCAGAAAGGGGACTCATCAAAGAAATAATGCAAGAATATTTCTCGGAATTAAGAGTCACAAGTTACTGTATTAAAAGGACCAACCAAGTAGCCAAGGAATTAAAAAGCAAAATCATCCAAGCACATTATCAAAAATTTTCAGAATGCCAGGACAAAGAGAAAATCCTAAAAACCTATAAAGATAGAAAAAAGAAAATACCACATTACTTCAGACAGCTCAACAAAAGCAATGGAAGCCAGAAAGCAGTGGGGCAATGCCTTTGAAATTTTAAAAGAAAATATTTTCATCCTAGAATTATATACCAAGCCCAAGTACAAATCAAGCATAAGCACATGATAATCATATTTTAAAATATTCAAATTCTCAAAAAAAATTTTGTGTGCCTTATAGCCTCTCACAAAAAGTTACCAGAAAAATGAATTCCACCAATAAAGAGGTAGATATGGAATAAAAGAAGTCAGAGATTAGCACAGGAAGAGGAAAAGTAATAGTTAAGAGAGATCCTAGGGTGACAGACAGCTGTGTACCAAGCATGGGGGACAAGTAGTCTAGGTCAAAGGAAATAGGAAGTTTATAGAGGAGACTTCTCCAGAAAAATGAAATTGATAGAATGCCTCATGTATCTGAAAGTCTTGAAGGAAGATGTAGACAGTTTGTGAAGAATTTGTGATTGAATCTATAAGAGGACAGAAAGTCAAGGGGGAAAAAAGATAATTTGCTCCAGGAAAAACAGAACTTTGCAGAGAAAAGAAAAAGTAATCATAGTTCATCACATAACTCCCCTATAAATAACATTTACGTAGTCATAATGACATAAATATCAAATATTGAGCTAATTATTTTACAACATAACTATTTGGGGAGTCAGAAGAATAGTTAAAAAAAACATAGTTAATAAGAGGGAACACAGTTAAACGATCATCTTTTGTAGGAGGAAGATAACCTACAGAAGAAAGATTGAAAAGAAGAAACACAAGCATGCTATTTAGGGAAACTGAAGGAAAATAAAATTCAGCTAAAAGAGGTAAAAGTAGTTGTCTCAGAAATATGAAGGGAAAAGCAGATGGGGCATGTTGTTTTTCACAACCTGCTCATTGGCTTAAATTATGGGCATGTGTAAATTTGATAAAAATTAAAGCTGAGATAAATATATATACAAAAATAATCCAGCTAACTAAGGGGTTGGCACCAGGAGGATTTGCCTCTGATACCATAAACTATGGAAACCTAAAGCTTCTATCGACAAAATAATTATCCAAACTGCCTTCAATTAGGGGGGAAAAAACCCCAGGAATTTAGGCATATATGTTTACAGTCATTGTAGTTATAAATTACTGAGATTTTCTGGAATTTTCTGGAATTACAAACTCCTGGAACTAGTAAGAAATAAGAAAGACAGTAGAAGTAAAAATAGAGTGGCTCACATTCTGAAACAGAGACTTAACTTATTTTATGAAACAGGTACCATACTTTTAGGTTTATGGTTTCAGTGTCTATGCAGAGTGTTTTCTCATAAGGCAAACCGTACCATATTTTACGTTCTATCCATGGCAGAAGATGACCTTTACCCACATAATAATGGGTGATGTTGAGACTGAGGTTATACTTGATTATTTTCCAACTGACTTTGAATAAGTGAGTGGAGATTACCTAAAATCTGGGGGTGTGCAAGAGTTCCTGATCTCGGTTTTCAAGAAAAGATTCAGTGAGGAAACAGTATGGAGGGAGTCTCAGGCTACGGGGAAGGTTCAAGAACTCATCTGGGAAATGCAACCACCTGATGGTTGAGAAGAAAGTGTCAGTACCGAAATGGAATCCAAAATAAAAGATCAGATTTGTAGTCCCTTATTATAAGACAACAGAAACAAGAAACGATTGGCATAAACAAAAGCTGACCTTACGTGGACTGACAGTGCATTCTGCTCCCATCTGTTTGGGTTTACTGAATGGTTCTTTGCCAGCAAAGTTGGGGAAATGCATAAAAATTATTCCATCCCATTTCAGGCAAGCAGTATAATCAGAAAGAAAATATAATAAACCAATTCATGGAAATGGTGGGGGTGTATCCTGTAAAAATTCAAAGCCAACATATCCTAGCCAGGATTGACTTCTTCAATAAAATGCTGCTGAGTTTCCCAAGACAGCATGTCTCCTTTTCTCCCCCCCAGAAACACCCCAGCCCAAAAAGCTCCTGGAAACAATATCCAAGGCCAATTTCCTAATTCCAAAAACTTTACAGCAGATGATCCTAAGATAATGTCATTAGAAATGCTAGACTAGATTCCTGATTGATTTCATTATAGGTCTGATATAAAATCAACTGCAACAATAAAATAGAACAATAAATCCTAATCCTGCCCCTCAAACACTGAAAAAAAGAGGGGGGGGGACCAGATGTCTTTAGTAAAGCATGAACTTGTTAGTCTTTCACAAATCATAATGTATATGCTCCTTAATTAAAACAGGAAGTTTTTCTGTTCTTCCTTTCACCCCACAAGCCATGGAGGCCTTTGAGAGATAAAAGAGGTGATTCTAACCCCTTGTGTATCAGTCAGAGTCCCAGCAGGAAACCGGAGGTCACACAGAGGGCTCACTTCACACAATTTCATGTGGGATTTTTCAGAGCTGTGGGCCCCATGAAGAGACCCATCAAAGATGCTGAGACACCCAGAGTTTAGCAACATTAGTGAGCTATCATGGCCCCCAGGGTTGAAGGAGAGGAGAGAGGGTAAACAGAGCCCAGTAGCTACAGTCTTGGAGGGACAGTGATTACCTGCCCTGCAGGGCTGACTCACAAAAAGCAAGGGGAGAAAGATGTCACCTCCCATCCTCCTGCTGTCCATCTGCTTCCCATGCCTCAAGGCTAGCTGCCAAGAAGATGAAAAATGAAATTCATAGGGGGCCAGTCTCCCAGGATTCAGAGAGAAGAGTGGAGAATGGACAGGGAGATTGGCAGAGGGAGGAGAAAATGGGGAATGATCAGCTTACCTTGTATTTGAAACGAAATGGTTGACTTAGGCCATATCTGAAATTGATTTTTCAGGATCTCTAAAAGTATGTATATTAATATGTGCATATATGTGTATGTAAAATAGAGATTGATAAATAAATGATACAACCACACACTAATAATCTTCATATCTCTAAAGTGATCACAGTTTGCATACAGTCATAAAGACACAAAATGCCTTAAGTTATAAAATTATGGGTGTCATAGCATTCCCCTTGCTCCCCTAGATTCTCATTCAGTCAGGGGCTCGGGTATTTGTATTTTCAACAGCTCAATGGTTGATTCACTGCACGTACAATTCTGAGAATCCTCCATTTCAATAGACTATTATCAGTCTTTCGCCTCTAAGGAAATTCATGTAAGCAGATTATTTTCTTCCTAATGACTAGGCTAGGCCCTCACTAACTGAAAGAAGGGTGAGAAAGGGGGGAAAGTATTAAGAAAGGGAAAGGAGGTAAAGAGAGGAGTTCAAAAGAACAAAGACAGTTTCTGAAGGAATCAGAGGGAAAGAGAATAGAGAAGATGGGGGCATAATAAGAAATGGGAATGAGAAAGGTAGTATACGTGTGGCTGGTTTTGTGTTAGAAGTCTTATCTAGGATCAATTTAAAACCTTTAAAAATTCTAAGCAGTGAAAAGATGATGAGTATCTGCCAAAAAGTTCTGAAGATATTGACACCCGGTAGCAATGAGCACCCCCAGGGCCCAGATTTTGGTTTGGAAATACCATTCTGCAATAAAAGAAACAGAGTTTCTTAGAGTAATATCTGATGTAGGACTGAGGCAGGGAATACATAATACGTGCTTCCAGTGTTAAAGGGACACGGGATCTAACCTGAAAGATCTCCCAATGGCCAAATCTGGAACAACTAGAGCAACGGAATAAATAACATAGAACGGGATTATAACCAAAAGTATAAAGTAAATATACATGAATATACCTAATTATATAAATAATACTGAATAAATAAATGAAGGAGAAGAGACAAGGTTTTCATACAGAAGAATTCCAAGTAATGCGTGTAGATACTTCCAAGGAGGTGGAGTTTAACTGCCCTCCTTTGAGGATGGGTTGGACTCCGTTACTTGCTCTCAGAGAATGAAGAACTGGCGAGGGAAAAATCATAACATTACAATGGAGAAATCTGATAAACACTACCTGAGCCAGATGCTGAAGGTTAACACCACCAGCAATGTCATGTCGATATCATGGGCTCTCAACAGGACATACGAAAAGGACACTCATCTGTGACATTCTTTCCAGAAATCTATAATTCCAGTGCAATTATGAGAACATCAGAAAAACCCAAATTCAGACACATTCTACAAAATGCCAGATTAGTACTCTTCAAAACATTCAAGATTATGAAAAATAAGGAAAGACTGGGAAACTGTCGCAAACCAGAAAAACGAAGGAGACAGGACAAATGAATGCAGTGTGGCATTTGGGATGGGATCGTGGAACAGGAAAAGTACACTAAAGAGAAAACATGTTGAAATTTCAATACAGTCTAGGGTTTAGTTAATAGGAATGTAACAGTATTAAATATGAGGAATTTCAAAGCTGTAGTACCTATAACAAAGAAAAGATCATGTGTCTATTAGAACCATTGATACTTTCTATAATACCTAAAGCAAAGTTTTTAAGACCTTGGCTTGAGTCCTAACTTAATTGAATTACAAACCATTTTCAGAAAACTGATATTGCACAGAACTTCATTTCATATTGCTTCATTTTATTCACAGTGAACATCTGGCTGTCTCCATTTACTTTACTGAATTAAAACCAGCTCATCCTCCGGAAGCAAAAGTAACTACCATATAAGCTCACTGGCCAAAAGTTGCATAAATAAAAGCTCATGTAAAATTTCTGAAATTTTCCTCGAACTAAAAATAAGCAAAATGAGTTATTGATGACTAGATCACTGATAAGTTCACCCCAGGAGACGTTCCAGAAGCTCTGCAGATAATCATCTGTTTCCACAATAAATGTCAGCCTGTCGGCCCATGGGAAATTTCACTCTCTAAAGTGGTAACAGGTTTAGATGAATGCCAAAAATTTTCTTTAAAAGTTTCAATAGGAAGTAAAATTATTTGGATAACTCAAGGTACTCTGAGAAATGAGGTATTAAAATAGCTAAGAAGTTCATATGCTGGTGAATGATAAGAATAGGATCAAATAGTTTACAGTACCCTTTTCTCAATGAGTCCCAAGGTCCCTAACACTTAGTAGTGACAAGTTGTACACTTTTTTTTAGACACTTCCCTCTGGAGACAATTAACAGATTCAGAATCATTCTAGCTAGAGATCATTTATGCAGGGATAATAGCTGGTTATAATCCAGTATCCCATATTCTTCCTGGAATATGGGATACTAATGATTCTTGGCAGCACCAATTTCAAGAAAATGTGCTCAGCAAGATATTTTCTGAATGTGTTGGAAAATGGTTTTGGGGTGCTGGGGGAACCCTTCTACATCCCTGGGCATCAATCCCACATAGTAACCAATAAGATGCAGTGACAGCAGCTCTTTCTCTATGCAAGGCCTTCCGAAGTAGTAAAGGGCAGAGAGGGAGAGAGGGAGAGGGAGGGAAGGAGGGAGCGAGAGAGCCAGACCTAATGTCCCAAAGTACTAATCCACCACCAAGAAGACAAAATGTTTCAGTTAACTGTCAGAGGGCATCTTGTGGTGTTCGTTTCATTTTTACCAAAATACAGGTTTTTAAGTTTTATCCTTTTATTTTTATCCATTTTTATTTTACAGATTTTATATTTTAACTAAAATATTAACTTTCATTTGATCTGCTTTAAAGATCTCTCTCCAGTATGAATGAACTGAATTCCTGTGACCACAAGTATGATATTTCAAAGTACTGTCTTCATCCCTCATATAAATAACACAATGTATATAGAAGCATCGCAGTGAATTCATCCTATTGGACAACCTGGGCGCAGAATCAGACAATCCCCCAGGGGACTGCTAAGTGCTTTTTACCTACATAAATGACTGGTGATGGGGACAAGGAAAAGTTGGCCATGCACCATGGAAGGAATTTCAGGGTCTTGCATGAATCCATGCCTCTACATTTGGATGAACTCAAAGTCTAAATTTGAGGAAAACCCCAGCTCGGCCAGCAGCTGCCCTTAATAGCCTACCCTGAGTTGGGATTGTTTGGACTTCCAGTCCAGCAAGAAACCTGGCCAGATTTCTCAACATTTATAACCGGAGGCTGCTCTTACTCATTTGGTAGCCAAAACATGTCGATTCTCTTAAAGACTCCATTGAAAATCCCTAGAGGGCAGGAACTATGTCTTTTATCCCCAAATCTAGCACAGACTAGCCTGATGAACAATAAATGTTCATTGAATGAGTAAATGAATACTATTTTATCACCCAAAGCCTTTTGTGTCAAGTCTAATGCGATCCCCTCAGAATTTGCCACCAAGAAAACGTCTCTATTAAGGAACTTAAGTGCATCCAACATGAGAATTATTTAACCCATTAAGCTTACATTTTTGTCCTGGCTGCCAAATCAGAACCAAGTACAGTCATCCTCCCTTATCTGTGGTAGGGAAACTTCTGAGCCCCCAGTGGATGCCTAGAACCATCAACAGTACCACACTCTCTATTTAAAGACAGTCCCTGACTTATAGTGGTTTGACTTAGGATTTTTTCACTTTAAAATAGTGCCAAAGTGACACGCCTTCAGTATAACCCATACTTTGAATTTGGATCTTTTCCTGGGCTAGCAATATGTGGGCTGGTCCTCCCCTGTGATGCTGGGCAGGAGCCACAGCTCCCAGTCCTGCACACCATCGTGAGGGTCAATAACTATTCTGCACCCAGACACCCATTCTATTTGTCACTTTCAGTATGGTGTTCGATCAGTGACACGAGTCAGCACTTTGTAATTAAATGGGCTTTGTGTTAGACGATTTTGCCTGTCGGCTAAAGCCAGTGTTCTGAGCACATTTAAGGTAGGGTAGGCTCAGCTGTGATGTTTGGTAGGTTAGGTATACTGAAGGCACTTCAATTTACAATATTTTCAACTTATGATGGGCTTATCAGGATATAACCTCATCATAAGTCGAGGAAGATCTGTACTGTTTTTTCCTATAAAAACAGACCTATGATAAATTTGGTTCATAAGTGAGACACAGTATGGGATTAACAACAATAAATAATAATAAAATAGAACAACTATAATATACTATAATAAAATTATGTGAATACGGTCTCTCGCTCTCAAAATATCATATTGTACATTCATCAACCTTCTTGTGATGATGTGAGATGATAAAATGCCTAGAGGATGAGATGGAGGGAGGCAAATGATTTGGGCACTGTGACGGAGTGTCAGCCTGCTCTTGACCTTTTGATGATAACAGCAGAAGGAGGATCATCAGCTTCCGGACCACGGTTCACCACAGATAACCAAAACCACAGATAAGGGGGCCTATGGTACTGTGTTCAATCGCAGTAACAAGACTAACCAGATATTTTCTTTTCTGATTTTGATTCAACTTATTGTTTAATTATATTCTATTCTAAGCTGCCTCAAATTTGGAAAGATAGTAATCACCCGATTAAATTAACCTTTGGAGATATGGATTGCAACAACTGGTCCGTGGCTTCAAGAAGGTGTCCTGTTCTCCTCCAGGGACATGAACACTTCGTTTCTTCCTCTCCCTGAGAAGCCAAGGAGTGTTGTTCATGTCCTGAGGGCAGCAGATTTTGCCAGATCTCCCCCCAGGGCAGTCAGGTTTTGCTTTTACTTCCCAAAGCAGAAGGTCTTGCCTGGCTCCCAAGGAGAGAGTTGGCCCCCCTCCTTTAACCGCTAAAGCTTTTGGATTCTGAGAGGAAATGTATGTGGGTGGGCTTTGCACAGGTCCCCAGAGGCAGCTGCTCACTTGTTACCCCACTCCTGAAAGGGGCTCCCCATGGTCTTCAGACCCACCCAGTCTCCTGCATGAAGAGCCTGTGAGTGAGCGTGCTCTCCCTTTATGTCTGGACCCCAGCTATTCCGGACAGACATGCTCACTCACACCTGACCCTTAGCATCTGCTAAGATTCTAACAGATTCCTTCTTACTCACTTGGATGGTGGCTGCCTCCCATCTGTGCACTGCCAAAGGTACAGGAATTCACAGATCTGGGCTCTCCTGGAGGGGCTGGTCCCTCTCTGGAATTCCATTCGCTCAGTGGCCTTATGACCTCAGCTTTCTGATGGGCTCCAGAAAACGTATGATTTTGTAGATGATCCAGACTTTTGTCATCACGAGGGTGGGAGTGATGTTCTTTTGCAGTTTCTACATACTAAGTAGAAGCAGAATTCACCAAAAGTGGAATTTTGAACTATACTTAGGATGTGTGCATCAACTGTTTTGCTATCCTCTCTCAGCTGTAGATTCATGTTCTTCTGCCCCCCTTGCCTTCCTTGAGTCCAACAGCATGCAGTGGAAGCAACTGGCTCGGCCAGGGATCCAATCCTTTGCCAGGGTTCGCATACCAATCAGACCCATGACCTGGGTTTTATGAGTACGGCGCCTCCCGCGCCTGAGAAACCAGCCACCCCGATGTGAAGTCGGATTACACGACAGGAGTGGGAAGAGCTGCCTCCTACACAGTTATCGCTTTTCATATCAAGGTTATATTTTGGCAAGATCTCATAAATTCTCATAATAGGATCTTTGACCCACATGGTACAAAGCGAAATAGAGACGACTTGTTCTAGTAATTAATATTTAGTCATTTGATCGACACAGCCGATCCAAATAATTTAAGCCTCCGTGCAATTAACTCTCTAAAGTTACCATGAACTTGGTTTATACGGATTAGTATATAACAGAAGGTGACTTTTTCTTGAGCTTGATCAATCGGGAAAATATGTCCTGAAGTCTACGTGGAAAAGGAAGGTTTGGTGTTTTTCTAAAAGCTATTTTTTCAAAGTATAGAGGCCACTATAAATATATCTTTACCAATAATGAACTTTCTTACTGTCTTTCTGTTTCTATGTTTACTTGTCCTTGTATGGTTACTGTTTCTGGCTGGTGTTATTTCAGGCCTGGAAAGAGAAAGCAAAATGTCCATTTGAGCTATCATAATACCACAGTGTGATTAACACCAGCTTTCATTAAGTCACCTGAAGATTGTATCAAAAAAAAAGGAATTATATTATTTAAAGTTTTGAAGCAAGTGGTCTTCAGTTTAAATAATGGCAGATGACTTGTTTTTTTCCTAATAAAAGTTCAAAATACGGTTACTCTGTTATAGGGGCCCCCATGCTACCACTTTTTCTGAAGCAATTTTTTGTAGTTTAAATTACAAATACCAGAAGTTGAATGTTTATAATCAAAGCCTTAAATTCTGGTTTCACAAATCCCAGACTGCCAAATAGGGAGCACATACCTTTTTAATTGAGTACTACAGCCAGAGGTCCTGGGCAGAGCTAAGAGGAAAGACTTGTAATAATGGGGGGTAGGGGTGCTTCTACCAACAGGATCCCCCCGGGGATCCTCCAAGGAGGTGGACCTGGGCCCAACTTGGAGGTGATAGATTATTCTAGAAGAGCAGATGGGAGGGATCACGTCTGATAGAAAAAGCATTCACTTTTGAACTTACGACTGTGTTAGTTGAATAGAGCAAAAGTCTGTCTGACTTCCTTATGTACCCAACTTAGTGAGTTTTCTTTTGCAGTTCAAGAATGACAGAGCAAGCAAGCATGTGTTTCTGGAAGCCAGACAAGTCCAAACCTCTCTCTGCAGAAGAGATGAAGAATAATTCTATATCTAAAATGAAAGCCAATCCTTTGTTAGATTAGAAAGACATTTATAAGGGGGGAAAAAAGGCCAGATAGATAAGTATTTTACCTCTACCAAATTATATTGTAAAGTATAACTTTTAAACAAGGGTAATAGCTTTCTTTAAGCATTTGTAACAAATCACCCAATTTCACAATCTCATTTCTTATGCTAACTAACTCTTATCAATTAGCTGACTATTTATTCTTTAACGATGAGTTATTTGGAATGTAAATTTTTTTTAAAAATTAAAATTTTCTTACAGGCCTTCCCTCAATTTTATCATTCATTTCAAATCATTTAAGATTTTATTTGATCAGACCCTTCCTAACTGACAGAACATAAAATATGTTTTGAGAGAAAATATGCTCCTTGCAATTATTTAAGTTCAATGTCAGAAAACTATTAAGATTTTCCATCGCCTTGCTTTGTTCAGATGTGTATAAGCTATTTCAAAATCGCCTCACTTTTTATTTTAGTTCCTTTGTTTTAAAAGGCTCTGAGCATGACTTCATTTACTTAGGACAGAATCGAAACTGATCTAAACAAGATCTAAAACTACCAACCAAGACATTGTCTCTAAAGGAGCCACTGGGGCTTCTGACGTGGCCAGTTCACGTCGGCATGTCTTCAATATCCTTTAGGCACATCTGTTCCATGGATTGATTTGGACAACAAAAGGCTTGTGAGAGCCTAGAAGACATTGAGGTTGCCACCAAACATGAATTCAATTCCCCTGTCTTTGAACGAGCCTCCCAAGACACATTCTATGCATTTGGTTCCATGTGGAACAGTTTAAGCAATTCAAGAGGACTTTGCTATTAGATCAAAAGTATATTTCCAGATGCCACTTTAAAATAACAAACAGAGCTTTATAGTTTATTTCCCAATAGAGGCAGCATTTGGAACAATGCTTATCACCAAGAGCTCCAGCTTCTGCTGATTAAAAACAGTAATCTGGTCTTTTGAAACAGCTACCAAAATATTTTGTACCAATCAAAAGAGAGTTGGTAACAGAGTCCATTAAGTGCCCTCCCTCCCTCGTCCCTCTGCTAAGGCATGGTCCCTGTACTTCCAGAGGAGGAAATGAGCGACATGAGCAGGTAAGAATCTGTGTCTGGAAAAGCTACTTTTATTAGAAAAAAAAAAGAGAGAGACAAATGAAAGTCAGTTAAAAGAAAGAGTATGGATTTCAGGTATAGGGTTTCCTCTTCAGTATTTCTGCTTGGTTTTTTCACTAGGCCCTTCTCTAATTCACTCAGCCAAAGTCACCCACCTCTTCTTGGCATTTCCATGGAACTTGACTTAAGTGATCCCCTGAGTGAGGATTCTCAGAGTGATCACTCTGAAGAGAGTGATATCGTTGTATTCGGGAGATTTCTCTCCCAAAGTAAGCTCCAGGTTCTTCGGGCATCTGAAACACATCTTCATATTTGTGTCTGCCTTATTGTCTTCCAAATACAGATCCCTTGCATGGTCACTACTGAATAAATATTGAGTTGAAGTAAAACGGGATGGAATGGATGAAAGGGACACTAAAGAATGAAGATGGACACAAATATTTATTCAAAATCAAAAGAAGTTAAAAATATATATTCAGAGAATAAAGAAACTTGTTCTAATTCTTCAGTGCAACTGAACAGGGAATAGAAGAGTGATTCTTCTTCTTTTAAAGATTTTATTTGTTTAATAGAGAAAGAGAGAGAGAGAGAGCACAGAGGAAGAGGGAGAGGGAGAAGCAGACTCCCCTCTGAGCAGAGAGCCTGATGCGGGGCTTGATCCCAGGACCCTGAGATCATGACCTGAGCAGAAGGCAGACGCTTAACCGACTGAGCCGCCCAGGCGCCCCAAAGAGCTATTCTTTTAAAGGAAAGTATTTGAGATCCATCACATCTATTCACTTCTCTCTCTTATAAACTAAGGTCGCATGTGCAGCAGGGAGGAAGCCAGTGCTTCTGTTCTGAAGATCAGTTGCAATTAGAGCTCCACTTATATTTCTGTTCCCCAACCTAGGTGCCCAGCTGTAGAACATCAAAGAACATGGGTGGAGATGATTAGAATCTGAAATAGTTATGGGCGAAGTCTTCAGTCTGACTTATCCCCTATTAATTTAGCTCAGACTTTTCATCCATCCCTAGAAAGAAAAAAAAAAAGATAGAAAGGGTGAAAGAAAAGCCAACTTCTTTTCCAAGTGGCAAGAAGAACGCAATGAAAATGTCTTCATATATTCTTCAAAATCTCACCCAGGAAAGCCACTTTAAACACTCAAGGTAGAACATGATACTCTTGGATTGTTCCAGAAGTGTGCTCAATCGTAACAATCTAAATGGCTCCTTGGCAATAAACAAACAAAAATATAAATAGTGTTGCTTCAGCATTTTTAAATGATGATAGCCTAGAAATGCTCCTCCCCTCCCCCCAAAAAAAGATTAGTCTGTATGTTAGACAGGTGTACGGGATAGACGGTCTTTCTTGATCACTGAAAATAATATTCCCTTTCTCACTAACGTAATCCAGAATAATGTCTCATATTATTATGACACTTTCAGAAAGAAAACACCTGTGTGTTTCACCTGGCACCATTTAAAACTTGTTAACAAGGTGGTGACAAGGAATCGGATGCCATTTAGCAGTGGTAGCTACATGTTTCCGATAAACAAAACGGATTTTGATCTCCCCAGTGCCTTGTTTGCCAGCACTTTAAATACGTGCCTTTCCTTTAGTGAGAGGTAGGATCACTGTTCTTTGCCAGCAGGTGGTGCAAAAACCATATTGTAGAAAATATTCACAGAAAAATAACAGGACATCTCAAATTGGGTACTCATGGTACCCGTAGGCATTGTTTTTGGAAGAAGTGATGGTAGAGCTCCTTTTTTTATCATCAGTTTATATGCTCCTTCTACAACGCATCACCTTTTTCCAACCCGATCCACCTTGCGAATTCCACACATTTGGCTGGACATAAAGTTGAATTATTTTAGCATTATTTATTAGATTTCACCTAATTTCTTCTTTTCCCAGCTCCTTGAAGTTAGCTTCAGGCCTGCACAGGATCATCAGCTGTTCCCAAGAGAGGCAAGTTATTTGTGATGTGACCCCGAGAACTTCACACTCTTCTTCTCACCTTACTGGTAGGGCTCAAGTTTAAATCAGGGTCCTGTGATCTGATGGATCCTGTCTACTAAGCTTATGTATCCCTTTCTCTGCCTCACTCTCTGCTTCCCTTCAGGGATGAGATCCCATATAATCAAGACTGGTCCAAAGCATCTACTATTGTTATTATTTAGTGACAGACACCTTGAATCACAAAATGTTCTGTGAAGAATAAACAAAATCAGCTCAAAAATGTAAAACACTTTGTAAATTAAAATGAACGCAGAACTTATGAATAGTTTAAAATCTGGTTGATTATTTTTTATATGACCTCCTTCAAATTCCTTAACTCTTCTATGCTTCAATTTATTTCTTTATTTACTCATGTTTGCCACCTGACAAGGGAGGGTGTAGGGTAAGTCTAATGAGCACCAGAGGAAAAAAAGAGTAAACAAGACCCAAATTTAATTATTGCCCTGTTCCAGGCACTGGGCTTTTGACTTTCACAAACTTCAGTGAAACAGCTACCAAGGGGTTGTTCTGGAATTCAAATTCAAGTCTTGGGTCTCCCAGTGTGTTTTTTTTCACATACTGATCAGTAAATGCTAATTCAATC
This sequence comes from Potos flavus, assembly GCA_028534135.1. Taxonomy (NCBI): domain Eukaryota; kingdom Metazoa; phylum Chordata; class Mammalia; order Carnivora; family Procyonidae; genus Potos; species Potos flavus. The sequence goes on along the minus strand of CM052883.1, from coordinate 69,026,614 downwards.
TTGGGTTACAGGCTCTAGTATTCAGACCGGAGAAAGACCACAGGTTGTAAGTGACACTCAATGCTATGGTCCTCCCTTTGATAATGCCGTTGTCACAGGGATACTGAGCAGAGGAAAATCCCCCTTCTGGACACACATGCACACACATACACACAAATGAGTTCACTTTAAAATGGACTTCAATTTTCCAAATGATTGAATGATCCTAGAAAGACTGGACCTCCTGCTGTGTGTCACAGAGACAGCTGGCTGTCTTTGAATCAACTATCTGCTTCCTTTCAACTTGTATCAGCATAGCACTAAGTACTCAGACTCAAGTAGGAGAGTAGACAAGGTTTCCCTCATTCCCCACTTTTCCGTGAGAGTCAAAGATACCCTTGGATAACCTAGATTAAGGCTTTAAATGATCTCACTGCCACCTGGACCACTTCCAAAATCTGCCTCTTCAGCTTCAAAGCCCATGCTTACGTTCCCTGCTAACTCACTTCTCTTATCAGCACCTGCATTCCACAGGGGCTGGCTGGCTCCTAGTAAACTCATTCAACCTGCCCTCCTCCACTTCTCTGTTCTCACCACCAAGCCCTTATAAAGGAACCACTCTGGGGACCTGAACGGTCTCCTGCCTCCAGCCTCTAAGATTCCTAGGTTCTCAGATGAACCCTTATTTAGTTATGGTTGTGTTTTTGTGCATTTACCTTTCACAAAAAAAAATTTAGGGCAGATCAGATTTATCCCCAAAAGTTATTTTCTCCAACCTAATTCTATCCAAACCCAGAATTTTATATGCCCTATAAATGCTGGATTTTTATTTACCTATTGTGGGAATATAGGTTTTCTCTATAATCCTATAAACTTGCATTAGATAGCATATTTTGTATTGATTCACATTATCCACTGTCTCTCATTATATTTGCAGATGTCCTACCTTAAGACACTTCCTGGTCCTAAAACGTTCTAACGTCACACTTAAGAATCTAAATGTTTGATATGCATTTTATTCTTTTCATTGTTAATTCTACTGGTGCCTAGTTTTTCTACTCAACTTTTGCACTAAGTTTATCAAATGAATGATCCAGGTGATAGAAGAGCCCATATATTATTTTTTATATTACCCATGTTGTTCAGTAAATGTTTACTAAATATCGACCAAAATACAAGACACAGAGCTTAGCCCCAGGAAAGAATAAAATTAAAAAGGGATATCTCAGCCCTACGGGAGTTAATCATTTCAAAAAGGGAAAAGATTAAGAGTGTACACACAACTCCACTAAGAAGCAGAGTGGGAGTAAGCCTATCTCAGAGGCATAAACAAAGTGGTCTAGAAACACAGGGAGGGAAGGATTTTTTGGGTAGAGTGTAGGCTCTGATCCCTAAATGCTAATTCAATCTTAGGTTACAGGCTCTAGCAGAAAATGAATCGGCAAGGGGATGGGGGCCAGGCAATCTGTGCCATTTGAGGATAATGGCATTCAAATGGCAGAAATGAACAGAGGGGACATTCCAGGCAGGGGAACAACATGGCCAAATCAAAGACGAGAGGACCTGGCACGCTGGGGAGCCACAAGGAACTTCTTCCTGGAGCCTGCCACTGCTTGGGGAGAACAGAGACAGATAATACAATAGCTACTGGATGGCAAAGGAGGGCATGGGTTCAAGAGTAGTTAAAGAATAATCGCCAGAATTTGGCATGTCATTGGGTAGGAGACCATGAGTCCATAGTGCCCTTCCTAAGCACTAGGCAACGTTTTAAATGTAAAACCTTTATCAAATTGCACTGTATTTGTTTACACATATATCTTGTTCCTTACTTACATCTTACTCCTTAAGAAAAGTAACAGGGTCTTGTTTTCATCTTTGCACTGATGTTCATATTTGGTTGCATTGATAAAGGCATATAAATATCACCGTTAGAGCATTACTAATTTAAATCAGAGATAGATGAGGTGCCAAGGGAGAGAGGAAAGAGAAGACCAAAGATAGATCTCCCCTTGAGGGGATACCTCTATTGAAAGGATAGGAGAAGATGGAAGAAATAATTGAAGGAGGGGCCAGAAAGAGAAGAGAGGAGTGCCAGATGACAGCTACGTCACACAAGCTGGGAGCTCAGTGGTGCCTTGTGCCGAGAGAGGCAGGGATGGAAAACTCTCATAAATGCCTAAGGACCCCCAGGATGCTTGGTGTTGGCCGGGTAAGATACAGCAGGGGAAGCAGGGATCACGGCCTCATCTTAAGGGG
>CM052883.1:68923942-69023879 GCA_028534135.1 Potos flavus | reverse complement strand
CTTGATAAAAATGCTCCATCATGTAGGGATAGAGGGAACATACCTCAACATCATAAAAGCCATATATGAATGACCCACAGTGAATATCATCCTCAACAGAGAAAAACTGAGAGCTTTTCCCCTAAGGTCAGGAATTTGACAGGGATGTCCACTCACACTACTGTTGTTCAACATAGTACTGGAAGTCCTACCCTCAGCAATCAGACAACAAAAAGAAATAAAAGGCATCCAAACTGGCAAGGAAGTCAAACTTCATTCTTCATAGATAACATGATACTCTATGTGGAAAACCCAAAAGACTCCACCAAAAAATTGCTAGAACTGATATAGGAATTCAGCAAAGTCATGGGATAAAAAATCAACACACGGAAGTCTGTTGCATTTCTATACACTAACAATGAAGCATCAGAAAGAGAAATCAAGGAAATGATCTCATTTACAATCGCACCAAAAACTGTAAGATACCTAGGAATAAACCTAATTAAAAGATCTGTAATCTGAAAACCATAGAATACTTGTGAAAGAAATTAAGGAAGACACAAAGAAATGGAAAAAATTCCATGCTCATGGATTAGTAGAACAAATATCGTTGAAATGTCTATGCTACCCAAAGCAATCTACACGTTCAAGCAATCCCTCTCAAAATACCATAAACATTTTTCACAGAGCTGGAATAAAAAAACCCTAAAATTTGTATGGAACCAGAAAAGACACAATAGCTACAGTAATGTTGAAAACAAAAACCAAAGCTGGAGGCATCACAATTCTGGACTTCAAGCTCTTCTACAAAGCTGTAATCATCAAGACAGTATGATACTGGCATAAAAACAGACACATAGACTAATGGAACAGAATAGAGAACTCGGAAATGGACCCTCAACTTTATGGTCAACTAATCTTTGACAAAGCAGGAAAGAATATCCAATGGAAAAGAAAGACAGTCTCTTCAACAAATGGTGTTGGAAAAACTGGACAGAAACATGCAGAAAAATGAAACTGGACGACTTTCTTACACCAGACACAAAAAAAAATTCAAAATGGATGAATGACCTACAAGTGAGACAGGAATCCATCAAAATCCTGGAGGAGAACACAGGAAGCAACCTCTTTGACCTCAGCCACAGCAACTTCTTGCTAGACATGTCTCCAGAGGCAAGGGAAACAAAAGTAAAAATGAACTATTGGGACTTCAAGATAAAAAGCTTCTGCACAGCAAAGGAAATGATCAACAAAATTAAGAGGCAACCTATGGAACAGGAGAAGATATTTGCAAATGTCTTATCAGATAAAGGGCTAGTACCTAAAATCTCTAAAGAAGTTATCAAATTCAACACCCAAAAAAAATAAAAAATCCAGTCAAGAAATGGGCAGAAGACATGAATACACATTTCTCCACACATTTCTCCAAGAGACACATCAAAAAATGCTCAACATCACTTGAGATCAGGGAAATTCAAATCAAAACCACAATGAGATACCACCTCACATCAGTCAGAGTAGCTAAAATTAACAATACAGGGAACAACAGATGTTGGCAAATATGCAAAGAAAGGGGAACCCTCCTACACTGTTGGTGGGAATGCAAGCTGGTGCAGCCACTCTGGAAAACAGTATGGCGTTTCCTCAAAAAATTAAAAATAGAGCTACCCTATGACCCAGCAATTGCACTACTAGGTATTTAAACAAAGAATAGAAAAGTAGTGATTTGAAGGGACACATGCACCCCAATGTTTACAGCTGCAATGTCCACAATAGCCAAAATATGGAAAGAGCCCAGATGTCTACCAATAGATGAATGGATAAAGAAGATGTGGTATATACATACAATGGAATATTACTCACTTATCAAAAAGAGTGAAATCTTACCATTTACAACAGTGTGGATGGAACTAGGGGTGTTATGCTCAGTGAAATAAGTCAGTCAGAGAAAGACAAATACCATATGATTTCACTCATATGTGGAATCTAAGAAAAAAATGGATGAACATTGGGAAAGGGAAGGAAAAATAAAATAAGATTAAAAAACAGAGAGGGAGGCAAACTGTAAGAGACTCTTAACTCTAGGAAACAAACTGAGGGTTGCTGGAGGGGAGGTGGGTGGGGGATGGGGTAACTGGGTGATGGACATTAAGGAGGGCACATGACGTAATGAGCACTGAGTGTTACATGCAACTGATGAATCACTACATTCTACCCCTGAAACTAATAATACACTATATGTTAACTAAATTGAATTGAAATAAAAAATTTTGAAAAAGTTTTTAAAATATGATGGCCAACACTACATGGATCAAACAAATCCTACCTCACCTGGAGACAGCCAGTGTAGGATGTCCAGGCAAGAGGGAGAGGGTGGAGAGAACAGATGCTGGAGGAGTTGTTCAATGGTTAGTGAATCATCGAGACAAGACAGGACACAAATCCCATTACATGGGGCTAAGCAGTGAGTTGAGCATTGAGGAAATGGAGGCACAACCCATGGTGAGCCACACTCCCTTGCAGGTCTCTTGACTTCCTGAGCGGTGAAGATCCGCCATCATGGAAAAGCCTGCCTCAAAGGCACACAACGGGAGTTACTGGCTCAGAACAGCTCAGGTGGCTCCATTTCCCTATTTATAGAAAGCTTGGTGCAGAAGGAAAAAGAGAAGTTATTATACGGCTAAAAGCCTTACTACAATACCTGCAGGGGCCAGAGAGCCGAGACTGGATTTAATCAGCTAAGGTCATACCCATTAGCATCCATTAATGTGGTTGCTATCTTGGTGTCTTTTGAAGTTCCACATGGTCCAGGCAGATCCTTTCAAACCCTGAGTGATTTCGTTTTGGCTGTTGCGGGCTGGGAAGCCAAGATGAGAGCCCCAGGAGACTGAGGATACAATGTGCAAGCTGGGTCATTGCCATGGCTAAGCAAAGCCTCACAGTGGAAGCAGGCAGCTGAATCTAGTCAGTGAGGTTAGTCTGGCCTTTCAGGGGGCCTTCGCTTGTCAGGACACCTGGGTGTTAGTTCTGCAGTGAGGACTAAGTAACCAGGGTGACTTGCTTGTCTCTTCCAGAATTTGCTTACCCCATCTATAAAATAGAAATAATGATAACAAGGCTAAGACCTGGTGCAGGAGGTTTCCTGTATTTATCATAGTGTAACATGAAATTGAATATTTAATAAACGTGTGTGTGTGTGTTTAATGGAGAGCTTCTACCACAAGTGAAAAAAAAATTTTTTTTAAGATTTATTTATTTGACAGAGAGAGAGTGAACGGGGTGGGGGAGGGGCAAAGGGAGAGGGAGAGAGAGAAACTCAAGCCAACTCCACACTGAGCGCAGAACCTGACACAGGGCTCAATCTCATGACCCTGAGATCAGACCTGAGCCGAAGCCAAGAGTTGGATGCTTTAAGGGACTATGCCACCCAGCCAACGCCAAGTGAAAAAAATTTTTAAACTGAGATATTTTTTTTCCTCTCTTCTTTTAGTCCATTATCTCCAAATCACGGGATAGACAGACATCACACATAGCCAATGAGCTATTTACAACCACAGTCTCCATCTCATTGGAAACATTCATAATTGTTTCATTTCAAAGACAGTGCTATTTAAAGGTTATGAAGTATCTTATTGGAAAGCTCTAGTAAACATATCTTATTTCACTGACCATTTCTGGAAAGTTACTTCAGAATTGACTAAGATGATACAGAGCAGTTCTCCTTCACTCAAAAGAAACCAAGGGTAATTTAGTAGCTGAAGGTTGAAACCAGATAATGTTGCCAAAACAGTATGAAGCCTCTAACTCAGGACCTTACTTTAACCAATGGTGATAATTCTCATTTTCAGGAAAGCTAAGTCCAAGTTAGGGTTTCTGAAGTTCTCCCTAAATGAACAGTTGGTCCGCTTTGTGTTTAATCTTTCCCACTGCTTTGATGTATGGATTTGTTTATTTTGTAATCATTTTGTTTAAAGGCCCTCTGTGATTATTTGACTGCTACGCTCATTCTTGAAATCCTTGGGATTTTCAAAACTACCTGTCACAGTCGATTGGTAGGACGATTCTGCCAAAAGAGGATAATGGGATTAAAATACCACACACATGCAAGGAATATCTAGGAATATAGTGGAGTCAATTTGAATATATACTAAATAGAGCATAAATGCATTGGATAGAATGCAGATGTAAATTCATTCAGACTCCGGGCTTGTCCATTCAAAGTGCCTCTTTCCTCCAGCTAGTGCTTTTGGGTGGCCCTGGAGACATCTATCTCCTTTGGGATAATTCTACCCCAGGACTACAGCTGGGTGAGAGCCTCGGGCAACAACACATTGTTTTGGCTTTCCACATACAAAGAAATATTCTTGCAGACATGAGGAGTTTCCTCACAGCAAAACTCTTTTGCCCTTAGGACACCATTTGCCACCTCCACAGGCACCAGTTCATCTGTTTCAAAGCAGAGGAATGCCTTCATGGTGACTGAGGAAGCTCTGGGAAGGGGTGTCAGGTGAGAAGGCACACGGAAAGCTGGTGAAGTTTGCTCCTGAACTGTGACTGGCCTCAGGAACTTGACACATTTCTCATTTGCCACTTTCCCAACTAAAATGCTTGCTATAGATTAACTGTGTCCCCCCAAAATTCATAGGTTGAAATCCCACCCCCAAATTAGGAGGTGGGGACTTTGGAAGTGATTACGAATAAGATTAGTGCCCTTTTAAAAAAGACCCCGGAAAGTCCCCTTGCCCCATCCATGCATTCAGGATATTTTCCCTCTTTTTACTGATTTCCATTCCTATGCTGAACAGAAATCTCTAGTAAGCTTCGGGCATCATTTTGAAGCTCTGGTATGTCCTGGATATCTCTCATCACCGTCTTTTTTCTATAATGTCTTTGCCTCAGTCAATGACTCTACAAGATTGCTGACGTGATTCTTTACTAAGCTGCTTCTTGAAGGGTAAACGGCCCCTGTGTGTGCTCAGGAAAACAAAAAGTAGCAAGTGGAGTGACTGAGTTAACATAAACTCCAGTGCTCCTGGCTTCAGTGAAGGTTTCTTGAGCTCCTGCTAGAACATGTCTCTGCAGCTACTTAATTACAATGGTGTATTTCTTGGTGGTCCTTCACAACAACGACCTTCCTTCCATAACTCATTGTTTCCCTTGACAAACAGCTTTGAACCATCATTCTATATTCATCCTCTTATAGAACTGGATCAGATAATATTATTTCATGAGCCTAATCTGGTAGATCAGGAAGTTAAAGAGCAGGATCTCCAACAATCCTTCCAACTCTGAAGATTAGGGCCAGCAGGGAGGTGAAGGTACCACTTATGATTTGAAGTTGTTTCATCTAGAGAAAAAAAAAAAACCTCAAAGGGATTACTTAATAATTATTGGCAAGGTCTGTAAAGCATGGCATGCCCTCGGTGATGCTGATTTAAGATAGGGGAGGATGAGAGGGTCTAAAATCAGTGGTTCTCACAAGTGAGGGTGCTTGGAGATATTTTTCCCCATTTCACCTGGAGGCTTGGGAACAGCACTCCTCCCGTGTAGTGGGTAGAGGTCAGGATATTGCTGGACAGCCCCACCCCCCAAGAATGTCAGTAGTGTGAGACCGACTCCTAAGGAGACTCAAATTAGGTTGAGGGAGTGGTCTCCAGAGCACTGCTTAGTAGATTGAACCACACGATTGAGGGAGTTTTCCCAATCCTTTTTTTTTTTTTTTGAAGTATAATTAACATGCAATGTTATATTAGTTTCACATGTACGACATATTGATTCAACAATTCTATACATTACTCAGTGCTCCCCACAGTAAGTGTAGTCACCATCTGTTACCAGACAGTGTTATTACCATCTTCTTGATTATCTTCGCTATGCTGTACTTTCAGTCTCCAAGACTTATTTATTTTGCAACTGAAAGTATTTCACCCATTCCCCCACCTCCACTTCTCCTCTAGTAACTACCAGATTGTTCTCTGTGTTTAAGAGTCTGTCTTTTTTGTTTGTCTCTCTTCTTCTTTGCTTGCTTGTTTATTTTGTTTCTTAAATTCCACATGAGTGAAATCATAGGGTATTGTCTTTCTCTGTCTGACTCGTTTAATTTTTGATATGAAAGATACAGAAGCAACCATAGATGAATGGATAAAGAGGATGTGGTACCTGTATATATATAATGGAATATTACTCGGTCATAAAAAGGGTCACATCTTGCCCTTTGCAAAAACGCGGATGGACCTAGAGGGTATAACGCTATGTAAAGTAAGTCAGAGTTTTCCCAATCTTATGATCTAGAGAAAATGGTTGGGGGTGTGCTGATGGTTATTCAGATTCTTTTGTCCCCAGTTGCTGATGCTATAAAATCATTATAAACTAACAAAAACATCTTTACTTCATGGCTACATGTAGTTACATCAATCCCTTCACATGTTGCTCTCCCCTTTGGCAAGATTTGGGGGAAACCAGACTTGTAGAAGGTTTTCTGAAGACCCATCTACTAGACATTTTGATCTGGATTTTTTTTTTCTCCTCTTCATTTTCTGTACTGATTGAACTGTGTATTAATGTTATCTTTACTCTGCTGTAAGGTGTCAGAAGACATTTAGGGCATAATATATGTCATTTAGGTTAATAACCCCAGTCATCATTAGATCTGAGGTGTGTTTTATCTGCCCACCATGCCTTAAATTGTAGACTCCATAATAAATAAATTTATCATGGAAGCATTTTCTGTTGAGTTTAACATGTTTTGACCTGCTCAGTCCACAGGAAGCCAGAAGAGAAAATTGTAAATAGATTTTAAAAGGCTTTTCAGTTCAGTGCAAACAGTAATCCACATTCAGGGTTAAACCCTGAAATTCCAGAAAGATTTGAAGGTTTTATAAGGCTTACCCATCCATTATGTTAATTTCTTTTTTTTTTTTTTTTTAGTATCTACCTTATGTGCTTTGAAAGAAAATTATCAGAGTGAAAGATATTTTTAAAACCAAGATTTTGCCAATATATGTAGCTTATTTCACTAACACGCAAATAGTTGTGGCTTTTGGGGCTATTATCTTTCAAACTAAATTAGATGGCAGTAAGTTGGCCAGGATGCTGTCTTAGGTGAATAAGAGTTCTCTGGGGGAACTAATTATCTAGGACACTGTGTGACATAGCATTTAAAATCCATAACCAAAGTTAGACTGTCTGAGTTCAAATCCAGCCTTACCACTTCCTTTGGAAGATGGCGGAAGTGTAGACATGTTATTCATTTTCTCCATGTCTCAGTTCCTCTTGTGTGTAAAATGGGAATAATAACCGTATCTCCCTCATAGGTAACTGTTAGAATTAAATTGGTCAAATCAGTGATTTTCAAAGTGTGACCCACAAACCAGCAGCAACAGCATTACCTGGGGGCTTACTAGAAATGCAGATTTTCTGGCCCTACCAGACCCGCTAAATCAGAAGGCGTCCAGGTAGTTCTGAAGCATCCAAAAGTTTGAGAAACCAAGTTAAACTACGTAAAATGTAAAACAGTGGCTGGAAAATAATATGCATTCAATATATGTTAACTATTGTTCTCGGCAAATCTTTGTAAGCTTTTCTAAAATATTTTACTACGTCTTTATTTATTTTAAAACATCTTTTAAAACACCTATTTTTGAAACGCCCTGGCTTTCATGTACTCCTGGCTTTTAGTCAAGCATGAAGTGATTCACTCCTTCCACATCCCTCTCCCTTCCTGTTTTCTAGGCTTTTCTATCACTCTGTGCTGGCCTCCTGAGGCTCTCATCTTTCCTCTGTGAATCCTGTACAGGTCTTGTCACTATGGGGTGAGTTTTCATTGCTTTCTCTGGTACCTATGATTATGTGAGAAGGGGAATGTTCCCCAGTGCCAGAAAGTGCAAATACATTTTCATAGTTTCCTCTAGAAAACAGATCTGCTGCTTTGTCATTTATCCCACTGCACAACACCAGGGGGCGCCATTCATTCTCTATTCTATATAATCCTGCTCAAGGTATCATCCTAAAGGACATTTTTAGGACAAATAAGGAGGGAAAATGATGACCCAATGGCACTGAGATTAGTATTTTGGGGGAGGTGGGTCTTTTTGGCACTTCTCCTCAAAGTGTTAACCTTGCTCATACAGCAGAGCTGGAAAGGTTCATTTGGGACTTAGAACCATGTAAAAAGCAAAGATGCAATGTCATTGCTTAGCGAAGGACTTCTGATGGGAAAGCCTGGTTTTGAGGGGCTCGGATACCAGTGGGATTCCTATCCTCACTAGGTTCACAAATTAATTTAACTGACAGAGAAGAGAACAGCAAGCTTCCTTCCAAAGAGTACAGAAAAGAGAGAGGAAGGAGAGAGAATGCCTTTACAGTGGAAAAATCTAACAAACACCAACTCAGCCAGGTGACCTAGGTCAGTATCAACAGCCACAGATTCACTGATAGTACACATCCTTGATTATATATCCTTGTATTTTAGATCCAGCCTACACTTCTAGCTTTACTTCTTCTGTTTAAACATTATATGTCAGCCACCATGACTATAATCTTCTTAAGGTCATGTTTTACTGTGTTTATTCTCTGCAGTCTTACACATAGGATGTGCTTAATTCTTTGAGAAATTGACAGAAAGGGAGAAGAAGAAAGGGAGAGAAATAATCTTTTGGAAACATAAATGGATTTCCTAGAAGATACAATAGATAAAATTGAGGTCATAAGGTACACATTAAGGAAAATTTCTACCTGAAGAAACTTACCAAATAGACATGATGGTGACAGAAAATAGTGGTGTTTCATTTACTGTAAAAGATTTAGCAAATCAATTGGACACATTGGCTTTGAAGATAAAGGGTCAAGCCAACAAATCAAACTGCAGAAGAAAGATGGAGAGAGTTTGAATGCCTAAGAATATCACTGAGCTGCTAAATTAACCACTGAACTTCCTGATTTCTGTATTTCTTACTGTGCAGGAGGATAATGAGGTTGTTGGTTGGGTATTGTTGGTTGCTATTGTATTATTTGTAATTGGAATTGTCTTAACTGTCAGAAACTCACTCATTGTCAATAACCCTTTTAGCCCCACTGGTGCCATTATTTCATCTCTACCAAATAGAAAATTTATTTGAGCAGGGAAAATAATTACCACATTTTTCTAGTTGTGATTATTTTTCCATAATACAATGTTTCTGAAATCGTGATACAACTTACAATCAAATGTAAGCATCTGATACGTAAAAGTTCCTTTTTTCCTTAAAAATATTATTGAATTGATGGTGCAGATTACAACAGTTGTGTTTTAAACACTAGCAAATGTGGTAACAGACTCAGCTTTACCCCAAAGAAGAGAGAGAATAGAGAAAATGTCTAAAGAACTTGGTCGGGATATATTTAATATGAAGTCAAAGGTTTTAATCTCAGAGTAAGATTAAGATTAATCAACAATTATTTAATTTGATCCCTTTATATACACACACATACACACTCGCATATGTCTATTCATATGTAAACCTACATAAAAAAAGATGGAATAGGGTCCAACACAATAATCCTAGAATTGCAGGGCTTAAAGAGGCAAACAAGAGTAAATATAAGGCCCCCTATTTATGGTACAATAAGAGCAGAGATGTTAAATGAATTGATCTGATTTACAAAGATCCATGTAGGGAGACAACTAATCTTTTTGTTTCTATTTTTGCAAAAAGATCTTTCCAGTGATTTTTTAAAAAACATGATATCTTGTAATTTCCAAGTAAAATAATCATCAGGTTGTATTTCTATCAATATAGTGCAGAGAAATCATGTTCTTTCAGGCCATTTACAATTATGACCTTTGTGTGGGATTCTGGATAGTTGTGTTACAGTGCCCTTTGTTTGGAATTTAACTAGTAAAGGACACAGAAAAAAAAACCCTAAAACAGGAAGATAATATTACTAAATCTATATTTTAATGACTTTGAAAATGAACGCAAAACAGAAACTATTCTAGAAGATGATTATGATTGACTCAAAAATTATATAAATCTCAAAAGAAAAAACTTTGCAGTCATTAAAAAAAACAAGTCAGTGGGGAAGGAATAAGAAAACCATGACCAAAGCACCAGGCCACCTTCAGATTATTCTACAAACAAATTTACTAAATTCAGGAAAAGGTGTCCTCCTTAATGAACTGACTATATTTGAAATAAGAAGTGGAGAGCTCATCAATTCATTTTGTGATGCAACTATAACCCTAAATATAATCAGATAATGACAGTGTCAAAATAAAAATTGCAAGGCGGTATCACTGGTTAACATAGGTATAAAATTCTGAACATTAGCCAACTGAATTCACCAATGCAGTGTTCTATTTCTCCATTGCTTAAAAATGTTGTCTTTTTGGATCCACTTTATGGGAGTATAAGTTCCATACTATAGAGTTTACATATAGTAATATATATAACTTATATACGTAAAATTTATGTGTATATAATAAATATTATCTCCCAGTCTGTGGTTACCTTTTAATTTTTTACAATACTTTGAAGAACAGAAGTTTTTAATATTGTTATCAGTATTTTATTTTATTCTTCGTGTTTCAGTGTTCTAACAAATTTTTGCTATCCCAAAGTCACAAAAGCTATTCCTCGTGTTTCCTTCTATAAGTTTTACAATTTTAAATTTATGTTCCAGTGTATGATCTATTCTGAGTTCATATATTAAAGTAAAGGTCATACTGAAGTGAAATCCACTTATTCCAGTACTATTCGCTGAAAAGATAATCCTTTCTCCATTGAATTGTCTTGGCAGCTTTGCTGAAAATCAACTGACCATATAACATATATGTGTGGGTCTATTTCTAGACTCTGTATTTGTGGATGTTAATTTTATGCATCAGCTTGACTGGGCTAAGGGATGCCCAGATAGCTGGTAAAATCTTATTTCTTGTTGTGTCTGCAAGGGTGCTTCCAGGAGAGATTAGCAGCTATTTGGAGACAGAGTAGAGAAGATTGCCCTCACCAGTGCAGGTGGGCCTTACCCAAATGGTTTAAGGACTGGAGAGAACAAAAAGGGAAAGGAAGGGTGAATTTGTTCTCTTAGCTTGAGCTGGACATCTCTCTTCTCCTACACTCTAACATCTGTGCTCCTGATTCTCAGGTTTTCAGACTCACACCATCGAGCTTCACCACACCTCTTCTCAGGCCTTTGGATTCTGGCTGGTCCTTCTACCATTAGTTACCCAGGTTCTCAGCCTTTGGACTCAGGCTGAATCACATCACCAGCTTTCCTGATTCTCCAGCTTGCAAATGGCAGAACATGGAACTTCTTGGCCTCCATGATCATGTCAGTCAACTCCTATAATAAATCTCTTTTTATGTATGTCTGGACATATCCCATTGGTCCTGTTTCTCTGGAGAACTTGGAGTAATACAATATTCTACTCCACTGATTTCTGCCTATCCTTACACTAATTCCATACTGTCATGATTACTCTTTGGTAAATCTTGGAATCGGGAAGGCAAGTTCTCCAAATTTATCTCCTTGTGTTCATAATTGTTTTGACTAGTCTAGGTTATTTGCATTTCTACATAATTTTAGAATCAGCTTTTCAATTTCTATTTAAAAAGTCTGCTGGAATTTTGATTGAGCTTACATTAAATCTATACATCATTTTCAAGACAATCATCTTTTAAAAAACACTGAATTTTGGGACACCTGTCAGTTAAGCATTAAGCTCAGTCAGTTAAGCGTCTGCTTTTGACTCAGGTCATGACCTCAGGGTCCTGGGATCGAACCCCCACATCAAGCTCCCTGCTCAGCAGAGCGTCTGCTTCTCCCTCCCCCTCTGCCTCTTGCCGCCACTCGTACTGTCTTGCATGCACTCTCGCCTTCCTCTCTCTCTCTCTCAAATAAATAAATAAATTCTAAAAAAAAATTAAAATTAAAAAACATTGAATTTTCTAGGAAGTTCTGATATACGCTACATATACATAAACATTGAGCATATAATACTATGCAAAATAAGCTAGTCACAAAAAGACAAATACTGTTTGATTCCACTTATAGGAAGGATCTAGTCAAATTTAGAGAAACATAAAGTAGAATGGTGGTTACCAGGAGCTATGAGGGGGAAGAGGATGAAGAATTATCATTAATGTATGTGGAGTTTCATTTTTGCAAGATGAAAAAGGTTCTGGAAATTGGTGGCACAACAATGTGAGTATACTCAGCACTACTGAACTGTACACTTAAAAATGATTAAGCTGGGGATGCCTGTGTGGCTCAGTCAGTTAAGCATCTGCCTTCAGCTCAAGTCATGATCCCAGGTCCTGGGATGGAGTCCCGCATCAGGATTAGGCTCCTTGCTCAGCAGGGAGCCTGCTTCTCTCCAGCCTGCCTTTCCTCTCACTCTCTCTGTGTCAAATAAATAAATAAAATCTTTTTCTTAAAATGGTTAAGATGGTGAGTTATATGTTTATTTTGCCACAATTAAAACTTTAAAAACATATTGAGTCTTCAATCTATAAACACAATGTATCTATTTATTTAGATTTTCTTTCATTTCTCTCAATGAACAGATCTTACAATATTTTGTTAAATTTATCACTCGGTAATTTCATCACTTCGTATCTTTGATGCCATTGTGAAAGGTGTCACTTAAAGAGAGTTTTACTATTTCCTTCACCATTTATATCCCTTCCCTCCTCCCTCCCTTTCTTTTCTTCTTTTTTGGCAATGTGGAACTTAAGTGAAGAGAACAGATATCCCTTTCTTGCTCCCTAGAGAGAAAATGTTCAATCTTTTTCCATTAAATGTGTTGCGAGCTCTGAGTTTTTCACAGATGATCCTTAACAGATCGAGGAATTTCCTTTTTATTCCTAGTGTTTTAGATTACTTAGTATTAGTGGATGTTGAATTTTGTCAAATACTTTTCCTTGCGTGTTGAGATCCTGGTGGCTATGTGTTTCCTGTTAATATGGTGAAGTATTTTGGTTGATTTTTTAACGTTAAGCCAGTCTTACATTCCCAGGGCAAAACCCGCTTGAACATGATGCATTGTCCTTTTCATATATTGATGAGTTTGACTGGTTAAATTTTTTTAAACTTTTTATTTAAATTCCAGTTACTTAACATACAGTGATTGGCTAAAATTTTGATGAGGATTTTTTTACCTGTATGTTCACAATACATAGGGAAGTAGTTTTTCTTTCTTTTTCTTTCTTATAATGTCTTTTTCTGGATTTGGTATCTGGTTAATGCTCACATCAAAAAATAAGTTGGAAAGTGTTTGTACTTCTCTATTTTTTTAAAGATTGATGAGAAGACTTGTATACAATTCACCAGTCCAAAACCACCTGGGTCTGGAATTTTCTTCATCAAGAAAGACTCAGTCACACTTTAAAATATTTAAGAAATATCAGGACACCTGGGTGGCTCAGTCATTTAAGAGTCTGTCTTCAGCTCAGGTCATGCTCTTAGAGTCCTGGGATCAAGTCCCATGTTGGGCTCTCTGCTCAGCAGGGAGTTTGCTTCTCCCTCTGTGCTCTCCCTCTCTCTTTCAAATAAATAAATTTTTTAAAAATCTAAAAAAAATAAAATATTTAAGAAATATCAACCTATCCATATTTTCTATTTCTTCTTGAATCACATTGGTAATTTGCTTTTAAATTTATTACCATAAAGTTGTTTATAATATCCTCTTATTATTCTTTTAATATCTGTATGGTCTGTAGTGATGATCCATTCTTATTCCTAACATTGGTAACTTGCTTCTTCTTTTCTTAACCATTCTAGTATACTTCCTTTCACTCCATCTCATCCTTTGACCTACTGCTGTTATGTATTTTGCTTCTACATTAATTCAAGCTCCACAGTAAACTGTTATTACTACTTCTTTATTTTTTGTTTGCTTATTTATTTATTTTTAATTTCAGTATAATTAACATACAGTGTTATATTAGTTATTACTTCTTCAAGCTGTTACATTTACCTACACATTTACTGTTTCTGGTGCTTTTCATTCCTTTTTAAAATCCAAGTTAGTGGTATGATTTTACTTCAACCTGAGGAATTTCTTCTAACATTACTTATAGTACAGGCTTATTGGGGGAAGAAAATCTTTCTAGATTCTGTTTGTCTGAAAGTGAATATTTTGCCTCATTTTTGAAGAGTATTTTCACTGGACATGTACTTCTAGGCTTTCACTTTTCTTTCAGAAATTTAAAGATGTCTTTCCACTGTTTTTTGGCTTTTACTGGTCCTGAGGAAAAGTGTGAGACATTCTTAATTTTGTTCTTGTGAATGTAATCTCTTTCCCCCCCACTGGTTGCATATAAGATTTTTTCTGCATCATTGGTTTTTAGTAATTTGAGTATACTATGCCTTGGTGTGTTTTGCTTCATTGTTTTTTCTGCTTGGAATTTATTGAACTTCTTGGATCTATTGATTTACAGTTTTCACCAAACTTTTAAAAATATTAATGTCTATATTTCTTCAAAAATATTTTCTGCCCTCTCCTCATTCAAATGATACATTGAATCATTGGATATTTTCCCAAATGCCGCTAAAGCACTGTTCATTTTTGTTCGGTCTTTTTTTCTCTTTCTGTCTTTCCATTCCATTTTCTGTCTTTCCATTTGGATAGTTCGTAATGCTATGTCTCCAGTTTTACTGACTTTATTCTTCTGCAGTGTTTAATCTGCTGTTAATCCCACTCAGTGAACTTTTCTTTTCAGGTATTATATTTTTCAACCTTATAAGTTATGTATATATGTTATTAAATTTGATATCTTAAATACATATAAGATTATATTATAATGTAATATATATAATTATATATACATTATACAGGATACATAAATATACATAAAGATACATACACCTTAAATTTCCCTTCTGATTATGTGCATGTCTTCCTTTAAGTCCTGAATGCAGCTTTGAGTTCTTCCGGGTCTAAAGCCAGGATGACAGTAGGTCTCACACTGTTTCCCTTTTGTAAGGAATCACAATTCCATGCACCCTGTTCTCCAATGTGTTTAAGCACTTGCTTCCTTACTTTGTCCACTTTTCTAATTGTTCATGGCAGAAGGGCAAGCCCAGTGACAATGATTACAATGTGGAAGTGGAAGTTATGTACAAGCTTTGAACACACAATCTAAATTCATCTTTACTCCTCCTGTCCCTTTATATTTGGTTTCTCTTACTAGAATGTAAGTTCTATCAGTCAGGGACTTTAGTCTGTTTCCTTCTTGCTGTACCTCCATTACCTAAAATATGCCATAAATATTTGTTAAAGCATCAAATCAATTACTTATTTTATCTGTAATTTAAAGTACGTTAGCCAAGAAAGAGTGATAATATATTTGTTCTAGTAAATTCAAGGTTCAACGTGGCACAATTTTTATAATCATGAGTCCACATCTAGGGGTATTTAGCTAGCACATGAGGCATTACTAATTAGCATAATGTGTGTGAAAATGTGTTCTCCTTGATGGAATTAAATATATTTATAAAATGGGGATAGGCTAACATATTTCAGAGATATTCCTCACCCTTAAAGGACATAAGAATTCAAAGAGCCTATAGTCTGAACCCAGAGAGATGCTTTGTGGCTTAATCTTTAAACAAAATACACTTGGAATTCAGCCATTGGTCAAGGCAAATATCTGTTTGCCCGACACCAACCATGGAATGTTGTCATACATTTCATGCAAAGTGCTACTCAGAGCACCCAAATGCACAGAGAGCTGGAATTTCACCTAGATTAGAGAACTGGGTGTATGAATAGTTTTATATCCACTATCTAACCAATACTCGTTTAGTAAATGTTAGTATGTGTACAGAATTTTGTCTAAGATATGCTTTCATCATACCCAGTAGGGAGATTGTGAGGCAGTAGCTAACCTTCTCCCACCTTAAACTTTTCAGAGGTTACTCCTGTCTACCAAACAGTAATAGTTATGCAGGACCAAATTTACTTAGGTTAGTTTGTAATTGACCAAATTGGGTTTATTCTCAAGGAAGTTAACTTAAATTCTATTAATGTGATTCATCTTATTAATAAATAAAAGGAGGAAGTCTTAGAATCATGTTAGAAGATACATCATAGTTCTGATATATAATTTCAAACAAATTCATAATTTTTTAAAAAATTAGCAAACAAGAAATGGAAGAGGTCTTCTTGAACTTGAAAATTGTTGTACCCAAATCTAACGGTAAATAGACCTATGGAATAAAATGAAAACCAAGGAACAGTTTATTTTATATATTATATATATATAGTTCTCTAGAGATAGCATTATGAGCCAGTAAGGAAAGTATGAACTATGCAAAAAATTGTGCCACTTATACTACCTGGAAAGAATTTGATCTTTGTTTTTTTCTGTTGTAACCTACAAGTGCTAGCAACCCTTGATAATAAGTTTGAGTTACTTCAATAGAAAGTCAAAACGACTATATACCTAATCTCTTACTAATAGTATTTCAAATGTAATCTTATTGTGTGCAGTTAGTTTTATTGCATACAGTGGGACAATTAGCTGTCCCCTGAAGGGAAAATACTCCATCCATTTCACTCCTTCCATAAAAATAAATTTCAAATGCATTGAAAGACCTAAGTGTGAAAAGCAAAAGACTGGAAACTACGAGAAACAATTATGGAACATCTTTGTGACCTTGGAATAGAGAAATATTACTTAAACAAGACAGAAAAAGCAAACACCTAATGATTCATCAGAAAAGAAATTATTATGTTAATAATATTTAACTTCAACATAAAAAGGTATCTTAGACAAAAATAAAGATCACTGCGCATACAATCAGCCACAAATTAGTATCAAAATTTACACATAACGTTCAGCTGTTCCATAAGTAAAAAACAAACCATGGTGGAAATTGGCAAAGTTATATGAATGGGTAGTTCAAAGAAGAAGAAATATAAATGGTTAATAAGCATATGAAAAGATATTTAAATTCACTAGTAACAGGGAAGTGAAGCTAAAAATAGTAAAATACTATTTCATACTCGTTAGCTGGCCAAAGATTAAAACCAAGCATTGGGTGGGGGTTATAGAGGAATGAGAACTCAGGGAGCACAGAGAATCAGAACACCCACTTTGGGAAGCCATTTGTCAGCAGCTAGCAAATCCCTAAATGATGTGTTTAGGTGCCCTTGTAAAGCTCTCATTCCTACACATGTTGAGTGGCACACTAGTTCAGTGGGTGTCCATTGCAGCATTGTAACAGTGAAATGCCGGAAACAACCTAATACTCATCATCATCAGGGCAATGAACAAACATTATCTGTGAAGATCCACGTGGCAGAGATGTTTGTCTCTAGCCCTTTCCTGAGGCTCAGCACCTAGAACAATGCCTGAGTCTTAGTAGACGCTCGACACATACTTACTACATATATGACTCAGTGAATGTTCACACCATGTTATACCATACAGCAGATAAAATAATCTACATGCATTGACACTGATGAATCTCAAAGAAAAATGACCTGCAGAAGAATTTGCAGAGGATAAATTTGTATGTATGCATATTTTCAGAGCACACAAAACAATTTTATGTTTTATTGATGCAAATGTAGGCACTTTACACAAATTCAAAATCCACCTGGAATTCAACCAGTCCTGCCCACATCCATGCTAACTAGCAGGGCCAAACCATCACCAGCCCTGTGCTGGATAATTATTACTTCGCCTTCCTAACTGGTCTCCCTGCTCTGCCCACGTCCTGCCTGGAATCTATTCTAAACAATAGCCAGTATGGTTCTCTTAAACATTTGTCTGCTCAAAACTCTCAAATGGCTCCCCTCTCAAAAACTCCTTACGATGGACTGCAAGGGTTCACCTCGTCCCCAGCTCTTGGCCCGCTAACATTGCTCATTCCTCCAGAACTGCCCTAGCCTTGCTCCTTGAACCTAGGCTCCCTTGGCCTGGAATATCTTTGGCCCTGTTGTCTGTGTGCTTTTCTCCTCTTCATTCTTCAGATCTTCCTAAAATATTACCCTGTCACTGAGTTGTTCCCTGGTAACCTTATCCAAAATTGAACAGCCACCCTACCCCCTCCCTGTTTTCTTTTCCTGCTTTATTTTTTTCGTAGCACACCTTCTCATCTAATACACCATTTATTTTACTTAGGTTTTGCTCACTATCCCTACACCCTTTCAAACATCAGCCCCAGGAATGCAGACATATTTGTCTATTTGATTTGCTGTTAAATCTCCAGGAACTAGAACATTATCTGGTGCCGAGTAGGCTCTGAATGAAACATAAAAGCATCCTTAAAGGGTGCTTAAGCCTGCATCCTTAAGCCTTCCAGGTTGCAGGCTTCTTCCAGAATAGTGATTGCCTTTGGGGACCAAGAAATGTGGGTAGAATGGGTGGATGTTTCCAAATACACTGTATTGTTTTATATTCTAATCAACAAAAAAATGAAGCACGTATGGCAAATGCTAGCATCAAAAGAATCTAAGTAATATATAGTTGTCTATTATATTACTTTTCATACTCTTAAATTGATGAATAATATCTATATAACAAAGCACACTATTCTTAAGTGTACAACTTTTTAAAAAAGATTTTATTTATTTATTTGTCAGAGAGAGAGAACACGAGCAGTGGGAGTGGGAGAGGGAGAAGCAGACTTCCCCCCGAGCAGGGGGTACGATGTGGAACTCAATCCCAGGACCCTGGGACTATGACCTGAACCAAAGGCAGATGCCCAACTGGCTGAGCCACTCATGCATCCCTTAAGTGTACAACTTCTTTAATTTTTTTAGAGAGAGAGAGAGAGTGAGCACGCAAGTGGGGGGAGGGAGAAAGGAGAAAGAGAATCCCAAGCAGGCTCCATGCTCAGCGCAGAGCCAGACATGGGGCTCAGTCTCCCCACCATGAGCTCTTGACCTGAGCTGAAACCAAGAGTCAGAGGCCTGACCGACTGAGCCACCCAGGCGCCCCAAGTGTACAACTTTTTTATATATGTTACACCCAAGTGATCACCAGCTAAATTAAAACCCAGAAAATGTTTAGCACTCTATAAATGTTGCTTGTGCTCTTTCCCAGTTTATACCACTCCTGCCCCAGATAATCACTGTTCTGACTTCAATTATCAGTTATATTTGCCTGTTCTTGAAATGCTTACAAATGGGTTTATAGAAAGAGACTCTTCTGTGTCTGTCTTCTTTTACTCAACATAATGTCATTATTTATCCATGTTGTTTTATACACCAGTAGATCACTTTTTAAAAATTATAGTATTCCACTCTATGAATATACACAATTATCTACCTAGCTTCCCATTGTAGACATTTGATTTTTCTCAGGTTTTGGACCTTATGCATAAACATCTATAAATTTCCCAAACATATTTATTTATAAACATATGCCCTCATTTCTCTTATCTGTATTCTAGAGCTGGACTATCTTAATCTTAGCTTAGGTATATGCTTAGACCTAGTAAAAATTGCCAAGTAGTTGTCTAAAATGATTGCTTGCACCAGCAATGTCTGAGTTGCTGCTGCTAACATCCTCGCCAACACTTGTTATTATCAGTCTTTTTAAATTGTAGCCATTCTGGCGGGTGTGCGGCGGTATCTCATTTCAGATTTTAATTTGCGTTCTCCTTATGAGCAATAATGTAAACACCTTTATTCACTTGTTGGCCATTTGGATATCCTCTTTTGCGAGATGCCCACTTTAAAAAGTAGGTGGTTTGTCTTTGCTTATCATTTGTAAAAATTCACCTGTTCTGGAGAAGTTTCTTCAGATGCACGTATTGTGAATCTATGGCTTGCTTTCATCTCCTTAATGAAGTTTTTTTGGTGAGGAGAAATGTAAAATCTTGATGAGATCCACCTTCATGCCTTTGGATATTTAATATATTGTGTAATTAAACATTTTTAGTTAAAAAAAGAGAGAGAGAGAAAAGAGGGTCTTTCCCCTTCCCTCGTGGTTAGAAAATATATGGTCAGAAGGATTCTTTCTTTTTCTTCTTTCCTACCTTTTCTCCTTCCTTTTCCTCCTTCTTTCCTTTTTTTTCTTTCTTTATTCCTTTCTTTCTCCTTCTTTCTTTTTTGCTGTATATTGTATTAATTTACCTAACACTAAGGTCAAAGTGGGGGGTAATTTCTAACTAGGCAGGACCCGCCCCCTAGACTCTCCGGTTCTCCTGGGCTCTTCCCTTGCACCGGCCGCGCCCTGTCCCGTGCACACCTTCCCCGCAGCGCCACCCTGCGGCCAGAGGCGGCCTTCCCTCCCCTGGAGCTGGTGACCCGTGGCGCGCAGGCGTGAAGGGGCGCGGGGTGAAGGGCCTGGTAGCCGCAGGGGAAAGTAAGTGGGGAGCATCGCTGGCGCAGCCAGGAGGCAGATGCTGCTGGAGCAGAATCCTGAGCTGCACAGAGCAAGGGGCAAACATTTCTTGGGCTCCTGCTTCATCAGGTTTCTGGAAAATCCACCTGGCCAGTGCTGTGATAAACGTGCTGCAGCGGCAGGGCGGGCCCAGACTCACTCATGTTCTAGGATAAATAGTTCAGATTCCACTTGAGACTAATTAAGTCAACTCTGCTTCATCAGCTTCAGGAAGAACGAAGGGAGTGAAACGAGATTCTCCTGTTTGATCAGTGTGCTGAGAAGCCGGCCGCTCACACAGAAGGAAAAGGGCGGAAATGAGCCTTATGGTGCGTGAATTTCATGGGCTTCGCGTTCGGCCAGATTTACAATCTAAATGATTGCCTGGACAACACTCAGGAGCTAGAGCTTGCAATCGTATTTCATGAATGCAGGGAAAATGTCTTCTGAGATGAAAACAGTATCTCCAATCCCTTGGAATAGCCACCACTGGGTAGATTGCTAAGCTGCGGCATTTCAATTTGGAATAGAACCTTTCCTTACTCCACGCTGAGCCTCCATTTCCATGCTTTCTTCCAACCCCCTGTGTTTGCTCAGGATTATCTGGGCACACATCTGTCTCTGTCACCAGATAGAAGCTTCTTTAAGGTCAGGGCTGTGTTTTATGCCCTCTCTCACATAGAATGTTGCTTTTATAAATAATAATAATAATAATAATAATAATGAATACTTTTGAACTGACTAAACTTCCGGCCATCTAGGCAAAGTCTGTTCCTGAACACTGTGCATACCAAGAAAGCTTCTGTTTTTTTTTTTTTTTTTTTGATGTTGCACCCCCTTTTAAAATTCATTCATTTATTTATTTTAAAATTTTGATTCCAGTATGGTTAACATACAGTGTTATATTAGTTTCAGGTGTACAATACAGTGATTCAATGATTCTATACATTACTCAGTGCTCATCCAGGTAAGTGTTGTCTTAGTCCCCTTCACCCATTTCACCCATCCCCCCACCCACCTCCCCTGTGGTGACCATTGGTTTGTTCTCTGTGGTTAACAGTGTGTTTTTTGTTTGTCTCTCTCTCTCTCTCTTTTTTTTTTTTTTTTCTCTCTCTTTTTTTTGTTGTTGCTTCTTAACCACTTTAAAAACAAGGACTGATTCCTTCTAGAAAATGTTCCGTGTTCCAGGGATAGCATATGACATTGCAGAGTAAATATGCTAGGATAGGAGGAAAACAAAATAGATCTCTAACTTTAAAACTTTCTGAAGCATGAGTCTGTTAAAACTCCTCTTGTGGAGGTCACCACAGCCCTGGTCCCTTTGTAGTTTCCAGCAGGAAAGTTTCTTTGAGAATTTTTCTGCATTGCAGACACAAACTTCAACAGCTGCCTTAAGTAGCAATGTCTGCTTTGGAAAGCTGGTCACGAAGAATTCTGGATTCTCTGGCCTCTAACAGAAGGTTTCTATTTTACTTCTTAGGTAACTCAAAGGGGCTGGTTTTAATCTACAAAACTCTATTGTCTAGATCTCCTTAGAGATCTCTGCTTCCCCGTGCACACTTTTCATGGTAATTAAGTTGCTGGGCTGTGTTACTGCATATGATGCAGAGATACGAATTTCAGGGAACATGAAATTTGGTCTTCGAGAAGATAATATTCTCTTAATAATCCTCTTATTAATTCACATTGGATTAAGCAAGTACAATTCTGAATAACGTGAAATCTGTCTTTTTTGAATGATGGAAAATAAAACTAGGTAGGATGGTGAAATTTTCGCACGTAATTGAGGAACATTATAAAAAGTAAAAAGATTTGGAGAATAATTTATAGAGGAAAAAATAGAAACCACATATTACAAAATAAGGCAGAGTTTAGAAAAGAGAATACGTGCTAATCCACCCATTGACAGAGTAACAAAATCAAGGAGATAACTGATAATTCCTAACAGAAATTAGTCATTTATTTATTCAACCACTCTTTCTTGGCCCTATGAGATGCTAAGAATGGCTGCCAATTTATACAAGACATTGATCCAGTCCCTAAAGGAGCCCTAAGGGCAGGATTGGCCCTGAGCCAAATTAAGAAATCTAGAACATAACATTTATCTTCAGTTTTTCTCCTCTTCTTTTTGCAAACTTCTCCCTGCCCCTTTCCCTATCTGTGGTTAAATTTCCTAATTCTAGGCACCAGAATTAAAAACCTTCTAGGAAATATATGTAGTTAGTATAGTTATGGCTTACTAGGAATTGAGGTCAATGTTTCCTCTCACCAGTGGAATTCATATTTTAAAGCTTATCTATTTCAATAGAAATGCTTGACTGGCTCCAGTAAAGCAAATCAGAAGAAGGTGGATCTAAATTCGTCAGCAGAGAATGACAATAAAGAGCCCTTTCTGTTAATCCCACAGGTAAAGCCATCCCACATTTTATTATTGTGAGAAACTAAAGGTTAGCTTATTTAACTGTAAACTTGAAATAACTTCAGTTATAGTCAAAAAGAAAATCTTGAATTGGGTTAAATGCTTCAGTGATTTACATCATGGAACAGTAAAGGAATATTCTCTCTGCAATCTGCTTCTCCAAAGACTATATAGCTGGACTGCCCGGAGCAATATTTGTTAACAGAAGTAAGTTGATATAGTTGAGAGGGTCCAGAGCAAGGCACCAAAATGATCAAAGGAGTGACTTGTGCATTAAGATCAAAAGACCTGGCGGTGTGTAGATTGGCCAAGTAACGGTGGAGAGGGGGTACCTGGGTACTCGATAAGCGTCTACAAATATTTGAAAGGTGTTAACACTAAAGAAGGCAAGTCCTTATTTTGCCTGCTTGGAGGTGAAACAGTGAGGGTAAAACTAAAGAAAGAAAAATGTACCTATAATATCAGGAAATACTTCCAACAAATAACAATTGAGGTTTTGCAAAATTAGACCATGTGAAGCACTAGGTCCGCTATGTCCATAGCAGAAACTAAGCCTGAATAACTTTCTTTGTGAATCATTATATTTCTTGCCTCTATGATGCATTACTTAATACTTACTAATTTATCTTCTTCTGCCTGTTGCCCAAATTCTTTCACAGCCTTATAGGTACCACCAGTGACACTGTACCTACTTTTTGGCAGAGTATGACTTGGGTAGCCACATCATATTGACATATACCAATAGGAAAGCCTTGGAATGGTCGCCATCTTGGTATGTGCTCCATATGCAGCACCTTTATTAACCAAGGAATGCGTAGTTTAGAATGACGGGATTTTAAGAGCCAGAAGCAAGCTTGAGGTAACCATGGTCATCAGAGAGGCTGAGTGACTTCTCCAAAGCATACAAGCCTGATGACCAAACAGGGGCTAAAACCAGGTCTTCACCACAATGGGACCTGATTCACACCATATGGCAATTCTTTTCTCTTTAAAAAAAAATAAAAATGCAATCCTCTCTGACTCCATGTGACTGTCTCCATTTATTTTTTCTTAAACCTATGATTAGCAAATTTTAGGAATGTTTCTCCCTCTGCCCAATTTCCAAATGCTCACAGTTTAGTTACTGCTTAGAAGAGATTCATTTAAAACTGCAAACTAGGTTCATAAACAGCATAGCCCTTATCCTATTGGGAAAATGATGTCGGGGCAAAACTTCACTGAAGGTCAACCCACCCGTTGTCTTTGACCCAGCGAGATGCTTGAGCTGAGAAGGGAGGCCTTCTTCCGCACACACAAAATGAATAGTCTTGCTCACTGCAACTTCTCTACCTAGATCAAACTTCACACTTCACACTCAAGTCTGAAATAAGAAGACCTTAAGCGGTGAAGAGCCATGATTGCCTTCTCAATACCATAGTCTGGGACAATCTTACCAAGCGAAAGCGAGGACCATATCATTTCTTTTTACCTAAAAACTTCAACGGTGTTAAGATGACTGTGGGGAATGAGCTGCATCATATGGTAAGGAATGATGCGTTGCCCCCCTTGGCCTCACTCTTCATTGACTGCCCATTTTGTTCTCAACTAGACTCAAGGGATATGACGACAAGTACGACATGGATCTTGCCTTCAAAGAGCTCAGGGTCTGATGTGCAGAGTAGAAACAGAAACCACTTTGGAAGACTAGGGTTTGCTATGGAAGAGACAGTAGATACTACAATGGGTTATTCAAGAGGGAGAGACAAGAGGCACCCATTCCTGCTGACGTTAGGGAAAGCTTCCTGAAAGAGCAATCTATTTTGGTTTATTAAGAGTTCTTCCGTTCTATTTCTCTCTATATGTACACAAATACAGAATATTCGTATGGTGAGTTTTTAATGGGTTTATATCTTAGACTGCTATGCAACTTGCTTTAAAAAAAAATCCTCAACAAATATCATAGATGTCCTTCCATATATGTCCGCTTCGTTTTTTCAAATAGTTAGAGAGTATGTATTTCCATCATTTATTTAACCGTCGCTCTGTTTCGGGCCATTGGGTTGTTTCTAATTTTCACTAACTACTAATGTGATCTAGGTGACAGACTCCCCTTCATTTTGGTCCCACAGAGAATGTCTGCCCATCAGCCTCGGAATGGACCAGGGAGGGAATCTTTAGCTCCTGGAGCTGGGGTCCTCTGCTGGGTGGCATCCCCCCCGCCCCACCCATGCACCACAGCAGGGTGACTTGTGCTCTTCAGAAGGCCAGAGAGGAGGGGTTGCACCCTTTTGAAAAATCAATACAATCTCACATCTTTTTCAGATCAAATACACATTGGCTGCCCAGGGCCCTGTAAGTAACACTTTCCCCACAAGAATAAATGAGCTAAATACCCTAAGATGTTTCAGCTTTATGGGAAGAATGGGAGGAAGTTGAGAGAAGTGGTAGTCAACAATTGCTCAACAACCAGACCCTTTGTTGTTCCAGGCAAGATGGGCACTGTGTCTCTGTTTCATTCTTGAGAGGACATTCCAGGTGGATATTTCCTGATTCCTTGGGCCTCTCTCACCCCCCAGGCCTTCTGAGTTCTGACATTAAGTCCTCCATCCACCGCCCCCACCCCTGGCTCAGGAAAGTTGGCCCCCACTGGAGGGTAACAGAGGAGGCCTCAGCCAGACTTCAGTGGAGCCTCTCTCTGTTAGGTTTTCATCGCTAGACATGGACAGAGAACGGACAGAGATGGGCATCTCTTGGTGTCTCCCCAACAGCAAAGCAAAGCTGAAACTGATTAACCACCTGCAGTACCTGAAGAAAACATAATTTACCACGAATCTGAGGAATTTGTGATCAAGCCTATTTCTCCTATTACCTTAACTCTGACCGTATTCCTCCCAAAGCAATGACCTTGGCTGAACTATGTCAAAGATACCTCAACTTCTCTCCTGGCCTGATTAGTATTCCTTTTTTTTTTTTTTTAAGATTTTATTTATTTACTTTTATTTATTATTTCTTTATTTATTTAGAGTGGGCACAAGGGGCAGAAGGAGAAGGAGAGAGAATCTCAAGCAGACTCCACACTGAGCCCAACACAAGGCTCAACCCCAAGATCATGACCAGAGCTGAAATCAAGAATCCAGAGCTTACCTGACTGAGCCACCAAGGCGCCCCTGGCCTGATTACTATATCCAACGCCTCCACATTAGCCAAGAACACCTCTGCATGGGCCATTAGGGCAAATGGCACCATGAGAAACTTTTTCCTGTTCACCAAGTTTCTCCACTGAGAGCAGGGGTGAAAGTATCATTTCACCTGCCACACAAATAATGCTGGGATGCATACCTTGTCAATGATCCTTGCACACACATGGGTGCATTCCCAGAACAAGAATGGATCAGTAGAGCCATATTGCCAAGTACAAATTACAGTCCTTCCATCAGGGTACTATGACGGTAAATATCCCTTTCCCTATGCACTGCCAGCTCTTCGTAGGTGAGGGATGAATTTTAAGAATGAGACGGAATTAGGCAGGGAGGAGAGCAAGGGTAGGAGGAACACAGGAGGTGCTGTTAGACAAAACAGCAACAAGAAGACACAGAGGAGAGTGAAAGTTTGTGCCTCTGAGAACTAAATTCATTCATCCCAGCACTGATTGATTTATTCATTCAATAAATGTTCTTTAAGTGCCTACTACGTGCCAGCTTTGGGTATTCAGTGCGCTGGGTATATGCTAGGCATTGGGTATGCTAAACAAAATAGGATTTATGCTGCTGGAACCCAAAGTTCAGAGTTTCAAAGCAATTGTGTTGGAAGCTCACAGAAGGTCAGATGACACACATATAAGGAAGCTTGGTCTCCCTCCTACAGGCAAAAGGGAAATGACATGATGCTATGACAGAATATGTGTGTGTCCCCCTTCCCCATGTCGTTAAATATGTCAAAACCCTAATCCCCAGTGTGATGGTATTTGGAGGTAGACTTCAGGAGGTAATTAAGTCATGACGGTGGAGTCCTCAAAATGGGATGTGTGCCCTTATAAGAAAAGACAAGAGAAGGCTTTTCTCTCTGTCTCTCTGTCTCCCTCCCTCCACACCCACCATGTGAGGACAGGGTGAGAAGACAGCCCGTTAGTAGCACCCTGATCTCACACTTCTAGCCTCCAGAACTGTGAGAAGTAAATGTTTGTTGTTAAACCATCCAGTCTATGGTATTTTGTTACACAGCTTGGTTGACTAAGACCCATGACCTTAAGGGAGGTTTTAGACCACCCAAACTAACCACAATAGGAAAATAGATTCAGGGAAGTCTAAACTTCAGGGCATGGTGAAGAGACATGCTTGTCTTTCCTCTTTTGGGAAAGGTGATGAGGTAGCACATTTCTGAATTGAAATTAGAGAATGTATCCCAATGTATAAAGTTATGCTGCACTGTATGTAAAGAAACTATACCTTAAAACAGTTATCCTAAAAATATTAACATTAGAAGACATAAAAACACTGAAAATCCTTTAGTGCATAAGCTAAGTATTCTGAAGGTGACTTGAGGGTTTACTGCTGCTGTCAAAAAATAAGGATACCTTATGGGACGCCTGGGTGGCTCAGTCGGTTTAGCGTCAGACTCTTGGTTTTGGCTCAGGTCATGATCTCAGGTCCTGAGATGGAGCCCCAAGTCCAGCTCTGTGCTGGGTGGAGTCTGCTTAAGATGCTCTCTCTGCCCTTCTCCCCCAACCCCAAGCCCGCGCATGTGCACTCTCTCTCTCTCCCTCAAAAACAAAAAGGATACTCTAATTCAGAGAAAATAGCCTTTCCTAATGATAACACAAAGTCCAGAAATCAGGAAAAAAAGAAAATACTGAATTGTTTCTGTGTGGATTGATGCACAATGGTGCATACTGGGGAAGGGGATAGAAAATGAAATTAGAAATGAGGATATGGGGCACCTGGGTGGCTCAATTGGTTGAGCATCTGACTCTGGTTTGGGTTGTGATCTCAGGGTCCTGGGATGGATCCCCATGTTGGGCTCCCTGCTCGGCAGGGAGTGTGCCTCTCCCTCTCCCTCTGCCCATCTCCCCTTGCTCTTTCTCTGTCTCTCTCAAATAAATGAATAAACTCTTAAAAAAAAGAAATGAGAATAGAAGGGAAAATATGCAAAATAAAATGAAGTAAGATACAATTCAATAAAACAAAATAGAGTAAAATAAAACAATAAATCAGAAGAGTCTCTACATAGATAGTAGTATGCCACAAGCTAAGAATAACTTATTTAATTGATTGTGTTATACCCATATACAAACACAGACAAGTCTAAAACATAAGTAGCAGGTTTGGTGGCAATATTTGCAACATATATAATAGATACATTATTATTTTTAATATAAAAATCATTGTTTCAAATAAATCAGAACATGTTAAATATTAGGAAAAGATAGCAAATCACAGTAATGGAAATACAAATGGCCAATAAATTTCTGAAAAACTGCCTAATTTCACTTATACTGTAATAAGGAATAAAAATTAAAACAGCGAGGTACTATTTTTCACCCAACGGACCATAAGAAAGGAAAATACTGATAAAATTCAATGTGAAGCTAAGTAAAAGTTGGAAAAAAACAGTTCATTTTCATATACAGCTAGCAATAATGTTAATTGGTGTAACCTTTTTGAGAGTATTGTGGCAATACCATAAAACCGTAAATGCATATCATTTGACCTAACAATCTTCTAAAAATCTTTCCTAATATAATATAAATATAAATATAAAGCAAATTCTGGCAAAGATATTAACTATGGTATCATTTACAATAACAAAATAATTGGAAATAACCTAATATCCACTAATAAGGGAATATTGTGCTAGCATTCTGATATATTTAGTGTACAAAAGCCAGTTTTAAAACAATACAGAAGGTACAGCATGGCCACGTTTTGTTTTAAAAAGGCATGTGTAGGCTGGCTGGGTGGCTCAGACGGTTAAGGGACTGACGCTTGGTTTCAGCTCAGGTCATGATCTCGTGGGTCATGATATCGAACCCCACATCAGGCTCCACGCTCAGTGGGGAGTCTGCTTGAGATTCTCTCTCTCTCTCTCCCTCTTGCCCCCCTCCACTCATGCAGGTGTGCTCTCTCTCTCTAAAATAAATGTCTTTTAAAAATGTGTGTGTATGTGGTATGTTTGCATGGTGTGGAGTGCGGAGTTTATGCGTAGAGGGTAGTGTAGGTGTGTGTGCATGGTGTGATGTGTGTAGGACATAGGTATAGTGTGTGCAGTGTATGACATATATGTACTGTGTAGAGTGTATATGCGTGGTGCATGTGTGTGGTGTATGAGCGCGGTACTGTATCTGTGCCTGGTATGGTGTGCGGAGTTGGGGGGGGTGTATGTCTAGTGTGTATGGTGTGTGTGCATGATGTGATGTGTGTGTGTGTGTGGTGTATGTGCAGTGTGTATGGCACGAGTGTGTGGTGTGTGTATGTGCACAGGAGGCACGAGTGTGTGACCCTGGTGTAATGGGATTGGATTGGAAGTAAGGAAAGAAGCAGTTCGTTTCCACTGTACACATTTCAGCCCTTTGAGCTCTTACTACAGACTCCTGTACTGATGTTCTGATCTCTGAGTCATGTTTCTCTTTTCCTGCTAGACCTTTACAGAGGAAATGGTGCAATTTCTATTCAAATTCCAGCACAAGCGACCTTTTTCTTAGGAACCTCATCTGAAGACAGTGTCTTATTTTACAATCTCTCCCCCAGTGTCGGAGACATGCCCAATAAAGGGACCGATTGTCAGAGACATTTGTTTCATAACGCTTTGCACGTAGACACAATTGTGAGATAAAGCAGTGGCAACGCATTTCCTGTATTAAATATCACACTGAAGCCAGTACTTCGATACCAACCAGAAGGTTAAATAAATAGAAGAGAAGAACACCTTCAGTAGAAACCAGCGTGTTAGCTACCTTCTCTGTTTGGTATTTGCCAGTAATAAAAAAGGCAGCCATAGGAAAGGCAGCAATGGGAGTGGCCTCAAATCAAAAGAATATCTGTCTAGAGGTATGTTCAATGAGCTGTTGACAGGGGTTACTTCTGGGGGCAGGACGAAGCTTTTGCTTCTTGCTTTAATTATTTAAAACTATATAATTTTTTATTAAAAAAATAAATCAGAATTATGGATGATATGAGTGAATTTTTTTTACTTTTTCTTTAATTACTCTATTCTCTATAATTAATATATGCTGTTTTTGTAATCAGAAAAAAATCCCAATAATTAAAATATAACATTTTCAGAGATGGACATGTAAGCCTCCTCCTGGAGATCCCTGTGGCCCAAGAAGCCTAGCTTAATTTACAGACTTAAATCAGCAGGGCTCTCTACTTGTGAAAAAACAAACAAAACAAAACAAAACAGCATTTTAGAAAGATATTTAATAAACAGAAAACAATAGTGCAGTAGTGTGATCTTGTAAAAAAAACAACAACACAGCTTTCAAATCATATACTCTTGAGGTTGATTTTAGGCATACAACATTGGAAAGTGACATCGCTCTTCCAACCCTAGTCTCCTGACCTTTGAACTGGGGGATGTGGTATGAATCTAGCAGAGTACCAGCCTGGATGGAGATAGTAAACCAGGAGGTATTGTTATCAGCTCTGCAGAATGCACATGGTAACAGAATTCCGCCATGTTCCCAACCTTTCAAAGACCCCAAACGAGCTGTCAGGTCATCATCGAGACATTGGAGGGAGGGCAGGACATTTTGTTGCCTCTGATTATAAAGCCTTTCCTGCCAGGTCCCTTGGGAATGCGGCCCCAGAGTCCTTCATTTCTGGTCACCCTTCTGACTTTTTACCAGTTGGATACCTCCACCTTTTACGGGCGGAGGTCTTCACCATTCACTGATGTCATGTGCAGTCCCGCAAGACCACACCCTTAATCTTAGCACAAGAATTCTTGTTCCTTCCCAGAGATTTCTGCTCCTCTCTTTAGGAGGCCCACACCACACCCGGAGAGCAGAATCACAAAATGCTGCCCCTCCCCAACCCCTGATATACACAGACAACCTCTATTGTGTTCCCAGTTATTCCTCCGTCTCCATGGAGACTCCCGCTCTCCACCATACCCTCTGCTTGTGCATTTGTGAAGGACGAAATATCCTTCTCTGTTTGGGGGCATTCTATCCCTGGGATAGTGGAAGACTCACTCACTGTACCTGTATATGAAAGTTCTACCTATCATTGAAGTTTATACACACTTCATTTATCGTTCTGAAAGAATCTTATTTATAATCTTATATGTTCATCTAAAGAATGGTGCATCCTTAACCTTGAATTCTAACATGAACAGGAATGAGGCATCCCCTTTAAAAACTTTCATAATAGACTAAACTTTGTGGTTGTATAATACTGAGATGTCATAGTAACAATTTCTAAAAATCAAAGTTCTCCCCTTTCGAATGCTATAAAACATGTCGCTTGCCAAAATGCAAAATATCTTTTGGCTTCAAAATAAGAAATGCTTTTGAAAAGAGGAATACAGAATGCCTTTCTCTTCCAAACAGAAACAACTTTTTCTCACCTGTTACAGTCAGAAATAACGTATCTTTTTTTCTCAGCAATGCTTTAAATAGTTAAGAGCTAACATGTGTTCCATACTTAGTACATGCCAGTAGTATTTTAATGTTGACAAGAACTAGGAGTAGGTACTCTTATTTTCCTCATTTTAGAGATAAGGGATCTGAAGTTTAATGTGACTTATTCACCCTCAGAAATTTCTATCGAAGTACTGGACTTCAAGCAAAGGCAGTCTCATGCAAGAGTCTATTCACCTAAGTTGTATGGTTCTAACTAGGACATAAAAATATAGAAATTTGACAAGAACAGTTTCCTTTTCCAAACTCTTTATATTTACTCCCAACAACATATGTATATTTTACTTGCTTTTAATAATCTATGAAACTAGAAGATTAAAAAAAAACCCTAAACTCTGAGATTCATGCAATCCATAGGTTTTGACTTGAATAATGTCGGGAAAGTTCCATAATGTAGTCATTTTCTACAAATTATAAATAGCAACAGTGCCATAGCATATGCTTTATAGAAAGGTAGTTGTGTATCTAAGAAAAAAGTAATACCAGTTTTACACAGACTGTCCTAAAAAAGAGGAGATGAAGTAACTCATTCCCAACTCATTTTATGAGACCAGCATTACCCTATACCCAAACCAAACAAAGATATTATAAGAAAACTAGAGATCGCTATCCATCATGCACATACATGCAAAAAAATCAATAAATCGAATTCAGCAATATTTTTAAAAGTTCATATATCACAATCAAATCCCAAGAATGCAAGACTAACCCAACATTCAAAAATCAGTGTAATTCACTATATAAACGAACTGAAGAAAACCATATAATCACGTCAGAAAAAGCATATCCTACAAATCACCATCCATTTACGACAAAAACTCTCAGAAAATTAGGATTAGAGAGGGCTTTCCTCAATTTGATAAAGATCATCTACAAAAAAACCCCTATCGCTACCATTATACCTAGTGGTGAAAACTGTATGCTTTTTCTTTGAGATCAGGACAAAGCAAAGATGACTTCTCTATTTACTTGGATTCAACATCTTAATG
Organism: Potos flavus; assembly: GCA_028534135.1. Lineage (NCBI taxonomy): Eukaryota > Metazoa > Chordata > Mammalia > Carnivora > Procyonidae > Potos > Potos flavus. The sequence goes on along the minus strand of CM052883.1, from coordinate 68,991,554 downwards.
GATATCCTAGTTAGTGCAAAAAGGCAAGAAAAAGAAACAGAAGGTGTACAGATTGGAGAAATAATAAAACAATCTCAAATTGCAGATACCATTATTTGTGTAGAACATCCCAAAAATATTTTTAAAAATTCTAGAACCAGTAAATTAATCTAGCATGGTGATGGGATAAAAGGCTCATATGTAAAAAATCAATTGTATTTCTCTAGATTAGTAATGAAAAATTGAAATTCAAAGAAATCAACATAATTTACAACACCACCAAAAAATTAAATACCTAGGTATAAGTTTAGCAAAATATGTGAAGAATATTTATAGCAATAGATATAAAACACTGATCAAAGAAAAGAGAGAGAGAGAGATTACATTAATGGATCGGCATGTTTTATTCCCACAATGTCAGTTCTCTCAAATAAGAGCCGCACATTCAGCACAATATCAATTAAAATCCCAAAAAGCTTTCTAAAATAGATTTCAATAAGCTTATTCTAAAATTTGTATGAAAAGTCAAAAGAACTAGAATAGTCAAAACAATTCTGGAAAGAAAAAAAGTTGGAGGATTTACACTGCCTGATTTCAAGACTTATTATAAAGCCACAGTAATAAATACAGTGTGCTATTGGCAAAATAATCTAGACATGTCAACAGAAGAGAATACAGCCCAGAAATAGATTCACACAAAATATAGTCAATTATTTGTTGTGGGGATTTTTGTTTTGTTTCGTTTTTTTACAAAGTTACAAAGGCAATTCAATGGGGAAAAGATAGTCTTCAACATATTGTACTGAAATAACTCAATGTAATAAAAAAAAAACTCAATTTGTCCTTCAACTTGTGTGGGTAATCACACTGTGATATATCTGTTCAAGGGAATACTATTCAGCAATAAAAAGGAACAATTGTTGATCCACACCACAACATAAATACATTCTAAATGCATTTTGCTAGATGAAACAGACCAGACTCCAAAGATAGCAGCATATTGCATAATTCCATTTATGTGATACTGTACAAAGGCCAAAAAAAAAAAAAAGTGAGAAGAAAAGATTAGTGGTTTCCAGGATGGTCATAAGTAAGTAAGTAAGTAAATAAGTAAATAAATAAATAAACCTCAATTATACCTTATGCCTTACACAATATTTAACTCCAAACTGGTCACAGATTAAAATGTAAAGTGTAGAACTATAAAAACACTAGAAAAAAGAAAGGAGAAAATCCGTATGGCCTTAGGTTGGTCAAAGAATTTTAAAATAAGACATCAAAAGTATGCTTCATTTAAAAAAATTACTGCATTGGTCTTTATTAAATTTAAAATGTTTCCTCTGGAAAAGACACTGATAAAAGAATGAAATGATAAGCCACGGACTGGGCAAAAATATTTTCCAATCATAGTTCTGACCAAGAACTCTAAAAACTCAACAGTAAGAAAATAAAAGATGACATGTAATGAATAAGTCATGAGGGTGAAAGGTACAGCATAGGGAATATAATCACTGGTATTGTAACACTGTCGTATGGTGACAGATGGGAGCTACACTTGTGCTGAGCCTAGCACAAAACACAGACTTGTTGAGTCACTATGCTATACACCTGAAACTAATGTAATATTGTGCGTCAGCTATACGTCAATAGAAAAATAAATAATAAAATAAAATGCATAGTTTGAAAAATATATATATAACATTAAAAAAAGAAAATTTAAAAGATATCAATTTTAAAATGGGCAAAAGATCTGAACAGACAGTTCACCAAAAACAAAACAAAACAAAACAAAATATATATATACACGAGTAGCAAATATACATATGAAAAGTTTCTCAGCATCATTAATCATTTAGGAATTCCAAGTTAAAACCACAAGATACCACTACATACCCATTAGAATAGCTAAAAATGTGCAAATGATAATCCCAAAATGCAAGTGAGAGTGTGGAACTAGAACTAGAACTAACTAGAACTACCTAATTAAATTAGAACTCTAACATATTATTGGAAGGAATACAAAATGGTGCAACCACTTCAGACAATTGCTTAGAAATCTCTTGTAAAACTAAACATATCTGTCATATGACTCGGAAATCCCACACCTAAGTATTTGCTTAAGAGAAATGAAAATTTTTTTTCAAACAAGAATTTGTACATGTTTATAGTTAGCAGCTTCATTCACAATTGCCAAAATTCGAAATAATCTAGATGTCCTTCAACTTGCATGGGTAACCACGCTGCAATATCTGTTCAGTGGAATACTATTCAGCAATAAAAAAGAACAATTGTTGATCCACACCACAACATAAATACATTCTAAATGCATTTTGCTAGGTGAAACAGACCAGACTCCAAAGATAGCAGCATATTGCATAATTCCATTTATGTGATACTGTACAAAGGCCAAAAAAAAAAAAGTGAGAAGAAAAGATTAGTGGTTTCCAGTGGTCCATGAATATAGGGGAAGAGTAGAATATAATGGAATAATACAAGGATATTTTGGAGGTGATAAAACTATTCTGTATGGAGCTAGGTGGTGGATACATGACTATACATTGGACACATGACTATGCATTGATCAGAAACCTGTATGCTATAGAGCAAATGTCTTGAATAAATTCTGTTGTTTAGTTGATAGTATTGTATCAAGATTAATATTCTAATTTTGAGATGAAGAATCTGGTTTTGGGATAAATGGGAACTCTCTGTACAATTTTATATTAAACTGGGTATGCTATGCTGAATAGGATCTCTCACACAATTAAACTCTCCTTGATTTTCTATTGAACATATTAAAAAAAAATGAATCTGGACCTAGAAATTTTGTTTTACAAATGTAGTATAAACTATGTTCCCAAACATGCTCTTAACATATTTCTACTGTCTGAAAGTGAATGAGTCACCATCTACTCTACCACTCTTCTTTGTAATTCTATTTAGCAGGACGATCAATTCTACTTTTTCCACCCAAATTTTGTCTTTTTCTGATTTTATCAAGATTTATAACTGTTCTGTGTTTTATGTCCCCAATCATGTGGTAGATGCTATTACAATTTCACAAGTGGTTGCATCATTAAATATTTTGACTTTAGAACAGCATTTCTTTTTTTTTTAAGATTTTATTTATTTATTTGACAGAGAGAGAGAGATCACAAGTAGGCAGAGAGGTAGGCAGAGAGAGAGGAGGAAGCAGGCTCCCTGTTGAGCAGAGAGCCCAATGCGGAGCTCCATCCCAGGACCCTGAGATCATGACCTCAGCTGAAGGTGGAGGCTTTAACTCACTGAGCCACCCAGGCGCACCCAGATCAGCATTTCTTAAAGAACACCTTAAGACAAGCCTGTGTTTATCTAACATTGTACTTTCTGATGAAGCCGAAATATCCCCCTCTGTTCTCTCTTCTGTGGTATCATTCTGAAGAAATTTCTTAGTATGTCTTTCCTCATTTTCTCACCATTCCATTTGCGTTTTTTTGTTAGTATTGTTGAGCTCCTGGGAACCAAGACTCATAATTAGTCTGGTTACTAATCAGCATAAATTCTGAATAGGCAGAAAATGAAATTGTAATTCTAATTGTAAAATACAAGTTTGATAGCTGATCTGAAAGCTAACCTGAGCTCAGAGAAGTATTTGGAGGGTAATACGGTGGATAAGAATGATATTGTAATCTCTTAAACACTCCATCTCTTAAACTGAAGAACAGAAGGGAGCAAGGCTGCAGTTGGGTGGTGTGAAGCAACTTCATTGTGGGTAAAGTACCCTTTTGATCACTGACAGTCCATGTGTCTGTATGTATCTGCTGAATTAATTTCTTGTTGTTTTATCAGAATCAGAACCACTGTCAGATTCACTGTTGATGGATCACTACCTTGGAGCATCTTGAATATCACAGATTATTAAATCACTAGCTGTTCTATTGTTTTGTAGGTATGGATAAACATTTATAATTTCCAATTTTATATGAGGGACATTTAAGAATTAAAACTAACAGTGCTATAGCACCCAATGTAAAACAAATGTAAGACTTTGAGAATTAAGTACTAGTATCAATGCATTTAACTTCATTGCTCTGATAACAGAGAATGCATCTCTTTAATTAGACCCACGGTAAATGATATATTATTCAGGTCGCAGAGAAAATCACAAGAAACTAATAAAAATGGAAACAACATAATTCATAGTCTCTAAGCATACACTTTCAACATAAAGAGAATCTAAATAAGTATTAAGTACTTGGAAATGATGAAATTCTTTTTTAAACCACAGATGGTTCAAAGAAAAAACTCAAAACCAAAATTATGGACTTTTTTTTTTTTTTTAAGTAAGCTCTATACCTATTGTGGGTCTTGAAGTCACGACCCTTATATCAAGAGTCACATGCTCTACTGACTTAATCAGCCAGGCACCCAGAATATTTAGATTATAATGATTACTATTAAACACTATAGAATTCAAGGCACTTCTGATTTTAGCTCCTACATGTGAACAGATTAGAAGTCATGACTCCTAAAAAAAAAAAAAAGTCATGACTCCTATCCTTATGACAAGAAAAAACTAAAAACCAATGACTTTTCTAGATCCATCAGGGAACTGAGGTTGCTACTTTTTTATATGAGGTTAATCTCTTATGTGAAGTTAGAGTTATGTAAAGACGACTCTGATCTAGGCTGTGTTTATTATTTTACTAAAGCCCTTTTGATGCGGTGGCAAAATGTTGGGAGGGCAAACTGCCACCCTCAAATCTGGAGAGATGGGGAAATATAAAGAATTAAACAGAGATCTGCTTACCAGAAGCAGAAGCCGCAGGAGCCAATTACTATCAGGAACACTTAAATATAAATTTTAATGAGTTCTTGGAGACTGAGTGTAGACTTGTAAGAAATTCTGGGGGGTCCAATCTTTGTGGAACCAACACACTTTCTTAAATATTCCTCCAGGAAGTCAATCATGTTCTTACAGTGTTGATCAGAGAAAAAAAATCCTTGTGTTTTAGGCAGAGGGAGGGGGAAAGTAACCATTTACAAATATGCCCAGAACATTCTCCACAACAAAAGCCTGCCCTCCAGAGAAAACTACTTTACCAGAGACTTACCTGATGTGGGGGAAGACCAACAATTCAACTCCGATCCCTCTGGAATTCCTGCCTTATATAAAAGAATTTTTTTTTAAAGGCTAAGAAATATTTCTGAAGTCCATAACTCAGGGAGTCAGGCCCACTAAAAAACTGAGATTTAATCATAGGAGCATAGAAAGCTTTCCTTTCCCAACACTTTGCCACCGCATCAAAAGGGCTTTAGTAAAATAATAGTGGATTACACTGAGAGAACTACAAGACACAGACTTTATTTAAGAAGAAGTTCTTAGGGAATTTAGGGAAAGCAACAGGGGACAAAAACAAAATAAGGAAACTAGAGGAAACCAAAACCTCTGTCACCTACAGCTACAGCAAACGATAAACACAGCCTAGATCAGAGTCATCTTTACATAACTCTAACTTCACATAAGAGATTAACCTCATATAAAAAAGTAGCTAATTATCTCATATGTCATGTTCGGGTCTCAACAAAAAATGACAGGCATGCTAAAAGGCAAGATAAAACCCAGTCTGAAGGGACAATGCAAGCATCATAACCAGACTCATATGTGATACAAATTTTAGAATTATCACACAGAGAATTTAAAGCAATTATGATTAACATAGTAAGGGCTTGAATGAAAAAAAAAAGTAGACTACACGCAAGAACAGATGGGTAATGTAAGCCGAGAAATACAAATTCTAAGAAAGAATAAAAGAGAAATGCTAGAAATTAAAAATACTGTAACAGAAGTGAAGAATGCCTTTGATGGTCCCTCTGGTAGACTAGACACAGTGTGATAAAGAATCAGTGAATTTGGAAAAAATGTCAACAGAAACTTCCCAAACTAAAATACAAAGTGGAAAAAATAATTTTAATAAATCTGCGGGACAATTACTAAAGGTGCAACATACAAGTAATGGGAATGCCAGTAGAAGAAGAAAGAGAGAAAGAACACAAGAAATATTTAAAATAATAATAGTTGAGAATTTTTCAAAATTAATGACAAACACCAAACTATAGACCTAGGAAACTTAGAGAACACCAACCGGGATAAACATTCAAAATTCTACAGGGAGGCACATCATATTTAAACTATAGAAAAGCAAAGGCAAAGAGAAAATCTCAAAAGAAGTCTGAAGATAAATACATACATACATACATACATACAAACATAATAAAAGCACTTTGCCTATTTAAAAGTATGGATAAGAATTATATCAGACTTCTCATAAAAAAAAACCACAAAAACAAAAAGAGAGTGGAGTGAAATATTTAAAGAGTGGAAAGAAAAAAAAAAACAACAACACTTACCAACCTAGAATTCTGTATCTGGCAAAATTATCCTTCAAAAGGATATAAGAAATCCATTTCTGAAGAAGAAATAAACTCTCTCAGACAAATAAAAACTCAAGGAATTTGTTTCCTTGCAAGAAATGTTAAAAGAAGCTCTTCACAATTACATAATTTGTAATTTGTACAATTACATAAAAACTTAGATCTACTGAAAAGAAGAATGAGTATATGAAGGTATAATAAAATCTTTTGTTTTCCTACTTTTCGTTGATCTAATAAATAACTGTTCTGAGCAATAATAGCTACAATGTGTTGGGTGATTGTGGCCTGCGGATAAATGAAAGAAATGACAACAATGTTGTAAGATATGGGAAAGAGGAATTAGGACTGCTCAGTTACAAGGTACCTTATACTACCCATGAAACATTATAGTATTATATAAAAATGGACTTAATTTGTTCTTAGCAGTTGCCCTAGAGTTTGCGATATACTTTTACAAATAATAAACAGATTAAGAAGAAAGAAATTAAATTTTCTTTGCTCACAGATCCCCAAGGAACTGACAAAAAAATTCTAAAACTAATAAGTGATAACAGCAAGGTTGCAGGATATAGGGTTAATATACAAAGGTCAATTGCTTTCCTATATATGAACATTGACAACTGAAATTTGAAATTATAAATGCAATATCATTTATATTAATGCCCTACACCTCCCCCCAAAGAGCCCTAAAATACTTAAAATATACAAGATCTATATATGAGGAAAACTATAAAATTCTGATGAAAGAAATCGAAGATCTAAATAAGTGGAGAGATGTTCCATGTTCCTGGATAGGAAGACTCACTATTGCTAAGATGTCAATTTTTCCCACTATGATCTATAGATTCAATGCAATCTCAATTAAAATTCCAAGTTATTTTGTGAATATCAGCAAACCAGTTATAAAGTTTATATGGAAAGGCAAAAGACTGAAAATTGCCAACACGATACTAAAGAACAACAAAGTCAGAGAACTGGTATTTTCTGACTTCGATATATCCTACAGAGCTACAATAAGACAATGTGGTATTAGTAAAAGACGAGATGAATTGAAAAATTAACAAAGCAGACAAAAGAGCCCAGAAATAAACCTACGCGTATGCAGTCAGCTGATCTTTGACAAAGGAACAAAGATAATTCAACAAATGCTGCTAGAACAACTGAACAGTCATGTGCAAAATAATGAATCCAGACACAGACTTTACACCTTTCATAAAAATGAACTCAAAATGGGTCACAGACCTAAATGTAAAGCACAAAACTACAAAACTTCCAGAAGGCAAGATAAGAAGTGACCTTGGGTTTGGTGATGAGTTTTAGATACAATACTAAAAGCACAACTCATTGAAGAAAAAATTGATAAGGTGAGCTTTATTAAAACTAAAAATGTCAAAAAATAAAAAAAATAAAAATAAATAAAAATAAAATAAAAATGTCTGCTCTGCAAAGATATTGTTAAGAGAATACAAAGGTAAGCCACAGACTGGGAGACAGCATTCACAAAACACATATCTGATATGGGACTCGTACTCAAAATAGACAACTTTTAAAAGTCAACAATAAGAAAATATACTCCCCAATTTAAAATTTGCAAAAGATGTGAATATGCACCTCACCAGAGAAGATATACTAATAAGTAAACATATGAAAGATGTTCAACATCATATATCATTAGGTAATTGTAAATTAGAAACAATGAGATACCACTATACATAATAGCTAAAAAACAAACAAAGAAACGAAAACCTGACAATACCTTGACAAGGATGCGTATCAACTGAGACTCTTATTCATTGTCAGTAAGAATGTAAAATGATGCAGTAACTTTGAAAGACAGGCAATTTCTTTTTTTTTTTTTAAAGATTTATTTATTTATTTATTTGACAGAGAGAGAGAGATCACAAGTAGGCAGAGAGGCAGGCAGAGAGAGAGGGGGAAGCAGGCTCCCTGCTGAGCAGAGAGCCCGATGCGGGGCTCGATCCCAGGACCCTGAGATCATGATCTGAGCCGAAGGCAGAGGCTTTAACCCACTGAGCCACCCAGGCGCCCCAAGACAGGCAATTTCTTAAAAAAAATCTAACCATCATCTCACCATGTGATCCAGCAACACACTCCTAGGCACTTATTTATTCAGGTGAGTTGAAAACTTACATCCACACAAATATCTACACAAAGATGTTTAGCAACGTTTTTCACAATTGCCAAAACTTGGAAGATACCAAGATATTCTTCCATATGTAAATAGATAACTATGGCACATCCATACAATGAAATATTTATTATTCAGCAATAACAAGAAATGAGCTATTAAGCCAGGAAAAGACAGGGAGGAACTTTAAATGCATATTACCAAGTGAAAGAAGTCAACCTGAAAGACTACATACTATGATTTCTGTTATATATGACAGTCTGGAAAAGGAAAAACTACGTAGACATTAAACAAGTCAGTGGTTGCCAGGAATTCAGGGCAGGGGGGATGAGTAGATGGAGGACTGAGGATTTTTAGGGCAGTAAAACTATGCTGTAAGATACTGTACTGATATATACATGATATTATGTATTCGTTAAAATCTATACAATCTATACAATCTATACAACAAATCTATACAACAGCACAACACAAAGAATGTACTTTAGTGTAAACTGAGGACTTCAGTTCATGATTAATGGATCAATATTGATTCATTAATTACAAATGTGCCACACTAAGGCAAGATGCGAATGATAGGGGAAACTGTGTAGGAAGCATAGGGGTTAAATTGGAAATCTCTGTACTATGTAATTTTTCTGTCAGTCTAAAACTATTCCATAAAATGAAATATATATATATTTATAATATATATACATCTCTATATACTTAATATATATTAATATATATACTTAAATATATATATACTTTTATACGTATTAAAGTATGTATATATATATATATATATATATATATATAAAGTTTAAGCACTGGAATCAGCAAATTGCAAATTAACACCCTCATGAGGCACCACTGAACTCCATTTGAATGGCTAAAATTATAAAGATTAACAATAGTCAAGGATGTAGAGCAAATGGGAATCTCCTATATCACTGATGGGAACGTAAAATGATTTAACCACTTGGGGAAACAATTTGGCAGTTTCTTGTAATGTTAAATATATGCCATATAACCCAGAATTTCTCCTACTTGGTATTTACCTAAGAGAAATAAAAATATATACCCAAAGACTTGTGTACAAATGTTTATAACAGCTTATTACCTAGTAGCCGAAATGTATGCTTTAATTCCTCTTTAATTACTTTCAACAATATTTTGCTTCACTCAGTAGTACCCCTGAACTGACGTTCTGGAGAAGAAAGAAACTTTTTTACCACAGGAGAGGAAGCAGTCCAGCCAGAGCGGAGGGTGTCTACAGGAGCTGAAAGGGATTTTTAGGAAGCAGGTTGAAGACTTTCTGATGAGAGTATAAGCCTTTTGAAATTTTGGGTGGGCTCTGTATTAGTTTCCTAGGGCTACTGTAACGAAGTACCTATTATAGACTGGGGTGCTTAAATGACAGAAATTGACTGTCACAGTGTGGAGGCAAGAAGTCTGAAATCAAGATGTTGGCAGGGGAGTTGGTCCCTTCTGAAGGCTGTGAGAGAGGATCTGTTCCAGGCCTCTCTCCTTGGCTTGTAGATGGTCATCTTCTCTCTGGGTCTATTGATGTCATCTTCCATCTGTGTGTCTCTGTGACTAAATTGCAGCCTTTTATGAAGAAACTAGTCATATTGGATTATAGCCCACCCTAATGACCTCATTTTAAGGTGATTACGTCTATAAAGACCCTACCTCTAAGTTAGGTATTTTATACTCACTTTTACATACACACAATGGAGTATTTTATACTCCATTGTGTGTATGTATGTTATATACACACACACCACATTTTCTTTATCTACTTATCTGTGGATAGACATTTAGCTTATTTCCCTATCTTGCCTATAGTGAATAATGCTGCAGCGAACATGGGAGCACCGAGCTGTTCATTCTTTGATCTCATTTCCTCTGGATACATACTCTGGTGGGATTGCTTGATCTGCTTTGCATAAGCTTGTCTCAACAACACTGAGAATATAGATGCTGTCATCTTCTTGCAGTACAGGAAAATGAAGCTTTGTATCTTGCCCAAATTGTTCAAGTGTTATTAAATTACAGATAAAGAGATTAAACCCAGGCCCTTCTGGCTCGGATGCGCATGCTCTTCCCATAGCATGGAGCTACTTCACACAGGCACGCGAAGTATGTAAATGGAACAAGTTCTAAAGTGACTCCTCCCCGTTTATGTACATACAGCTATGTTAGCCGATATAAGCCAGGATGTATGTAAACAAAATTTGAGAAAAGAGGGCATTAGAAAAGAGCTCCAGGTAACTCCAAGAACTTCGAAAATGGGGGAAAAAAGTTGTGTTACCTGAACCCGTATCTCAGGATTGTGGGGATGGATGTGATTCGCCCGTCAAGGTAGAAAAAGAGAGGAAGCATGTTTCAGCCGTTGGAAAGAGGCTAGCACTCAGTGGCAATGGAGGGGTACGTGAGGCGCCCCCTCCAGAATCTCAGGGAGACTCGCCCTTCTTTGATAGGACAAATGGAAGCTTCCTCAGTTTTCAGTGCGGTGAAATGCAGCATCAAGCTCCTCACTGGGGATCAGCTTGCTGTCCCGGCGCCATTACACAGCCCGGGGGCTGACAGGCCATTTGGAGGAGAGAGTAAAATAAGCCATTGAGAAGTGATGTGGCACCAGGGTCATCCATAAGATGTCGTAACCTGGTGTTATTGAAACAGATAATTAACTAGAGTGTAGTGACATATTTCTCATCACCATGGCATCAGATTTCATTTCATTAGTCTAAGTTTCTTGGAGGGAAAGAGAAAAGCTTTGCAGTAGCTCCCCTTCACGGTGCCCTTCAGGAATAACAATGGTCCAGGTCACATCTCCACAATGGGGGGAGCTCCATGGGCTGAAGTATAGCACTAATGAGCCCTGGGTCAAGAGGTCACTCCTCATTGGAGGAGGGCCTTTAGCCACACTCTGCTCCTGGCGACAGATGGGGCCCTAACCTCATTCCCTTTTCATCTCACACATGGGATGAGGGGGAGGATTTGGGCCACAAGAGGACCAGTTCATAGCAATTTTCAGTGACTTGGTGAATAAACTCTTCCTTTGGAGATGATATTGCATCGCTAGGTGTATTTTGAACAACATGTCTTCCTTACTGAGATTTGTATAAATCAAGGATCACTTGACTGGTTTTCATATGAGTCCCTGCTTTCAAATGCCTCCTATAAGCTTCCAGTGAAAGGCAAGAATCCTAATTCAGTCTCTCACATATTTCCGTTGGTGTCGAACTCTATCAAGACACTAGGATTACTTACTTGCTGGTGCAAAGAACCTTACAGAGCACTGAGTTGTTGTGACTTCATCCATCAGCGTAATGGCAGACCCTATTTTCCTGAGTGTTGTGTGGTGGAATATGGATTTCATGCTGGTCGCAGGGCTGGACGACCTCCCGGAAGAAATGGGCACATGCCTCCTTGGAAATATTTTGTACTTTTAAATATTTTTGTTGTATTCAAAGGAGCCCAGGAAACGTGATGTGGAGTCTAGGTATCACAGGATTTTTCCTGCTCTACTTTCCAGAAGTCATAAAGAATCACACCTGCACTTCAAACACTATCTGACCTCTGCACCTCTTTGAGAAATGATGTATGAGGTAGAAAAATTATAAAAGAGTTGTTGAGAAATAAACGTGACCATTTACATGTTTTATATGCCAAGCTCATTAACTGTTCAAACCAGTATTTTGCTATTAAAATTTGTTTGAGATTCAGAGAGCACATTATAAACACTTTGAGAAAATTAGGGGGAATTTTGGGGGAAATTAGACAAAACTAATTAGGGACGGAAGTTATGTAAAGAAAGATGAACTTCTACTGTCCTCTCAGTTTTACAAATATGTTTTTTAACTGTCCTTCCAAAAGTTGGCAAATTTCCATTATGAAATAGAAAATTTCCCTTCACTCCATGAAAGAGTGCTCTGGGATTCAGAAATGCACTGAATTCTGGATTGTAATGAAGGTGAAATTTCTGATTATCTTCTATTTCGGTAAGTACTAACGATAAAATAACCTTATAGTATTAAATCTGCCAATGTGAAGGACCAAGTGAGAAAATTCTAAATACTGCACAACAGGCTTGATTTTAAATTATGGAGAATTAGACTAATGTGGGGATGTTTTATGAGTTAAGACTGCAAACTACGGATTTGGGAGAGACAGTCCTAAAGGCACACATAGCTTTGGGACTAGCACAGTGCCTTCCTCTATCTAATTCTTTTCTTTTGTGAATTTAAAAATGCTCAACAGGTGTTACTGAATTATACCTATCTAAGAACTACACGTTGTTTTAAAATCTAATTTTTAGAATCCTTGGCAAAGCCCAAGGGAGAGTAACTGTCTGCCCAAAGGCTTACACGGAAGGGTGGCACTGATTAATTGTTGGTTATCCACTAAATAATTACTTAATTGAAACACCGCTGTTTAATTGACAGTCACTTCTAATAAGTTAATAAGTTCCTTTAAGTTTCAAGGAAAAGATAGCTTACTTAAAATCCTTAAAGACATGTCATATCTAAAAACAAAGACACATTTTCAAAGTATTTACCCTTTCCATGTGTCAGAGCCCCTGGGTGTTTATTGGAATGGTCTTACAGTGATATTTAACTACTCTGAATATTTGACACCAGTCTTTGTGAAAAATTGTGATTCTTATCAACGAAGAGGCAATTAAATGCTGTCATTTGGAACCCAGATGGATCAGGGATCTTATCACGCTCCAGCAATCGCTGTCCTTTTCCAACTGGAAACAGATAACAGAAATTGTAGTGCGTGAGGCACAATAGCCTAACGTGATTAGGAATCAGGCAGACTCCGGCTTCTCTGGAGCTGTACTCCCCCACAGGCTGAATTATAGTTCTCCTACCAGTCCCACGGCGCTGAATGATGTCATGGGATCTGCAGTTCAGCGAGATGAAAGGGATAAAGCAGAACCCGCTGGCACTAGGCAAAGCTTCCAACACACAATCCACAACACAGCTTGGGAACCAAAAAAGCTACAGATCCAGCCACTCAGCCCAGACTTGGGAGAGCCACCGGTATTGCCTGGTTGCACAGGGGAAGAGGAAAAAAAAGAGAGAGAGAGAGAGGAAAACAACGTGATCCGTGTTAAACAAAAGAATTTGTGGACTAGGAGGCGGGAGGGGGACTACCTGCGGAAAGGGAACTTTCTTGAAATCCATGCATATATATAAACTTAGCTCTGCCTTTGATGTTCTGCAGCTGATCACCGATCAGATTACGAGCATTTCATCTCCCTGCTCCTCTGCCTTTGATCTGCATGGTTAATTTTATTTTCCTGGATTTGAAGTTTCGTCTGGGCTTGTGCTGACATACATTTTTGGGACGGTAGAAGCATTTGGCATAGAAGCGCTGCCAAGGAGAAACTAAGTTGCCGAAAGGGTGAGTACTGGAAAGAGTTCAGCACGTTGCAGGTACAGCATTTTATGTTTTGTGGAGCTTTCACTTCACTTTTCCTGTGTGTTCTAAGAAAAAGACGGCTTTAATCAATTAAAAGCAGGCATTTCTCTACTCGACTGCTGCATTATGTTATATGAATGTGTCAGAGGAAGTATGATTCTCAATGCCATTTGAATAGTTCATACAAGAGGGTTTGCAATCTGTCATGCAAATTTTACTTGGAAATGAGTTGTTCAAACAGGAGAAAGCGAGTGCTAACTTTAGCATACAACCCGCCTTCAGAGCCTGAGATCTGTAAGCTATAATTGCTCTAAGTATTTACAGGTTACTTTATTTAGTAAACAGGCAGTGGAACTTTACTGGCTGCCAATGTTTTCCTTGTTTTCTTATATAAAAGAGTATAGTGCGTCGCTGGCAATACTGTTCCTTTAGTTTATTTATTCTCTCACCTCCAAGATGTAAACCTATCAAATACATTTCCTTATGCAGTTTGCATCCTCAAGGGAATCACTGAAAGGGCATTCAAGTATGATTAAAGCCTTTTATGTGTAAAACTGAAGAATTTTAAAACAGGGAGGGTAAAGTGGTGCCAAGTTTGGTTAAAAAAAATTCACTGGTGATTTTTCTGTAACCTTTGGAAACAGCACAAGCCTTATTTACAGAAACATTCCCGACGTTAGTGTTCCTAAATTAACATTTACTTTAAATTTATAGTGACAGCTGTTGTAAGTTAAAATTTGCCAACTGTTTATGAAAACTATCTGAGTAATCAACAGTTACTATGCTACATATAGTTTTTAGTCACATTTTCACTTTAGTTTATACTCAACTTGGCAAAACCAAAATATATATCACAGTGCGGAATTTGAAAGTTCACTGTTCCTTTTTTTCTTTTTTTTTTGTCAACTCAATGATCACACACACACACAGACACAGAAATCTTTAGACTGAGATGCAAGAATTTAATACAGTGCAGAAGTAAGAGCTCCGTGTTCACATTAGTTCACTTTAATGTTCTAGTCTTAAGTTTATTTGGGTAGAATAATTATCATCACAATGGCCTATTTTATGCTAACTGAACCACAAAGAAATTATAAGCGATAAGACTAGTTATCCTTTAATCTGAAATTCTGATGAAACAGGAAAGGTCTAATGAGCCTCATTTCAAATGTAATTAATTTTTCAGAGCCAATTAATTTAATTACTTTCTAAACTTTCCTCTAGATATTAGGAGGAGGATAATTAGCACTGTTTGCTTAATTTTAAAACTTTGATAGCTGCTAAGTGGAGATTATTTAAAACTGTTCTAAGCTGACTATATTTTAGAAATGTGTCAGTAAGAATTTAATCTAAAAGATTTAACTGTTGTTTTTAGTCGTGCCAGGAGAGGCATTTAATATTTTGTTCTACTGACAATTTAACATAGCAGTTCAAAATATCCTGGAGTATCAGTTTAGGTTGATTCTTTCATTTGTTTGCTTAAAAAAATCCTCTTTAAATCACAAAAGCAGTATTAATGTTCACATTTCAATAAAGAAAATTAAGCTTTTAAAGTAATGAGTGGAGAAGATGCCTGAAGAAATAACGTGCTTAGGAATTTGATCATTTAGTTTAGATTTGGGATTTATAAAAATTGTAAATGATTGTTTATTCTGCTCATAGTTCCATTTTAACAGCTACAGACTCTCCTCAGCACAAAACAAAAGGGAGAATTAGCAATTATCTGATTAATTTAGGCTTTGTAGAAAACGAGCTTGGGCAAGTCAAGTCCTTGAAAATCCACTTCAGTGTCTGAATTAATTCAGTTAATTGTTTACTTCTTGTGTCTTGGTTGAGAAATGAAACAGATTGTATTTGATTTTAAAAGAAAGATGGCTATTATTGAATGTACAGGTACAGTCTCAAAAGGCATTCCTTAATTAATTGCCTCATGATGATCTTGATTGTGACTTAAGTAGCTATATTCCATAATACTTCTATGAAGGAAACCCTTATGTCACATTTTTCAAAGCACTCTCCTATCTATTGCTTCAATGGCAGCTTTGTTACTGTAGAAGATCCAAGTCTTCAAAAGACTTTTATTTCTAGTCCCGATCTGTCACAGAGTCGCTATGTGACCTTAAGAGAGTCACTTCACTACTACTTTTCTCATGTGTGAAAGGAAGGAGTTGACTCTACCATTATGAAAGAAGCTGGGTAGAATTTTTAGAGCCATTTTACAGATGGGAAAACTGAGATTAGAGAAAAGTTAACTTGACTACCCTAACCAAGGTCACATGGCTGGTTTTTCAAGTCCTGATTTAATGTCTTTCTAGTTTACCACACATAGTCTGTTTTCTAGCAACTGAACAATGAAACAAATGCACTGTGTAGCTGAACAGGGAACAATATCAGTTCAAAAGATAAAGATGACCAGTTCTTGTTGGAGTGTATATGTTTGTGTGTGTATATGTGTGTGTGTGTGTATATATATATATATATATTATATATGTATAATATATATGTCTTTTCATTTCCACGATAGATTTGTCAGTTAACTGGGTTAGTCTGGTTATCTTCCAGTTGTTCCTTTTGCTGTATCTCTAAGCAGTCTGAACGCAATTACTGTTACACATAATGTACCAGAACATTTAAAATAATTTTTTTACCAAAAATTAATGTATCAATGCAATGTGGAATTACATACCTTTGTGTGTGTCTGCCTGGGTATACGTGTATATACAAGTTTGGCATTATCTAGGCCATCTTTGTGTGTTTTCAAGGAATACATATTTTCTTAGAAGATGTCAGTGGGGTCCCAGAGGAGTTTAATAGTTAATGAAAAGTTCTTATTCATTGAGGGAGATTCCCAGTGGGATTTTTGTGAGATTTCACTTCACAAATTTAATATGGTTCTTACATATGTGTTCCATACTACATTTGATCATGTCTAGAGTCCTTGGATATACTTCCATTAACTCTTTTTGTTTCTTTTTTCCCTGGGGAGAAAAAAATTTCTTGTGAATAAATTCAATTTAATTATGGACTATAAATTTTGAACATAGACACCACTCTTGAGGCTGTCCCTTGTGTCTTATCATCCTCATAAAGGTTTCATCTGAAGCTTTACAGATTATTATTCAGTAATGTTCACTAATATTTATTAATTCACGAATTATTAATTAATTCACTAATGCTTATTGAGTACTTGTATGTCAGGCACTCTCACCATGTTTCTTGAAACATGATCTCATTTAAATTTACAATCACTGTTTGTCATCCCCATTATACAGATGAGGAAAGTGAGTCTCAGAGAGGTTAAATAACATATGCAAGATCACAAGGCTAATTAAGTGGCAGCACTAGACTACACCTGATTTCAAATCTTGGGTTCTTTTGTTCTAGGACTGGGTAGTTAATTTTTTCCATTACAAGAGTTATATAGAGCTCAACTTGACTGTTAGCAAACATTAGAACCAAAATTTTGACCAAAAAGAGGGTTCTATATTCTTTCCTTCTTTTGATGTATTTTATGAGAGCTATTAGAAATTTTTGATAGCATTTTCCATCAGTTAGCCTAGAATCTATAGCTATAAAGGATCTCAAGACAGAAATCATTCTTCTGCTTCACAACTAGACAGAACTCAAGCATTGGCCATTGGCTTGGTCAGACTCTCTTCTCTGTGATGGCAGAGCCAGTCCAAGACACCCCGAAAAAATTAATAATTTGGTACCCCTTGGAAGAATGATCTTTATAATTTTGTAAGCCCCATATACAAAAATGGGCAATAAAAAGGAGGGCAGAAGGAGGCTCCTTGGTAGCCGTGCTTAATTTCCCCTCTACCATCACAAGGCATTCAGCTTTGGCTCTGGGGTTGTTCCTCAAACCCACTCACTTGCTGGAGTGATCACTCAGAAGTTATCAAGTCTCCCATGCTTAGATTAAGAGGTGGTTCAACACCATCTATGGTGAGTTCAATTTGCTCTCTGATAAAAAGGATGAGGGAGAGGTGAGGTGGGTAGGTGGAGCTTTCCATCGACTTTATCAAACCATTCCTTCCAACATAAATCACTCTCTGCGAGAGTTCTGATGAGTATAGCTTTCTCCATCCTCTTAAATGTCCCCAGTACTTGGGCAGCCCTAGTCGAGCAACAGAGGCTTGCTGCCCAGCTAGTCTGTTCCTTCCTTAAGGCACACACAGAGAAGTCTGCCATATTTATTGGGAAAGAGGAGGGGAGTCAAGGGTCCATTTCTTCTCCCATTAGAAACATGAAAAGTCTAGCCAATGGGGGTGTCATAAATTCATGAAGATCAGTGCAAGTGCTATAAACTTATAACAACTTTGCTCTATAAATGTCAGAAGTTTGACATTACATAAACTAAATAAATAACCCCTTTGGCCTTTTCATGTATATTGGTTTATGCACTAGTGGTATGGTGAAGAATTTATTAAGATTCAGGGAGCCTGGATTTTTATTCCAGCTTTATTATTAACTTGGTGTGTGACCTTGAGCAAGTCATTCAATGTCTGGGCCCAACCCTACACTGATAGTCTAGAATTGGCAGCAATGGGTGTTGGGATAAGCATCCTGATTATTTTTTCCCTTATTTTCTTAACTATATTTGACAAACCTGATTAATCTTTGAGATCTTCATTCCCATTTATTAATTCATTCAACAAATTTTAATGAGTACCTACTATGCACCAGGCACCGTGAACCGACAGACAGAATTCAATATTCTTGTGTAGCTTGCATTCTGTTACATTTTCCCAAGGAATAGTGATTTACACTAGAAATAATTAGAAGGTCAAACAATTTTCCTTGAACTTTGCTTCTAGTGAGCTGATTTATCACTGAAACTATTTTTAAAAGAAGTCAGTTACATCATTAGTTCAATGGGGAAGGGGGTGAATATCCTAAACAAATACACTTTGTATCAGTCTAGACAGTGCTAAAACTAGCTTCTGGAAACCATCCCTTAACATAACCTTAAAAAGATTATAATCCTCATGACAGGATTATGATCCTCAAGAAGATCCTCATGACAATTTGGCTTTTCCTGAAAAACCTTCAATCCATTACTGATATTCAGTGTTTTAAAGGGAGAAAAATGCTTGCAGCCCTAATTCTAAGCATCGGCCTCATTCTGAGTGGGCCTAGGAATCACATAATTCTTTTCGTACTTCTGCTGACACTCAATTGTGGGTCTGGGTTCTCCTTCAGATACTGGAAGAGAGTATCCGAATAAGTGTGGTAAAGTGGGGAGTATTTATTTAACTTAACTGGCCTCTTCTTTAGAGAATAAGATGTGTACAATAGCCAGAGTGCAGAGGTTCAATGCTCTTTGTCCCCAGTGTCAAATATCATTTCAGTGATCATCTATTTACTGACACTAGGGATTGGGTGCCCTATAGAAGATGTCCTCCTGCTAATAATGGCTGCCATTTAGTGAGCATTAACTATGTGCTGGGCATGGTGCTAAGTGCTTTAAATACCTTATTTTATTTAATAACCACCAAAGAAACAACACATTTTGCAGATGAAAAAAATGGAAATTGAAGGAGGTTAAGTTCCTTTTCCAAGGGTATGTGACTAGCGAATGGCAAATTGGCATCTGAGACCAGATAATCTGATGCCCAGGCCCATGTATGTTAAAAATAATGTCTCTCTCTGTAGCCAGCCAATAGGCTAACCAGGCAGATCAATCAAATACACATGAAATGATACAAGAACTAATGGACTAAATAATGTCTTACTGTCTCTAAGTACAAAAGGAGGCCAGGCAATAAAAGAGCCCTTGGCTGAAATCAAAGAGGTATTTCCTGAGCTGGCAGATTAAATTCCACTGAGAAAACATTTATTGAATATTTGCTTGGATGTTTGATATTATCAGAAATACCAGTTTGAACAAAATATACCCCTTCTCTGACAGAATTTTTAACTCCTTAAGGAAGAAAGCTAAGTCACAGACACTTAGGACACGAGGGAGATGTGGCAAATGCTATCATGGTGGTAAGAAGTCCACAAATCTTGGATGGACCCATGAGAGTTGTGACTTTTGAGCTGGTTTTGAAATAGGGGTAAGTAAGGAGTCAGCACGGTAAGGCAAATAGGTGAGTATGAAGAGTAAGTTCAGAAAGCAAAGGGAAGGGGAAGTTCAGGGCACATTTGAGGCAAGGCATGCAGACCAGTTTGGCCAGAATATAAAGTGTGTGGTCTAGAGGAGAGAAAGATAAGACAAAAAATGTGGGTGGAGCCCAACCATGGCAGTCTTTGAATGCTAATTTAAAGAGTATGAAAGCCATTCTTTACAATGAGGAGCCTCTTGTAAATCTTTTAATTGGCCAGTACCAGTGATGAAACGCCAGAGGAAAAGGACTGCTGGACAGACCAGCAAGGAGAAAGATTGGCCAGCTTTCACCAATATTCAGGTGAAAGGTAGGGGGCGCCTGTACCACGGTGGAGGTAGTGGGACCAAGAGAAAAAGGGGAAGGGTGAAGGTAGTGAGACCTCACAAAGGAAGAAGCAATAATTCAGCTTAACAAAGACCCTGAGTGCCCTATGTCCTAGACTCTGAGATAGTAAGAAAATAAGACGTGCCTTCAGATGATAGAAATCTAGGTGAGGAAAGGAGCTCAGACGAATAGATAACTTCAGTATAATGACAAGCATGTTAGTGCAGGACGTGTAGTAGTACTAGGTGACAGCACAGATGGGACAGGGAAACTCTCCTCCTCTTTCCCGATAAATATGGCAGACTTCTCTGTGTGTGCCTTAAGGAAGGAACTGGCTAGCTGGGCAGCAGCCCCTGATGCCTGGCGAGGACTGCCCAAGTATTGGGGGGACATTTAGCGGGATGGAGAAAGCTATACTTGTCAGAACTCCTCTCGCAGAGAGTGGTTTTTGCTGGAGGGAATGGTTTGATAAAGTTGATGGAAAGCCCCACCTACCCGCCTCACCTCTCCCTCCCCCTTTTCATCAGAGAGCAAATTGAACTCACCATGGATGGTGTTAAACCACCTCTCAATGTAAGGATGGGAGACTTGCCTTGAGGTTCAAATAAGATAGTGCATATTATTTGAAATTGTTTACAAAGAAATTGTTATTGGGGTTTATGTTCTGGCCGGGTTAGATTTGAAGTAGATATCCTTGAGGTGTGACACTTGGGAATGATCATACTTTTAACATATGTTTCACAAGAACCTGGTCTATCGCTATGGCGTTCTCAAGATCACAAGACCAGCTATCAGAAATTAACTAGAACAACTTACTCATTCATTTATTCATTCAACAAATATTTATTGAGGGGCTACTATGGGCTTTGAGGTATGGTAAGGAAACATAGGCTATTGTTCCATCCGAAGAGCGGTGCAGTTGTGTTAGGAAAACAAAACCAACACACGAAAAGTGGATGCCTCTTTGTACCAGGGTGTTTGAAGGAAATTTACCTTTGATTTACTCACTGGACAGATGAACGATAATTGCTTACATTTCTCTAGCATTCTACTGCTGAAAAAGTATTTTTTTACCTACATGATTCTTTTACTCCTTCCAACAAATCTGCAAACTGGGCATTGTTAGCTCCGTTTCATAAATGCACAAACTAAAGTTTTTTAAGTTTCAACACCTTACACAAAGCATTTGTAGAAGTATGGAGCCTGGACTGTGCTCCTCCACATGGCCAGCGGCTTTGAGTTTATTGAGCGACCCTATGGGTTGAATTGGGCTAGCGCTGGCGTGGAAGAGGTGGACACTGGCTGGTACAAAGATGCACCTTAGCTGACCACTAGAGGTTTCTGTCCTGGGGCGGTGGGTGGGTGGGTGGGGTGCTTTGATTGAGTATCTGCTGGAAAAAAATACATCAATGAATGAGTGAGAAGGTTATTGATGAACTGGTAATTTCGATCAGCCAGCGTAAACGTGCCACATCGTTTTCTGGGGACCTTTCCTCCTACGCAGAAGCAGATGCTGAGTAGAATGTGACCAGGCAAAGGAAAGGCACAAAAGTCCTGGGAAAAATATGTCCAGGGTAGAAACGAAGGCTCTCCCTTCGCTGAAGGCAGTTCCACTAACATAGCGAAGCGCTTGCTGATCTTGGTGTCCCCGTTTCTCCCCCTCCCCCCGTCCCCATCCTACCGGCCCACGTCGGCCTGCGGGACTCATTCACCAGCTCCCCCTGCCGCAGGGGGCGCGCCACCCGCGCCTCCGACTTCTACGGGGAAAGCCGGGCGGAGCAGAGCCGAGGCTGCCCAGTGCTGGGGGCGGGGCCAGGGGCGCGCGGCGCCCTGGGTGGGCGGAGCCCCAGGTGGGCGGGGCCCGGGAGGCGGCGGCCGTTGCCGGGCTACCGAGGAGCGCCCAGCCCGCGGCGCTGGGAAGCGCTCGGCGTGCGCGCGGTGAGAGGACCCCCGACCCAGCAGCCCTTCCCGGTACGCTGCACCCGGCCCTTTCAGCTTGCCGCTTCGGCAGCGAGTCCGACCTGGACCTGCAGGGCAGGACCCGGAGCGCGGGCGGCGGAGCCTCCCCTGTGACAGGGAAGGTAAGTGCCCCGCTCCCCCAGGGGCTGCGCAGCGGTCCCTAGCCCTTGCCCCGGGTGGATTCCCCGAGGAATGGCAGCCCGGGAAGAAGCGGCTGCCGAACGGGAGGGTCGCTGGCGAGGGCTGCTCCTGTGCAGAGGAGGGGGGCGAACGGACCGAGCCGGGAGAAGGCGACCCCCAGGCAGGGGTGACAGCCAAGGCAAGAGGACTTGCCTGGGGAGGAGGCACCAGAGATGCTGGAACCTAGGAAGCCTCGGCGGGAGGGACGCGGGAGGGTGAACGCCTCCAGGTCTCAGTAGGCGATCGGAGTGACGGGACTTAGTCTTTCCAGGAAGGGATCTTGTAAATAGAAAACCTGCTTGTGAGGCAAAGGTTTGTGAGCATGTAAATAAATCTGCGTGAGGCTTAACCCGGGCCTTGAACGATGGCGCTGCAGGGTCTGTCCTGGGCACCTCGAAGCCACGGAGCGTCCCTGCGTGGAGTCGCGCTGCTGCGGAGGAAACGTGCGTAGGCCGGGACTGCCTACCCACTGTAGCTGGGGAGGTGCAAAGAGAACACTCACAGGACTTATAAGTAGTCCATAAACATAGCATTCCGTGGAAAAAGAACGTTTCGCAGATATCAGCACTATTAGTACAGTGATGGGTAGAGCATATAATAATTAGAGAGAAAGGTCAGTGCTCACAGTCCTTGTCTAGGTTCTGATGCCATTTCATGGAATAGAAATTTACTAATATACTCTTGAAGATGAAATTTGGAAGGATTAAAATTCAAGGATGATCTGTTTTGATGGTAGCCAACTATTCATCAAACATACGTTTAAGAAATCCATGTCACCTTTTGCATTTTTATAAGAGGACTCAATTTGCAAACAAAACCATAAGCCTTGTTCAGTAATTCTTGAATCGAAACTTAACTCAAACTTAACTCAAAATATTTATGAAGATGTAATTTTTACTCCATTGAGGGTTTTCCTTTACTAGAAGACTTCTTCACATAAACAAGAAACAGTTATTGTTAAACATGACTTAATGCAAACAAGATTTTAATATGCTATTATTTCATGATCAGATACTTCTCTTCAAAAGGGAGGATTATATTGCATTAGTTCAGGATTTACTCAATATGTTTTCTGTTGTGCAGTTTTACCTTGGGCATTTTTGCCAATGCTACTTTCAGGTAGTTTACAAATATTTCAATCACTGCTTACTCTCTGATTTAAAGATCGGTAACTTAGAGGGGGTGAAAATTGAGTCCCACTGTGGAAGAAAGTGTTTGACATTAATTATTATTCACAGAGATGTGGGTACTTAAAAAGAATATATCTTTGGGTGATATTTATCAAGTCGTTCTGAAAATAATACAAAACATAGATATGCAATTTCATTGCAAAAATATTACCTTGACATCAATACATAGAACATTATCATGAGCTCTGTAAGTTCTTTATTTTTTAATCTATTAAATTGTCTTATGACATCTACGTTATTACTGAAGCCACATGACTTTATTGGCTTGAGAATTTTTTTCCATAGTAAGTGTTAGTATTTTCTGGGATGTTGATGGAAGTTATCTGTCCCTTTGATGAGAGTGTCTTTTGACTCCGAGCCCCAGGCTGCATCTTGAGGTTAAGGACATGTGAAGACTTTTTATGCACTTGAAGTTGCAGTGTTAAAGTACCTTTCCTATTTAGAAACTTGAATAAGAAACACTGCTGGTATATAAGTAGCTATAAGAGTCTTTTCAAAACAACAGAAAATGAAATTTTTTTACTTCAGATGATCATTAGCTTTAGTTTATACTTAACCTACACACACATATGAATAGAAAATGAATGGAGACATATAATTGTCACATGCTGTCCTTAATATGTTAGTTTAATTTACCAGTTATAGTTCTAGTACATGACTCAAAGGCATGTTGGGGACTTTTGAAACATAAGTGAGAAAGTCTGCTAACACTCATGAAGAGAATTTGATTCTCCTTTTTCACCTATTTAGATCTTTGAACTAAAGCTTAACCCAACCCCCGTGACTATTTCTATCATTCAGACATTAACACAACACAAACAAAAAAAAACTGCGGGCATCTTGAATATATAAAGAAAAAGCAAGTCCTTTTAAATCTGATGAGTCAGTATTTAAAGTCAAGCATTTAAAATGTGGGAAAACGCTAACATACCCTATCTGAGTTGACCACAGGTTGAATGAGAATACCCACCTTGAATAAATGTACACTCCAAATAAATAGACAGCTGCTTATGTGATAAGAGAGCCAGGAGCAGTTCAACAATAAAGTACGTTTGTCTCATGGCAGCTGATTATTAAACGTTCATAGCCTTTTTAAAGTAACTTTCTAACTGAAGAAAAAAGAACAGTAAAGCAGTATGAACACGATTTCTTTTCATGATTTACGGGTTAAGCAGTGAGTTCATTCATCCTATTTTATCTGGCTAAAATGTTTACATTTAAAAGTAAGATGTTTAAACAGTATTGGGCTATCTTTTAGTCCACACATAACAGAATATGTACCTTTTACACTGAAGTTTTAAAACCTGGGTTTTAAAAAGAGAACGAGGACCCCTCAGCAATTAGATAAAACAAAGGAACTTCTATATCTAAAGATTAAATATTACGTAGCCACTCTTTAGTGGATTTGGATAGGTCTAATATGAGGAGATCTGAAAGAATGGACACTACTTACACTGGAAAAGAGCACTTCAGATGTTTTAAAGAGAGGTTTTGGAATTGATCCAGACTTCTAAAATAAAAATTGAAACAGCTGTGTTTTAGAAATGGTTATGCACAGTTCTCTTAAGATACACTGTGTCGGCATTGGAGGTCCCCACAGTCCTTGATGTTACAGTTGTTCTGCTTGTGTTTTGAGATAGAGAAACATTTATGAATTGGGAGGTAGGGATTTATGAATTGCCTGGGTTATAATATGCTACATTTTGAGAATACTGACAGTGATTTTCCAAAGAGAAGGATGATAGAGTCTACAACTCAGAGAAACAAAAAGAATTAGTCTCCTATCCTACATTAAGTTCTGTTTAAGAAAAAAAGAAAAAATTATAGAAGCCTGACGGTGAGTGGTCCCTAATGTTTTTGAACTTTGGGGGAATTGAAGATATTGTGTTTGGCAACAGAACATTGTAAAGCTTGTTGAGTTTTTTAGTAGAAAATATTTCATGATTTGAAAAAGGGAAATCTTTCTCATTCCCCAGCCAACAACAATATGTATGTGCTTATTGCTGCATGCCTTTGTGAACTTCCTAGGCTACAAAAGAGGCTGCCAACTCTATGATGTAGGAAGAATGATTTTCAGAACATAATGAAATTGAAGACTAAGATAGAGGCAAGCTAGAGGCCAGGGGTTATTGTCCTGTTTGGAAATAGCAGTACCCTAAATTTCTAACTGATTTCTTATTCTCTCGGTGTATGGCACTGACATTATTTCTAAACCATTCATGATTCTGTTCCACCATTAAAATGTAAAAGACTGTATGTATAGCATTGGCTTTATTTCAATGCTGATTTTATAAATTGTAAGCCTGCCAGTTTACTTTAATGTTGATTTTTTAAAAAAATATTTCAGTTTATTGCGTATTGGAAAAATGTATGAGTTGAATGTAGCTTTATTACATAATGGTGATACAGTTTTGTGAGATGAAAACTGTTATGTATTGCATGCACCGTATGTTAGATAATAAATCAAATAACTTTAAAAGGATGAAAAAATAAAGAAATTCATTTCTTCTGGAAAAAAATCCAGATTATTTGAATTATTCTGAAATTTATCTATTTTGGTCATTTGTAAGATAAAAAATAAAGATCATTCTCAGAAAGGTTACTGAATTAGGGGTTGCTTGGGTGACTTAGGTAGTTAAGCAACCAACTCTTGATTGCACTCAGGTCTTGATTTCAGGGTTGTGAGTTCAAGCCCTGTATTGGGCTCCACGCTGGGTGTGGAGCCTACTTTTAAAAAAAAAGAAAAGGAAAGAAAGGTTACTGAGTTGTTAAAATTAGAAAAATAAATACTAGATTTTTTGGTGATCTTTGTTAATATTATAGCACTATATTCAAGAAATGGGGTCCTGAACTGAATTGTGTTCTACTAATTTATATTTCAATCTCAAGTTATAGTTGCACATATTTTCCACACATATTGCTTTAGCCCTTACAACAATCCTAAGAGCTAAAATGTCATCCCTAATTAGTGAAGTTCTTCATTCATTCAGTGTGTATTGGGCACATATTGTGGATGAGCTACAGTTCTAGAGCAAAATCACCGTTCTTGTCATTGAGTCCTCAAACCATAATTGGTTTAGTTTGTGCTGGAGTGAAGGGAGGAAGCTCAGTGTGATATTAGGGAATGGTGGAGACTGGGGCCCTAAAAAGTACCTGTTCTTCTGTGTAAGGGACAACCGATGCTCAACTCTAGCTCATGCTGCCTTGATGTGGGACCAGATTTTTCTAATTTTTCAGGAAAATTCTTTATTTTTATATTGAAAACTTATTTTAAAAAATTAACCACTGCAGTGACTGAAGAAAATAATGCAACACATGGCCTGCAAAGAGAGTGAAGTAACTAGATAATTATGCTGCGAGGTAAAGATGAGCCCAGGGTGCAATGGAAACACAAAGGAGAAGTCCCGTGTGAGATTTAGGAAGATCCCAGAAGAACACTGACAGATTGTGGGACAGGTATGGTAGATATAGTCAGTCACAGTACATACAGGAAGGTCCCAAGGCAAAAGAGGGGGCAGCAGTTGGGCACACTGTAGGTTGAAACAACCACTGTGGTTTGGGATCCAGTGGTCTGCCCAGCCAGTAAGAAATGGAGCCTAGAGATGCTCCTCCCTAGGGGGCTCCTGGGAAGGGCCTGAAACCCTGACTCTTTGCCTGTTGACACACCAGCACAGGGTTTCATGGTTTGGACAAGGAACTAGAAGGGGAGTGCATTTGCGCACCGGTTGGATTTATCCCCTTTAGAGGCTGGCCAATCAAGACACTCATGTTCATTACCATTCACTCAAATGAGCAGGCTGAGCAGCTTGATTTGATAAGCAGCCACTTTCTGTGCAGCTGAACAGAATGTTTGCCAGCTCAACAGTTCCGGCTCCTGTGTCTTCTTTTTTACTTGCCTGTTTCTCCCAAGACTGCCACTCTGTTTGATACTGCGGACTAGCAGTCAGTGAGGCAGAAGTTCCAAACTCCTAGAAGACAGTGAATCAGGCATCAGTAGTCTTTTCCTTACTGCTTAGCTAGAGCCAGTTTCTCTGCACACGTGTTGCAAAAATGGTTGCTAGATTGCTAGTAGATGATATCTGGTACAGATTTTTTTGGCAAACTGTGAAAACCCATAATCTCAATAATCCGTATGTCTCATGGTTGGTAAGTCATCTCCAAATAAACAGAATGCTGAAGCATATAAAAGCATTTTTCTATCTGGGCCAAATTCTGAATGCTCAGAAGTTAAAAAGCAGTTTCAATAAATACCTTTTTATTGCCTTATTTTTATTTTATTTTTTTTGCCTTATTTTTATTTTAAATATTATTGCTTACAGGCTTGTTATTTCATGAAATTTTCCTTCTTTTTACGAACTCCAAAGTATTTCACAAGGTTATTTCATTTTCTTCCAGGAAATGCAAGGTCACACTTACAACACTCTGACAGCTAAATTGTTTGTTTCTAAATACCCCTTTGCTGGGCTATACTCAAAGGTGGGGAGGAGATGCTACCGCCCCTGCTAAGCTGTGAGCTCCCCCGAAGTACACCTTTGTAGTGCCTCGCCCCACTTGATACTGCCTCCTTTCAAGCACGTAATAACCATTTAACCAAAGTGTGTTGGATAAATGGATAAATTACTCAATGTATTATTTTGTGATGTAGTTTTGTTTTTGTTGATCATTTTTGTTCCCGTCGTCCTCCTGTGCCATGGGCAATTGGATGCTGCAGCCTAGAATGATACAACCCTAAGTCAACTTTGAGGAATGCCTGAGTGTCCCATTTTGGAGTTACTAGGCATGGATTTTATTTGGTTTTCACCAATTCTATTGCATGTCCTTTGACCCCCAGTGTTCTCTCGCATGGGATGGAAATAAATATCTACGCTAGAGTGTGCTAGTAAGGAAAAAAATTATACTTTTTTATAAAGCCTTAACACAATACTCAACATATACATGTTCAGGCTTTGAATTGATTCTTCATCTTTGAATGTTTTCTGCACACCCGTAGGTCCAGAGGTCTTAAAACGTTACCAGCCACTGGACTCTGACTGTCTGAGTAATGTCTCCTGTTGGTCTAACAAGTTACAGTCTTCAAAGACCATCACATACATTGGATCATTTGATTTTCAATACCAATGTCATTAACTACAACAGTAATCATCGCCAACACTTATGTAGCACTGATTATGTACTAGAAACAGTTTGGATCAATTCACCCTCTTAGCCGTGCTTTATAAGTGCTGTTAAACTCACCAATTCCACACAACAATTTCAGGAGGCAGGTATTGTCACTATGCCCAATGTAGAGATGAGGAAACTGAGACTCGGGTTAAGTAACTTGGCCAAGGTCACATGCCAGTAGGTGGCGTTCTCAATGCAACTGCCACAGTAACCACATGGGCCCCAGTCATCCGTTAAGTGTTCTAGGCACTGGTATACATTATCTCAGGTAATCCTCACAACAGCCTTGTGAGATAGGTTCTATCTTTATCTCAACAGATGTGTAGTTTCAAAGCGACCTTGCTAAAAAATGGCACCATTTTGCCCTGACAGTTTCCCCGAACAGCCAGGCTCTCTTTACCCATATTGAGTTTACATGCAGAAAAGTATTTGAACTTGGACTTTAGATCATCCCAACTGCTGTCAGGACAATCCATCCAGGCTAAATTCTTTCCCAGCCTCTTGGTATAAAAAAGCCAGGCTAAGAGAGAAGTCACAGAAAAGAGAAGTGACATATTCCAGTGGTGCATTTTTTATCTCTAGTTCCCAGGGTAAGAAATCTTCTGTAAAAATCTGACATTTTTTAAAAAGTGAATTAGGATTTTTAAAAAATACATCACCATATTATTCAATCCTTTCTTCTAGTCCAGTGCACTTAAGGCCTTGTAGATATGACATGGTAATAAGACCTATCTGAGATAGAATGTTTATTCTTATTCTTATTCACTATAAAAGAATTAAGTCAGTTATGTGCAACCAAATCTCACTGGTTTTCGGCAATATATTCTTCATTGTTTTGTGCTTCTTTATTCACTTAATTAATTCAGCAAACATTTTTGTGCCTATATGAGCCACGTACTAAGCTAGACACTGGGAATACAAAGAGTAATAAGGGGACGTCCCTATTTTAAAGGAACATACAGTCTGGTGAGTAAAACTGGCATACCAGTAAGCATAATTGCTATGCCATGTGATCGATGCTGTGCATGAATGTAGAAAGGCCTATGGGGCCATAGGGAGCAAACCTCTTTAGTGTGCTTGGTCGTGGACACCATCTCAGCAGAGTGAAAGCTGAGCAGGTTCTTGAAGGGATTTAGTGAGAAAAGCTCTCAAGACCAAGGTTACAGTCTGTGCAAGAGGGCAAGACCATGGGTGTTCAGGAGAAATGTGGGCATCGGGCTATGGCAGAGCCGGATGGGTGTGAGAGCAGTGACCAGGGATGACACGGGGTGGGGGGGCAGGTGCTAGCAGGTGAAGTTATAAAGAGCACAGCTGCCAGGCTAAGGAGTTTCAAGGACAATTTGCCAAGATAAACCCACTCAAACTATTCAACTTAGCATGTGTGTTGAGAGAATAAGACAAGTCAGCACATAGGATATAGTTCTGTTCAGTTTTTTTGTGCCCTATCATCTAAAAGAAATCTCCTTCTGATGCAAAAATCATAGTACTTCAATTTTCTTTTTTCTTTAACAGTGTTTATGTAGTTTTTATCTCATCACCTCTTTTAATTTATAGACTTTGCTTTTTTATTTTTACTTATTCATTTGAGGGAGAGAGAGAGCACAAGCAGGGGAAGAGGCAAAGGGAGAGGGAGAAGCAGACTCCCTCCTGAACTGGGAGCCTGACGTGGGGCTCTATCCCAGGACCTGGAGATCATGACCTGAGCCAAAGGCAGATGCTTAACCATCTAAGCCACCTAGGCGTCCCATAATTTATAGACTTTTCAAGGAGGACTACGTAATTTATTTGCCCCAAGAACATTACACATGTATTTTTTTTTATTATTAATGAAGTACTTACACTAGAAAGAACTTTTAGGAAAAAGAGGGGAAAAAATTCACCCAGGATTCCCCAGTATGAACCTAACTGCTGATGGTATTCTGACTTATTCATTTTTGTACATAAAACTGGTGTATCTTCTAAAGTCAAAATCATATTGCCATGACTTCTAACTTGATGTGCATGGTAGTGATTGCCTTTACAAGACGATGCTACAGTATTTGTGTGCCTTCGCAATAATTAGTAAGAGTCCCAGTGTAGTGATCTGTCCGAACTCGTTGCTTGATTGTGGTATGCATTGACTCTATCTCTTTTTTCTCTTATTTTGTGTAAATGCTTTGGTATTTATACCCTCTTTTCCCTATTAGCTTAATCCAACAGATTTTATATTTTTCTTTTTAAAAAATCAGCACATTTTAAAAAATTAGGACCATGTAGGGGCGCCTGGGTGGCTCAGTCATTAAGCATCTGCCTTCGGCTCAGGTCATGACCCCAGGCTTCCTGCTTGGCAGGAAGCCTGCTTCTCCCTCTCCCGCTCCCCCTGCTTGTGTTTCCTCTCTCGCTGTGTCTCTCTCTGTCAAATAAATAAAATCTTTAAAAATAAATAAATAAATAAAATAAAAATTAGGACCATGTCAAGAAAGAGATAACCCAAAGCATACCTTTCAGGGAATGCGATTTTATCTTCTCATCCCAGTCCTGTGCCTGCACAAGCAGGAAGCCGCCTGGTTGGGTAATGTCTGGGTCATTTTGAGATACGCAAGGAGGAAAAAGAAGCTATGACCAAGGAGCTGGAAAAGCCAAAAACACCTTTGAATTTAGTCAAAATGGGTCAGTCATTCAACAAACATAAGAATGATTTTTCATTGCGCAGATAATTGGAGCTATTCAGGCAGCTGGAATAACCTTCTGGGTTGCCTGTGTCCAGGCTGCGTTCAGGCTCACCCCGGGGCTGGCTGCTTGGCCAACGGTGAGACAGCAGCCCGCCAGCCTTGCTTCCTTTGTTGTTAATTGCTATTGTTTTTCTTAAGATCTTTGGCCCACAGTTCTGGTTCTCTGCTCTGGTTTCTTTCTAAGTAGTCACATTTTCTGCTCTGGGTCTCTGTTAGTTTTGGAAGATTCCACTTTGAAGAGAAATGGAGCCCTTGTTTCTCTACCTAATAGATGGAGCCACCAGCTGAGTCTTCCCTTTTTTTTTTTTTTTTTCCTTTCCAAATTAATCTCTTCTCTGAACATTGCATGGATCCGAAAAGAAAAAAAAAAAAAAAAGGCAGCCGTGTTGGTTTCTACATTTTAAGTCATTCTCGCAAAGATAAGGAGGTTTGGCTTACCTTTTCTTGAAAGGTGAATGCCTCCAGTTTCATCATTTGTAAGTGAGATTTAGATGTTTTAAAATAAATGCTCATTTTTCTGCTCATAGATTATTTTCACTGTACTGGTTGGAGGAAAAACTCACAAATGCCAAACATCAGCCTTATCTGCTTCTTAGTGGAACTGAAGGCCCTAGCCCCAAGTGTAATGTCTTTATGAAACAAAGCAGATTGTGTTATAGGGTATATACGACTTGGGGACACGAGCCAACCCACCTTGGGTGTGAATCCTTCTCTGCCTCTTACTAGTCTTTTTTTTTTTTTTAATTTTATTTTATTTTTTCAGTGTTCCAAGATTCATTATTTATGTACCACACCCAGTGCTCCATGCAATAGGTGCCCTCCTTAATACCCACCACCAGGCTCACCCATTCCCCTCCTCACTCCCCTCCAAAACCCTCAGTTTGTTTCTCAGAGTCCACGGTCTCTCATGGTTCGTCTTGAGCAAGGGACTCAGCCCTCTCTGAGTCTGTTTCCTCAACTCTAAAATGGAGATAAGGATAGATAAGAATAGTATCTACTCGCAAAGGTAAATGAGTCCATTAATACGCTAGAGACAGTGCCTGGCCTGTAGTGCTTAGCACATAAAATAGCCACTATTTTATCACCATTCTTGACCTCTTGGCACTGACTAAATGCATCTATATAGAAGGTTTATTTAGTCCCTGTTCGACAACTCTACTGGGTAGAGCAGTCAGACACTCTAGAGACTTGGGTAGAAAATAAAGGCATGTGTAGGGGTGCCTGGCCGGCTCAGTTGGGAGAGCATGCCACTCTTGATCTCCGGGTTGTGAGTTTGAACCCCACGTTGGGTGTAGAGATTACTTTAAAAAGCAGTATTTTTTTAAAAAAGAAGAAAATAAAGTTAGGTATAGCCTAGGAGTTCAGAGCCTGTAGGAGTTTTGCATATAATGTGTAGGGACACAGAGCTTCCAGTCTCCTAACCTAAACTGTGAAAGGCTTACCTATTATGTCCATGTATCTTTTACCAAGTGATTTCCTTTAAAACATAAAGAGTATGACGTAGTATATAGGTTAATGGTAAACTTTATGAGTGAATACAGAACACTGTGACCAATGTCATCATGGTTAACTAGACCTTCTTGTCTTTTAGAAAACTCTTCAACAATAAATACACATAATAGGAGCCATGGCTTTAAAAGTGCTCCTGGAACAAGAGAAAGCACTTCGCACCATTGTAATTTTACTGGCCTATTTGGTAAGTCAAGTCTTCACTTTCATAAGAACGTGGTGGGAGAATCATCTTAGTAGCGCCGAAACTATTTTCTATTTCTAATCCCATCTTTTAAATTTTCCTTTCAAATTGTAGTTTATCAGTGTTGCATTTCATCAATAAGCAAAGATTGCTGCTGAGTCTTGACATTTGTAGCAATTGTTGAGATTATTTTATTTACATTTAGACAAAGTAATAAAATCACAGCATTACTCAGAGCCCCATGACAATGGTGCTCCCTTGAGCCTATAAGCATATGTCTCTGTAACACACCCTAGGCCCTAATGAGACCGCATTCTCTTTGGAGCCCATGACTTGCACGGATTGTGAAGAAATTAGAATTGATTTTTAAAAGAGCTATTCTTTTTATATGGTTATTTATGTGCTTTTTAGTTCCAAAAAGCGTTAAAGACAGATGGAGAATTTTAATGTTTGGACACTTGACCCAAAAGAACTATGAGGGTGTTCAAAAGAATTGAAGTTTATTTAATCTGGAGATAAGATCATTATCTGCAAACGTAAAATGAATTATTGACGCTAGAGACAGTACCTGAAGTGTTCTTGAAAGACAAGGCAAGAGGAGATGGGGTCACATTGGAGTCTGAGATTCAGGAAGAGGAGGGAAATTTTCCTTTCTTTTAGCTGAGGCTGTTACACATCCAAATGAATGGTCTAGAAGGGAGGTAGTGGAATTTCTTTCTCAAAAAGATTACAGTCTCTTTGTGGCTGAATGGAATCTCCTACCTCTCATAAATAAAATCAAACTCCTTAAGATGGTTAGTCAAAGGGATGTTAAGAGAGGCCAGAAGAGATTATTAGACCTTTAGCCCCAGATCTTTTTCTAGTCCTGAACCCCACCCCGAATTCTCCCTTGTGCCTGCTAGAGAGGTTCAGACTTTGATATTATTTAGTTAGTTTGCAGGACCTCATTACAGACACTCCTGCTTCAAGATGGAGGTCGTTTGTATTGAATAATTACTTATTATTACAACCATCAAAAGCAATTTCCTGTGCCCCTGGTGTAATAGCCATTCTACAGGGCAATAGTTTGTTCACCCAGTGCTTCTTACTTAGAAAAGAGAACAGGTCCTAAGTCATTTTCTACCTTGGACTCTCAGAAAAGTATCAGAAGAAGATAGCCCTGAATTAAAAAAAAAAAAAAAAAGGAGTCCTCATTCAGAAAATACAGAGGAGAATCAGGCTTATTGATTTATTTGCTCCACTGACTTATTCAGAAAGTCATTTTTCTTCCTAAAATGAAAATTAAATTGGCCTCACTCTGAGTTTAAGTTTACATTCAGTGATGGAATGAATAATAAATACCGATGCTGTTGTTCCTTTCTTGCAAAAAATGTGATTAACTTTCTTTAAAAATAACGTTTTGTGAAACTTTTTTTTTTCAGGCATGTAAAGTGGTTTGTGAAACAGGAGACTGTCGACAACAAGAATTCAGGGATCGGTCTGGAAATTGTGTTCTCTGCAAGCAATGTGGGCCAGGCATGGAGTTGTCTAAGGTAGATATCGGATGCGTGGTGAAGTTGTAGATCTGTGCTTTGTTTTTGTTTTTGTTTTAAGATTTTATTTATTTATTTGAGAGAGTGAGAAGGAGAGAGAACATGAGCAAGTGGGAGGGGTAGAGGGAGAGGGAGAAGCAGGTTCCCCGCTGTGCAGGGCGCCTGATGTGGGACTCCGTCCTAGGACCCTGGGATCATGAGCTGAGCCAAAGGCAGACACTTAACTAACTGAGCCACTCAGGCACCCTAGATCTGGGTTTTTAAAGTACATTCTTTCTCGCTAACCTCTTTTAGCTCATTGCTCTTTTAGCTCATTGCTAGTGAAGATTCTTGGCTCATTATGTTACCTTAGCCAAAGATTACACAATTCTCTCTCCGATACCTTTGATTCATATGTCTTACTGAGCTAAAAGGAGTAGGTTCTAATAATTAGAATTTAATAAATGTCATTCTATGTAATTCATGTTTATCATATTTCATTGAAAGAATGGAATTAAGGTGTATTTGAATTGATTAAAAAGAACCTACTAAAGATTTAAAAATTAAGCACTGATAAGAGAAAATTCTAATGCTACCTTCTTCTACTGGGCCTTCCTTCTCTTAAAATGAATATTGCCATCGCTAGCTAAGAAGTAGCCACTCCAGTAACAAAGCTCCACGGGGGCAGTTGCTTTCCAAACTAGGGTGCTGCACGTTCTTTTGACGGTGCAAGCACTATTATTAGTCTCCATGTTGGGCGTATGGTATTCCCGGGAGCACTTTAAATATATTCATCTTACCCACTATTAGTTAAGAAGTGGCGTGTTTTAGGAGGGCATATTTCAGGGTCTTGAACACTCTCAGACCTTTCTTTTTTGTGAGCGTGTTCAGAGCTATACATCCATTTGCTTTATTTTCTGACCTTTTGAAGATGTAACTTGTTGTGGATAATGGATATATCATTTTGTTCTAAATAAAACATCAAAGTCTGCCTGTTAGAAAAGGAACAAAAGATTTTTCCTTTTACTTAAAGTGACTTTTAAAAGAGAAGTCCTTTTCCCCTAGAGACTGCCGTTATTTAAAGTCGAATCTTGTCATTCATAGATTTTTGATGAATGATCCACAAACAGCAGGAAACAAAGCGTTCTGCATTCTGCAGGTAATTCCTGGTGGATGGCTTTTCTCTGCTGGTTGTGTTCATTTAGTATCCTGAGCTTTCCATTTGGATTGAAACTGGCCAACCTTCGAACCCTGTGTTACCTTGAATGTTGAGTTAAGTATAGCGTCTCAGCAGGTGTTTTTCTACTGATTGTAGTAAGGTGCATTTTCAGACTTAGGTTTTGTGGTGTTGAGTGTAAAAGGATTCTTTAGAGCAGACTTGCAGATCTAGGATCAGTGAACAGAGTAGTGAAAAATACGACAATGCCCAAGAGGAAAATAGACGATGAAGTTGCTACCTCTCAAAAGTTCTTCTTTTCCCAAATCTCAGTGAAAATCTGAGTGAAATGTCACAGATTCTAAGAGAGGAGTAAATCATTTTCAAGAAGCTGCTCCTTCTTCATCTTCAAATCTAGAGAATATAACCTCAGAATAATTTCTGGAGAATCAGACCAGAAGATGAAGGTCTATGAACTCTAGTATCTTTTTTTTAGCTAGTATTTATAGCTAAGCTTTTTTTATTAAAAAATTTTATTTAAAAAAGCTAACTTTTTTATTTAAAAAATAAGATGAAGATCCTAACACCCCTAATTAAAATCCATCACCTAAGATTATCTGATAACAATTTTCCTATTTCACAATTTTCCGTGAACTTCCAGAAGAATTATTTTTCTCTAGGTAGTAATTTTCCTCAAGTACTGAAACAGGCATTTATCCCTATGACACTGGAAGCAACTAAAGGGAAACAATCTGAATTATTCTGCCTTTATTACTTATTTTACATGTTGATATTTGTTTCAATATTTGTTATCATTTTCTTCATTAGAAAAAAAAAGATCAGGCCAAATTGAGTGAGAGAGAATGAAAGTCAAGGTAATGATGTCACTGAAAAATTAGGGTAAGACCCACTCAGATGCACAAATGTTACAAATATAAATACCATGTTCCTGCATGACCTGAAATGTCCCCCTCGAGGTGGACATGGTACAGCCACAAAGAACAGCTTTGCTAAAGTAGCGAACAAATCAGTCAACCTCAGAGAGTTTTGAGGGCAAAAGAAGCTCCATTTAAATCTTGTCATATAAAGGGTAACAAATTTCTCTGTGTGTATATATGTTATAAATTAGATATTTTGCCAAGTCTTTTATCTTGGTTTTAGCTCCTAGTAAATAAAATTGGTAACTTAGCCTTGCTCATACCCTAAAGAGAGCAAAGGAATCGAACATATCAATGAAGTATGTGTATGTGTGTGTGTATATATATAACGTACGTATATATATGGTTAACTAATCGAGGCAAAGAGCTTGAGTTTTTAATAAATGATTACTTTGGGGTAGAAATTTCTACACTGTCCATTCATGATTTACAGTTTCTTCTTTCCAGGCTGCCTTGATTAAGTCTTTAGCAAGAACATATATCTTTCAGAGGACAAAAAAACAAAAACAAAAACAGAAAAAACACCTAAGTTCTGAGTATATTAAAATCAGATAAATCACTTAAATTAGCAAATTTATTCAACTGGTTAATTATGACATCCACGTTTTACAAATCAAAGGAAAGTTTCCTTTTTTGGCTAAGACCAAGCTTTTTTAAAAAACATGGTCAGATATTTATAAATAATTGCTCTGCTTTTTACTTGTTACACTAAACATAAAATTTGGAAGGGGGATACCTGTTAATTCGTAATGAAATGACTGAATTCAGTACTCCTTACCTTTTTAACTAAAGCTTAAAATTTTGGTTACCTGTGGTGCTTGAAATTTTGAATGCACAATAAAGAGTAAATATTTTAAAGTGAGTTATTAAAAAGCAGAAAAGCTGAATCAAATTATTGGTAACCACGACTAAAGTTTTCTTTGTATTAAGGGTAAAAAAAAAAAGTGAATTTTCACCAGACGTGAGAGCTTTCAAATAACCTTTATTCTAACATCATTAAGTTACTTGTTTTGCTATAGTAAACATGACTTAAAACTTATGTCCATTTTCTAATATCATGTCTCTCAACCCAAAATAACAAATGCTGGGTCATGAGGTTCTTTGCATTACAAACGTGTTATCTGTGTCTTAAAACTAAAGCCTGGAAATACTTTGGGTGAGCAGGTAGAGTTAAAATTTCCATCTGTGGTTTTATTACTCCTAATGATTATTTTCTTTGGAAGACATTCAATTCAATTTTTTTCTAAAGGTGTCTGGGCTTACTCTCCCATTGTTAGGTCTCTGCCATTTCAAACATGTAGTCGGGTTTGGGGGAGGTTCCCGGAATAGCATTCCTGGAGACAGTGTACGCTTTGGCACACCTGTCGTGTGTGGTCAGTGGTTCCTCTGACCTCTTTTCACTCCCTTTCAATTGTTAGATAGTAAGAAGTCTGCACAGACGCTCCAGGCTCAATAATAATCATTGTTGCTTGTTTAAGTTGAGACGCTTCCCTTCATTGGCCATTTTTTAAATGATTACTTATGTTAACCTTTCACCCTAGATACTTTGGGTTATGTGTGTCTAAAAGATGTCTCTTAACAGACATGCACTACCTCTCTAACACGTCTTCAGTTGTTATTTTCTAATATATATCATGCAACCAAAATAGATAATTAGCCAACGTTTGTTATAATGAGCCAGGTTCTGTGTGATATTTGTATATTAAATAACAGAGTCCTTTTAACATACGTCTTAAGTAGGGGGTATAACTCCTCCTGTTTTATAGATGGGGAAACAGACACAGAGATGGTTAGTTGATCTGTCCATTGTCACCGTTACTAAGCACTGGGAGAAGGTGGTGGAGCCATCGTGGGGTAATGATTTTTTCCTCATTTTGCATCGTGCTCATGTACAGTGCCGTCCCATAGAACTTTCTGCAATGATGAAATGGCCTGTATCTGTGCTGGCCGAGATGGGAGTTACTAGCCACTTGAAATGTGTTACTGAATACTTGAAAGGTGGCTTGTGTCACTGAAGCACTGGATTTTACATTTTAATGAATTAAATTTAAGTGTTGCCACATGAAGTTGTGGCTGTTGTATTGGACGGTGCAGCTCTAGAATGATGAACTTCCCTCCAGAAATTCTGGCTCGGGACCAACTTCTAACATGCAGAGCTTTCTAAATCCTCTTGACCTGATGCTTGCTCATTCTAGGAGCTGCCTTCCTGGTCAGCCTCCTTTGTCTCCTTCCTTGGCTAAGCCACCCGTAACCTGGCCACTGGTTTCCAAACATCCATCTGCTTCCGTTCCTCCAGTGGAAGATGGAGGAAGTGTTTGGCCCAGCCACGTGGGTGCCATTGCCATGGCTCCTCACACCGGGTGGCATCTTCTGTGTCCCTGGGCCATCTGAGCTGTCTCTTGGCATGAGCGCCCCAAGCATCCTATCTTCTCAGTCGGGTTCTTTTTGGTCATTCAGCTTAATGGGTAGTCTTCCTGTATCTTTGGGAAAATATAGGACAAGCCACTGAGCCATTGCGGCTCTATTTTGAGGATTTTCTCCCACTGAGCCGTAGCTAGTCTCTTTCTCTTCCAATACAGGGTTTAGGTTTTGAAAGTTTATGAGAAAGAGAATTGATAATGTCTTTTTCCTATTTCTGAGGCAAAAAATAAGTGCTGTTTACATAGCTCCACGAGTGGTACCTGCCGGGCATTTGGAGCCACAAATGTGCACAGGAGTGTTACACAGCCGGCCCTTTGGCTCGTGAAAATAAACAGCATTGCGATACGTGGGGGAGGATGACTTTTGTCTTCCTGAAGTGACCACATTAGCCTTTTAATTCTTACTGTCTAGAATCTACCCAGCCACGGCCCCTCCTCCTCACAGAGTATTAATGCCAACAATGTGCTTTTAACATGATCACCTCCCAGCAGTAAACCAGGAAACTAGTTTTTGCATGAACCACTTGAAACAGTCTTCAAGTCTCTGGCACGGTTTTCAAAGTCAGCTTTTCTAACCAATTATTGGGATGACTTTGGTTAATGTGAAGAAATTAATTCTCGTAAACAACAACACACTTTCCTCCACAAGGGTGCGTGTCTGGGTTCCCATTTTTAAAGATGTCAACTTTTTAGAAAGCTGTTTTCATCCCTATGAAGAAAGTCACACGGGCACACACAAAATTAATATAATTTGCAAGCATGAAAAAGATTCATTTATGCCATTTAATTACAGTGTTGCTCACTTTATTTATATTTAATTATACCTAATCGAGCCCAGTGATGTTTGGCAAATATTAGCAAGCTCTAGCTTGTAATTTTTCTTTAAAAAACTCAATTACAGATTTTCATAAACTGGAAGTTGGTTGTGGGGCGGGGGGGACTACGTCTTTGGTGTTGTTTTATTAAAGGAAATTAAAAAGCTGATTTCTAAACACCAGCTACATAAATCTAATTTGTCATTTCCATTTGCTTGTGCTAGATTTTCTCCACAAATAACTTCTTCCCTTTCCAAATTTGAGCTTTTAAAGTTCAAAGAACCAGAGTTAGTAACTTATTGGCTGTACAAATAAATAGTGCTTTAGACCCAAGACCCCCAAATGTGTTTCCTGGACAATTGATGGTCTGTGAGGATCTCCCCTGTGGTCTGGGGAACAGCTCTTAGAACGTGTAGGTGGGATCTGCTTGTGTTTTTGCTAAGTGCTGAATTTGCAGAGGGAGAAAAGAGAGAAGGGGATCTGAGGACTGTTTACTTTGAGTCATTCTGCCATTGGAAAGCCACCAAATGTGGCTTAAAAATATTGGGCAGAGTATCAGGGCTACTGCTGTGGCCAGCTTGGGTGGAAATGGCCCAGCTGGACGCAGCCCTCTCTTGCCTTGGAACCAAGATAAGGAAGGCCGCTCACAGCTTCTACCCCCACCCCACACAGACCCCCCCACCCTCATCTCCTGTCCCCTGCCCACCTCCACCGGCCCACAAGAATTATCTGGCCTTGCCAATCAGGACACTGCTGTGACCTTTAGAGGCTTTTGTTCCCTGGAATAAAGTAATCATGATACCAATAAAAAAACAACAACAACTTCAGGAAATACTGCCTTCAACACTATTTGTTCATCCATTTGTTTAGTCGGCAAACATTTACGTGTTACTCACCAGCCTGGTATGTATTGTTAAAGAAAAAAATATTTAGTGGCACTTGTTAATAAGGATGGCAAGGCAGGCTTTATTCACTAGGTAGGGAGGGGGACCACCGCAGTGGGATTTTACAGTGGGGGAAACCACTGGCCTCCATCCCAATACAACATGAGCTCATGGTAATTTATAGCCAGGGAGCAGGGGTCAGTGGGTGGAAAATTACTGAGGGGAACCTGGCTGAAGCCAACCTAACAATTCTTTGCTGAAGACAAGCCAGGGTGATTGGACTGCAAGGCTCCATGAGACTTCAAGCGGAGTGTGGGGAACCCGAGCAGATATTAGGGTGGGTAGTTCTGGTTAGGCCTACTTAGCAGAGGACTTGCTATAGCTGGATTTTATAAGGAAGTGGATAGGTGGGTCTGGAAGAAGGTTAAGGAGCCTGGCTGAAGTTTGGTCAAGCAAAGAATCTTTATAAGTACCAGGTGCCCTAATAGGCTTTGGGGAAAGAGTGATGGAGGGAGGCGTTAGATATTGGGGATTGTTCACTTATTGTAAGATTTTGGGAAATCACTAGGAATCCTACGGCAATGCTTTAAAAAAAATCGGGTCATTATTTTATTCATGTGTATATGTTTGCACCCTGAAGCTTATTAATAAAAAGTCTTCTTCATGGATTCAGGGAAATTGTAAGTATTTCTTTTAAGGTTTTAAGGTACCAGGTCATAATTTCAAAAACAAAGACTCCAGGATTTTTTAAAGCCTAAATGTATCTCTAACATTGATATTAATTGCAGACCACACTACATAAAAATAAAACACATATCTAAGTCCAACGCCCAGGCCAATGACTGCCTAATGCCCCCATTCCTGCCCCAGTCTCCTCCCATGTATCCTCCCTCACCAAACACACATGTACAATGAAATGATGAGAGGGAAAGCTATAGTGTGTGTAACGTGGAAAGTGTCAGAGAACCAGAGTGGGACAGAGGTGAAAGCAGTAAAAACAGATTTCACTCAGGGACTATTGCAATGGGGGAAGAGAGGCCTCAGTATAGAACTGGGCTCAATTCCAAATACAACATGGACAAGTGGGGATTTTAGCCAAGGAGCAGGGTGGGGGGGCAGTGGATGGAAAATTCCTAAGAGGAAACATCAGGGCAGGGGGATTCTGGCTTAAGCAGACCTAACAGGATTCTTGCTGAAGGCAGGCCAACTGGATCAGAGGATAGTGGGGCAGGAGGAAATTTGATCAGGGATTGAGGGTGAGCATATAGGAGGGTGGGGGATTCTGGCTTAACCAACTACACAGGATTCTTGGACAACTGGGTTCTTGAGGACAAGGCCCAAGGCTGGAGCCTAATTGAGAAAGTAGCTCACAGGAGCCTGTGAAGGTTGGTCAGAAATGAGGTAAACCTAACCACAGTCAGCATGACCAGCTAATTCTCTTCTTCAAGTACTCTGTTTTATCTCACCAAAAATCCATTCCTACCATTTCTTTTATTCGCAACGGTAGTATACTAGCCTGCTGTGGGATACCATTTGCCTAGGGAAATTGCCCCCTTTATATGCAAAAGTAATGGGAGGAAGCCCCAAAAGATTCCATAATGTTTTCATTAGACACAGGATTAGACCACGTGATCAAAGCCAACCTACTGCAACAGACATCTGTGGTTGCCCCCTGCGTCCTGCTCTTGGGATGCAGTGATGACTAGGCTCCAGTAGAACAGATTCAGCTGTAACCACACAATGGCATGTTCGGTATATGCTGATAAGGAGCACTCTCCAAGATGCATTGGGTGGGGAAAACTTGGTTAAGCAACTGCCTTCTGCTCAGGTCATGGAATCAAATCCTGCATCCAGCTCCCTGCCCGCAGTGGAGTTAGCTTCTCCCTCTTACTCTTCCCACTCTCATGCTCTCTCTCCCTCTCATTCTCTCTCTCTCAAATAAATAAATAAAATCTTAAAAAAAAAAAAAAGATACACACACACAGACACACACGATATCAGGATATTTCTGGGAGGTTTTCCCAAAACCTGGTAACAGTGTTGCCTCTGTGGCGGGAACAGGAAGTGAAAAGACCGAGGATGGGAAGGAAGGTGTACTGTTTTACTTGTTTATTAACATCTTGTGTGTAGTAGTAGTTTTTCAGTAGTAGTTTTTCAGTATAAAAAGTGATAAAAAGAAAAGGGACCAGAAATCACCACCACCCATTGGGGGTGGACATGAGTTTACAAAGGCACGATTCCGGCGCATGCGCAGCAGCGCTCCCTTGGCCAGGAGCCCGTGGTGTCGCCCGCTCTTGGAGCTGTTCAGCCTTTCCTCTTTTGCTGTTGGTAGTTCTTTACCGAACTTAATGGGAAAGGTTTCAAGGCATTTTAACCACCTAGTTTTACTGAA
Organism: Potos flavus; assembly: GCA_028534135.1. Classification (NCBI taxonomy): domain Eukaryota; kingdom Metazoa; phylum Chordata; class Mammalia; order Carnivora; family Procyonidae; genus Potos; species Potos flavus. Next base: position 68,948,145 of record CM052883.1, on the reverse strand, counting down.
TGAAATAAAAACATCAAAGTAGACATTTATATTGGGGGTAATTTAGTGTTTATATGCTGTTTACTTTATAGCCCGGATTTCAAATAATTACAGCATCTCTGTGTTGATGGCACTTTAGAAACATGACAGTCGCTCTAAACGAGGTTGCCGCTATGGACAGTTTGCTGTCACGTCATTCCTTGGAAATATCTTCTCTGACTCTCTTAATTACGTCAAGACTTAGAGTTAATTTAACATCTAGAATGATCACTTCATAAATTTCTTAGACTATCATGAGCTGCAAACAGTTTTTAAAAGCTTAAAAATAATATTAGGTTGGTATTTTGATATTATCTTTTTAAAGAAATAACAAATACTTTAGAGAAAATGTATTTTAAACTAAGTTCCCCCAAATAATCAGTCTTTATAAAAATTCCCAGGAGACTATATGGGTCACAGTACCTGTTTAATACATTTAGGTGTTATTTTATGATTGTAATGGACACACAGCCTTATCTCAACCTCTCATGTAAATCTAATCTGAAATTACTGTTGTTGCCACTAAAATATATAAACTCTAAGCAGAAATAGTATGTTAATATCCAGATAATGAAGGTAAATTATGATGCATTTGGAGCCTGGCTTTGTTGCTTTTCTTTCTTTTTAAAATTTTTTTAAAGATTTTTATTAATTTAAGAGAGAGAGAGCAAGCACATGCTCACAGAAGTGGGGGGGAGGAGCAGAGCAGGAGGGAGAAGCAGGCTCCCTGCTGAGCAGGGAACCCAATGGGGGCTTGATCCTAGGACCCTGGGATCATGACCTGAGCCAAATGCAGGCACTTAACTGACTGAGCCACCCAGGCACCCCTGTTGTTTTTTTCTATACATGATTTGGTCCAATATAGAATGGACCCCCCCAAAAAAATTTTCATGAAATCCTCAGTCTATGAAGTATAGTGACATGTAAATGACACACAATGATATGTGAGCAAAACCACGGTGGTCAAATCGGTCCTCATGTATGTGCAACACAAACTCTAAAATACAGTCGGGAATCAAAAAATAAGCACAAAGATCTTCCCAACACTTGCATACCCCTTATTTTTCAAAAGAGATGAGTCAATTCTTTTAAGTCCATGTCTGCTCGGATATTCATCTAGTTTCTCAGGAATAGAGCGAGGAAGTGAACTGTCAGAGACAGTGATATGCAGCAGGAGCAAGGATTGAGAGTTGACTGCCTGTCAGGGGCATTAAAAGAGCAAAAACTGCCTATATAGACACGGGGGCTTCCTAGTTTCTTGTATTACAACACAACACAGTAGTTGATTCAAGCAGCTATGGTTAAATTATATTTTGTGTACCATTTTCAAAAGACAGATCATTGCAATTCACTGTAGACATATTTTTATTTTATAAAAATAATTTAGATGTAAATTGATGTTTCAAGTTAACCCAGAAAAAATCGGAGTCTAAAGATCCTCTTCTTCCCCAGTGAGGCTTTATTATACTTGAATTGGGAAAGTTAATTTGTTGGGTTGTAGAGAATCTAAAAAGGTATCATTTATTTGGTGAATGCCTACTCTGTGCTTGATTTATAGGTTACAATTTATATATATATATATATATATATTTTTTTTTTTTTCCCATTTATTCCTCAAAACAACCTTGTGAGGCAGACGTGTACTATCGCCATCTCAGAGAGGAAGAGACTGAGGGTCAGAGAGTTCCCAAAATAGCTTAGCAGACAGTAGCAGAATTGGCCTTCAAACTCATGTGTCTCTGGTTCCATCGTAGGAAGACATATACTTTTTCTCTTATGTCAGCCTCACTTGAAAAACAGAATTTCAGGGCACCTGGGTGGCTCAGTTGTTAAGCGTCTGCCTTCGGCTCAGCTCATGATCCCAGGGTCCTTGGATCGAGCCCCGCATTGGGCTCCCTGCTCGCCGGGAGGCCTGCCTCTCCCTCTCCCATTCCGTCTGCTTGTGTTCCCTCTCTCGCTGTGTTTCTCTCTGTCAAATAAATAAAATCTTTAAAAAAAAAAAGAAAAACAGAATTTCAAACATTTATTCCCGGTTAATACACCTTCTTGTTGTTCTCATTTCTCTTTCCCTTTGTTTTCTCTTCTGTTCACTTCCTTTTTCCTCCATTTCCTTGTTGTGTTGTAACTTGCATATGATACCCTTACAATCCAAGCTGCCTGGATCAAAGTATGATTTTGAAACTTTGCTCTTGCATAAACCTTTGACATGGAGATGCTGAGCCTGTGGATAATGAGGTCCCCTCCCCCCTTCCAAATATCACATGCACCACACTTTGATCCTGGAAGATTGTGAGAGGGCGGCTCCTGTCACACTGATGGAGAGTCTTTGGATGCACTCAGCTCTCTCAGCAACTAGTTAGCAAGAACACCTTCTGCCCCAGTGCAAAACCACATTGCCCGTGCACAGAGCACCCAAAATGGCAGGGACCTCCCCACAGAGACCTGGTCCACACCCCAGGCAATTCTTTCTGAATATGTGTCTTTGGTGTTTTCCTGATTACCAGAGTAATAGATGCTGTTTGGCAAAAATTAAATGGTTGCAGAATAATCAAAATTCAAAACACCTGAGGACTTCACTCCCTACCGCCCAAAGATAATCCCTGCTAACAACTTTAAAGAAATTCTAATCGTGAATTAATTCTTCAAATTTTTTTTCCTTCTGCTGTCTGTGCCTTGGTTTAGAAGGTTGTCTAGTTGGAGCGCTCAGGATTCAGAAGGTTGGTGACCTTCTGCTTTTTTTCCTCCCCCACTTTTTGCTGTGTGTGTTCAGGGTACATATTTGAAAGGCTTGCTGAGTAACTGAAATGAGGAAGGAAGGTATCGCTCCTCCAAGATGTGCACGAGTTAATTAGTAAAACTGAACTGAAGTGTTACTACAAATCTTTTATTCAGTAGTTTGTTGAGTACAGGGAATACTATCCTTTGTGTTGGTTTTGATTTAATTTTTGGCCAATAAGTACTGCTTGGTTGACTGTGCATATAAATACGGATAAAGGACTTTAAGTATATAAAGTTGATAGGCCAATGGGAATTTTGAACTAGCGGGGATTTGCATTCTGCCTCTGAAGGGGACGGGTGAGGAAACCAAGAGATTTTGTTGGGAGTCCTTCCTCCCTCTGCTGCACTGAGCTGTGTTTTTGGGCTTCCTCAGCGTGCTCTCCACATGGAGAAAGTACCAGATGGATTCTTCAGTGTCGGGGGGTATAGAATCTGACTCCAGAATTAAACAGTGTAGGTTCAAATCCTGGTTCTAGCATTAGCTATGTCACCTTGGTTAAGGTACGTATCTTCTGGGAAGCTCCACACCCCCATTCATGAAATAGGAATAATGATCCTGCTTCCCTCATTTGGAAGACGTATGAATTAATGAGATAATGTGTATGAAGTTCCCAGCACAGAGTAAGCACCCAGTAAGTGTTAGTACTAATTATTAATATTTTTGTAAGAGATTGGATCATACTTCCATTTCTGTATTAATAAATTTTTTAAAGCTACCGTGAACACATATTGATGTCATTCTTCTTATGGTTGTGTTGTATTTACATTGTATGATAGGCCGTGATTTATTTGGTTCTGGATGTTGTGGAAATGGTCATACGTGGATCAGAGAACCATCTGTTTTGCCCATCCACGGAAAGCAATACTGTGTTCTGACGCTCGAATCTAGAGAAGCATGAGACCTGTAGTATCACACAGTTTAATCCCCCGAGAATGTAGTGTTCTTTTAAGAAATATGTCAGAATCTCCCTGCCATCACACAATTACACACAGCTAACGTGTCAAGATGCTCTCTACTGGATAGAGCTCCAGGTTTGTTAGCTTAGGCAATTTCTTATGCAGTTAGTCTCGTTTCTAAAATATCACTGTTGATAGCAAAGTACTTATTTTCTGCCTCGATAAGTGAGTGTCTGGTATTTCCCTGACTTTAGTTTCCGAACTTGCCCATGACTAGCTTAATTAGAAAAGAAGAAAGTGCCATAATTCTGCCATAAGCTAGCAATAATGCAGCAGTGGGGTCCCGGAGAACCTTTCTTATTCAAATGCTCCAGGCTTCTTGAATAAAGTGGATGACTAAGTATACTCATCTTAGTAAGAGAGATTATTAGCAGTGGGAGACACATTTGAACTTGCTGAAAGAGTCGCCTTTGTATCCAGGAAGGCCGGCACTCGGTAATTATTAGACTAGGTCTTCTTTTTATCCCAGCCATCTTTTTCACGCTTGCCACGTCTGAATAGCGTTCTGTTGCCTGTTAATCCCTGCAGGAATGCGGCTTTGGCTACGGGGAGGATGCCCAGTGCATGACATGCCGGCCGCACAGGTTCAAGGAGGACTGGGGCTTTCAGAAATGCAAGCCGTGCCTGGAGTGCGCCGTGGTGAACCGCTTCCAGAAGGCAAACTGTTCGGTCACCAGCGATGCTGTCTGCGGGGACTGCTTGCCAGGGTAGGTCGGGCGATTTCTTTCCCTCGTGATGATGGGATTATTTTTTAAACGCGCCTTTCCCTTGTTCTGTCCCAAAGGTGAACGCACACCCAGAGGAACCCGAACACATTTGTGGGGTGGCCGTGACGTCCTCTGCGCCCACTGAGGGCTGTGCGCCCCGACGGGCGCTGGTTATAAATAAAATGAATAAGCGCACTAACAAAGGATTAGTGTCACAAGAATCCAAAGAGTTCCCTATAAATCGATGAAGAAGAAAACGTGAACTAATGGACAAAAGAGGGGCCAGGGCCGTTCACAAAAGAGGGGACACGTGCGGCCTGTGATCCTGTGGCCCTGTTCATCCTCGTTAGCGATCAGAGAAATGCAAATCACGGCCATTCACTCATTTCCACGGGTATTTGTGAAGCAGCTAGGAGGCATTGCTCTAGCAGAAGCTAGGCATTGCTGAGGTAAAGAGGCCGGGAACCCTACCCACGTGGAGATCATATCCTAAGAAGGGGTTCAGAAAGCTCTGAATGGTAAATAATGAAGATGGAAACCCTGCAGAAAGGTAGCAGAGGATGATTTGATTTCAGTGGAAGAAGGAGAACCTAGAGCAGATAAGGCGAATGAGGCTCGCTCAGTGATGCCTAGGCGAACGGCAGCATCTGGGAGGGTGACCAGGGTACCTGAGGTCTGAGCAAGACTCGGAGGAGTTGAGGCAGCTTGCTGAGTAGGTGTGTGGGGGAAGAGCCCTCTCTGGACACAGGGAGCGCAGAGACGGGCCCCAACGTGGACAGGATCCTGGAGTTCAGGGACTCTAACGCGGGAATCCGGGCTCTCAGTCACTGCAGAGGCAGATGGTCTAACTAGACTTAGCCAGGGCATGCCCACAGATCACAGCAGTGCTGACCCAATGGCCAGTGCTAGCTCTGGGGCTCTTGTTGAGGGCAGAGGGGAAGACAAACCTGTGGGCCTGAAGGGCAGAAATGGTAGGAAATAGCCGCATGGGCCAATTGTGACCCTATGCTATGACTCAGCACCTGAGCAGGTATGAAATGTAGTGTCTAAAACCAAAAGCACAGGGAGTAAAAGAAAAAATAGCCCTTACACTTCACCAAAATTAAAATCTTTTGTTTCAAAGGATATCATCAAAAAAATGAAAAGACAATGCACAGAATTAGAGGAACAATTTCTAAATCATATATGTGATAGGGGACTGTCTTATCTAGATTATATAAAACTCTTATTACTCAATATAAAAAGACCAATAACCTAATCAAAATACAGACAAAGAAAAAAAAAATACGGACAAAGGATTTGAATAGACATTTCTCCAAAGAAGTTACACAGACGGCCAATAAGCACATGAAAAGATGCTCAGTATCATTAGCCATCAAGGAAATGCAAATTAAAATCACATACTTCAAGCCAACAAGGATGGCTGTGACCAAAAAGACAATGATAAGGGTTGGTGAGGATGTGGAGAAACTGGGACCATCATCCACCATTGGTGGGAATGGAAAATGGTGCAGCTGCTTTAGAAAACAGTCTGGCAGTTCCTCAAAAAGTTAAAATAGAGTTACGATGTGACTGAGCAATTCTGCTCTTAGGTATATAACCAAGACAATTGGAAACCTGGCCACACAAAAATGGGTACACAAATGTTCATAGTAGCATTATGCATAACGGTCAAAAAGTGTGAAGAACCCAGATATCCATCTACTGATAAATGGGTTAACAAATTGGGGTATATTCAAACAAGAGAATATTATTTGGTGTTAAAAGGGGATGAATCACTCATACATGCAACAAAATGGATGAACCTAGAAAACATTATGCTAAGTGAAAGAAGCCAATCACAAAAGACGTATTATATGATTCCATTTGTATGCAATGTCCAGAATGGGCAAATCTATAGAGACAAAAGGTAAATGAGTGGTTACCTGGGGCTGGTGGTTGTCAGGCTGGGAACAGTGGGGGGTGACTGCTTAAGGGTACAGAGTTTCTTTTTTGGTGTGATAAAAATGTCTAAAACTGATTGTTCCTATGGTTACACAGCTCTGTGAGTACACTAAAGGCCATTTAATTGTACTCTTTAAATGGATGGATTGTAATATATGTGAATTAGATCTCAATTAATCTGCTACTTTAAAAAAGGAATGGTCTATGACCTCGGGTGATGCTGATACCTGTGAATATCAGTACCCAGAGTTTTGACCTTATGCAAATGTAATTAAGGAACACGAACCAAACACCTGACTCATCTCTGCGTTCCTACTCTACAGTTCTGCTAAGAGCATGTCAGTGTCCATCTCCTCCTCTGTGGGGCAGGGAGAAGAGGAGGTCCATGGGAGATTCAGGGGCGGAGAGAGTGGGGAAAAGCACAGGACCAGGGGATCTGGTTTTTACAAAGAGGGAACCCACAGGCTTAGGCGGCTGGAGTGTGAGTGAGGGCGTGTTCTCCCCACGACCTCCCACCAAAAGTGCTTCCTCATGCTTAACCTCATTCATAGTCATCTGAGCCCATGGCTTTAGCTTCTACAATGTTTGCTCATTCTTTAAGTAAATGCTTAGATGTGGGAAAGTCATATATAAGTGAATAGACATTTGAATGATGTTTCATAGTTTATTTATATGATTAGTTTAAAATTACATCCTTTCTAAGCCAGCATGGATGTACGAGGCAGGCAATAATTATATAGTGACTTTTAGCGAGGCTTTCCAGAGTGTTTTAAAGTGCTCGCCCAGCTTCACTATATTTGTGTGAGGAAGGTAAATAGTTGAAACCCACAGGAAAATTGAGGTAGAAAGAAAATAAGCAAATTGCATATTGCTCCCAGAAAAGTGATGCCAAAGTCAAGCAGAGGGTGGGCATTTTCATTTCTAGTGCTACCCCTGCTTTCTGAAGCCTCAGCCTCACCCGATAAGAGTCTTCTGCTGCCCAGAGGCTCAGCCCCAACGGGACAGCAGCGGCCTTTTTCCCAGTAGCAGTACCGCATGGGAAGAGTCTGTCCTCTGTGCCCTCAATCTGAGTGATTGGAGACAGCCAGTCTCCTTGTTCCCAAATATGTTCAATGACTTTAGGCCAATACCTTAATTTCTCTGACACCCATTCTTCTCACCTACAAATGATCATCTAATAATACCAACCTGCAGAATTGGTGGAATGATTGAGAACTATAGTGCATGCAAAGTGCCGAGCAGAATGCCTGATCCATAGTAAGCACGAAATACATATTTGACCTCGTCACCAATTAATGCTCCTGGAAGCCAGTGAAAGCTTTACATGACTATTTTGTTTAGTTTTCTTTTGTTATTTTGTTTTGGTTTGGTTTTTACAGTAGGCTTCTGGCCTCCTACTCTGCCTCCCATGTTCCCATCCTTTCTCTGCTAAGGGGACCTGGGGCCCAGCCTGAAAGAATAACCTCCTGGCCCCTGCCAGTTCTTTCTAGTAACAATGATAGCTAATTTTTTTTTTTTAAGTTTTTATTTATTCGTTTGTCAGAGAGAGAGCACAAGCAGGGGGAGCAGCAGAGGGAGAGAGAGAAGCAGACACCCCACTGAGCAAGGAGCCTGATGCAGAACTCAATACCAGGACCCTGGGATCATGACCTAAGCCAAAGGCAGCCGCTTAACTGACTGAGCCACCCAGGGGCTCCTAAAACCAGGCTTTCTTAAAAGAGCACTCTTCAAACATGGTGTTCATTAGGTAAATTTGTGTTATTTGGATTGAGTTCAATTAAAAATTCCTTGCCAAATTCAGTGTTGGAGAAAACTTGGTGTCTAAAAGATGTAGTTACATGCTGCCTCTCATCAAACCATGATTAAGTAAAATCCAATGTGATTTCCTTTTGTTTTGTTTGCATTAGCTATCTGAACACCCAGAGTAAAATTTGAAGTTCAGCTATAGAAGCCCATTTAGCCAGACACCTGTATATGTCCCTAATCCCTTTTATTTTATTTTTTTAAAACTTGTGTCCTTTCGGGGTGCCTGGGTGGCTCAGTGGGTTAAAGCCTCTGCCTTCGGCTCAGGTCATAATCTCAGGGTTCTGGGATCGAGCCCCACATCGGGCTCTCTCTTCAGCAGGGAACCTGCTTCCTCCTCTCTCTCTGCCTGCCTCTCTGCCTACTTGTGATCTCTCTCTCTCTCTCTCTCTCTGTCAAATAAATAAATAAAATCTTTAAAACAAACAAACAAAAAAACTTGTGTCTTTTCTCACTTGGTCAGAAAGCAGAGTTAGAAATGTTTCTGTGTCCTCAAAGCCATGGAAGTCTAAGCAAGAAAAACTAAAATACTTTTTCAAGATTGATACATTTCTTTATGCACTTAATATTTTCAATTACATGTTAAAATTCTAATTTCTGTATCTTCATCTTCAAATTGGAGGATAATTTTGAGGGAACTCTTCTAAAAATTAAAAACACAATGTCTATGATGGTTAGTATATAATTTATAATTTAGTATATGTTCTGTGTTTTAGGGTTCTGATTTAATCTCACTTTGTTCAAAACAAGAAAAAAAGAGAGTCAGTTGATGGTTTTGAAAATTTTGTTAAAAAATTTTTTCATTAAAAAATTTAAGTAAATCAATTAAATTAAAATTTAAGATTAAATTTAAAAATTAAGTTTAAAAAATCTTAGATTCTGCCCTCAAGCCATTGGCATAAAGAAGCTGGCAGAGCAAATTCTGAATGCTTTTGTATAATCTCTGTGCAGCTGCAGATAATCGCTCTCAGAGTAACGTCCAAGCATCATCTCTCCTTGTGAGCAGTGGTTACACACACGGGAGCTTCATGAATCAGTGTGCCCGCTCAGCCTCATTTCCAGTTAGGATTTCAAGCTATTTCTACTTTGTATTTGATGTAATACATGCTCATTACATGATGTAATTTGCTCACCATCTAGCCTCATTTCCATGATGGCTCAAATCCATATTTTAATCAATATATTTTTGGCAAATATATTTTATTCAGTTGTCAGGGAAAGCTCAGACCTCAAGACTGTTCCGCCACTAGATTTCCTTATTTTAAAAATGTTAAACATCTGTGTTTGTTTCCCCAGAAGTTTTAAAGTATGTATTTCGTTATCAATATTTGATATAGAAAATGTTTAAAGTATGTATTTCTATGTCAATAGTTGATACAGAAAATGTTGAATATTACATTTTTTAATTTCACTCTTTGTTCTGATTATATAGAATGAGAGTTTATGTATAAAACTATTTTAGACTGTGTCAAAGTTCAGTTACTTATTATTTGGGAAATTTTCAGGCTGAAAGGATAAATAATAATTGTTTGCATATATTGCAAAGTTCAATAAGAAATACATCCTTAATAGGAAAGCTCTCTCACATTGCCCTATGGTTTTTACCTTATTTAAAATTTTTTTAATGTATTTTTGCTGTAAAAAACATGTAACATAAAATTTACCATCTTGACCATGTTTAAGTGTAAAGCTCAGTAATGTTAAGTACATTCACATTGTTGTGAGCGGATCTCCAGAACATTTTCATCTTCCCAAACTGAGATTCTATACCCGTTGAACGATAACTCCCCTTTTCCTCCTCCCCTCAGCTCCTGGTAACTACCGTTGGACTTTCTGTTTATCTGAATTTGATTACATACCTACTCTGAGTGGAATGATGGTGGAATGATGTAATACTTGTCTTTTGTGACTGCTTTGTTTCACTTAACATGTCCTCAAGGTTCATCCATGCTGTAGGATGTGAAAGTACATTTCTCCACAGACATTTGGGCTGCTTTCACCTTTTGGCTGTCGTGAATTGTGCTACTAGGAACATGGATGTACAAAGATCTCTTCCATACTCTGCCTTCAGTTCTTTTGGATACAGCCCAGGAGTGGAATTGCTGGATCATCTAGTATTGTATTTTTAAATTTTTGAGGAACTGCCATATTGTTCTCCACAGAAAATGGTTCTCTGCACCATTTTCCGTTCCCATGAACAGTGCACAGTGGTTTTAATTTCTCTCCATATCCTCCCCAACACTTCTTATTTTCTGATTGGTTTGATTTGGTTTGGTTTTTCATAGCCATCCTGATGGGTATATGGTGATACTTCATTGTGGTTTTGATTTGCATTTTCCTTATGATGAGTGATGTTGATGTTGGCCGTCTTTTCATGTGCTTATTGGCCATTTGTATATCATCTTTGGAAAAATATCTATTTAAGTCCTTTGCCCATTTTTTAATCGGATTATTTGATTTTTGTCGTTGAGTTGTAGGTGTTTTTATATGTTCTAGATATTAATTCCTTATCAGATACCTGATTTACAAATATTTTCTCCCCTACTGTAGGTTCATTTTTCACTTTGTTGATTGTACCCTTTTTTTTAATCCTGGAAAAAAATTATTATTTTATTATCAGGTAATACTTTTTTGATGTGACTTAACTTTTTTTAACCACTTTATTGAAGTATAATTGACATGTAAAACCTGACATATACAACTTGATGAGTTTGGGGATAAAAGATACATTGATTGTATCTTTTGATGCCTAAAAATTTTAAGTTTTGCATAGCCCCATGTATCTTTCCTTTTGTTGCCTGTTTCACATATGCCTTTCAATTGCCTTTTGGTGTCATATCCAAAAAATCATTGCCAAATTCAATGTCATGAAGTTTTTCCTTTTTTTTTTTTTTTTTTTGGAGTTTTATAGTTTTGAGCCTTATGTTTAGGTCTTTCATTCATTTTGAATTAGTTTTGTACATGGTGTTAAATAAAGTTCCAACTTCATTCTTTTGCATGTGGATATATGGTTTTCCCAGTACCATTTGTTAAAGAGACTGCCCCATCCCCATTTAGTGGTCTTGGTACTCTTATTGAAGATCATTTGACCATGTATGTGAGAGTTTGTTCCATTGGTCTACACGTCTGTCTTTATGCCAGTATTGATTATTATAGCTGTAACTCTTTATTATACTGTATTGTATATTGTACACTGTATTGTATATTACACTACACTGATTATTATAGCTTTGTGATATGTTTCAGTATCAGGAAGTGTGAAAAAGGAAGGCTAAGCAAATACTGAATTTATCTGGGCATTTGATATAATTTACCTAGTTTTAAATGCAAATTTTGCTTCAACCATAAATCGTACAGATTTGCTATTACAATATCCAATTTCACAAAATAATTGCATCTATCCTGCCCTCTATAGACTTGGTCTGCAAATTTATTCTCCGTATCACTATTTTGTCATAGAAAAATAGATTTGGAAATATATTTAGAAATAATCACTGTTAATATTTGGTATATAATACTCTTCCAAATTTTTTTCAATGCAAATGTATAAATTATTTTAGCTTTGGTAAAAATTAATAAATATTTTAGCTACTTTGGTAAAAAATCTGAAAGGATCTATATACGAAAGTATGTGCTTATACAATATATAATTATATTACTCACCTTTCTTTTTTTTTTACTTATTGCTATTTCATGAGTTAAAAAAAATACGTAAAAAAGATCCACATCATTGTTTCTTAAAGGCCATTTTGTATTCCATTGCCTTGGGACTACCATGGTTAGTCATTATCTACTGTTGTATATTGAAATTGTGCCTAACTGGCTTTTTCCCTTTTATAAATAATGCTGTGATTGCATTGTTACACATACAGCTTCACCCACTCGATTGTTTCTTTAGGATAAACTTCAAAAAAGTGAAGTTACTGGTCAAAGGATATATAAACAATTTTTATTGCGTTCTGATGGCATATTGCTACATTGCCCTCCTACAAGTAGCAATTTATAATGTCCCTGGCATATAAACCTGTGCTTATTTTGTCTCTGCTCACACCAACACTTTCCCAGTTTTCTAAGTAAAAATGGGATCTTTTCATTGCAACCTGCCTTTGCTCGATTAGTTTAATGAGACTGAACATTTCAGTGTTAAATTTTTAAAAATTTAATTGCATTGTGTTTTCTAGTTTCAACTACAAAGTTTTAAAATTATGAAATGTTCTTCTTTGGGGAATTAATATTCTTTGCCTGTTTTTCAATTGCAGTGTTCACCTTTACCATTATGATTAAGGTTTCTACTACAGACTGAAGTTATGACAATACTATGATTAGAATTATTTTTCAGTTTTCTTTTGCCCATTAATTGTGTTGATGATGCTTTATTTATTTTTACTCTTCAGATGGCTTTACTATTGTGTGTGTATGTGTGTCTGTGTCTGGGCATTTGTGTGTATGCGTGTGTGTATGTATGGGTGTGCATATGTGTGTATATGTGTGTGTATGTGGGTGTGTGGTGAAAACCGTTGATTTCCATTCTGGCTGCTGGGTTTCTTATCATGCCTAGAAAGATATCCCCTTACGAAGACTGTATAAGCATCTACCTAAATTTTTCCATTGCCTTTATAGTTTGCTTGGTTTTTTTGGTCTCTGAATTTCAAACGTTTAAAAACTGGCACTTGATTTAGGAGGGATATTGTCATTTAGATGACAATAGAGATGCCAAAGGCCACTGATTTCCTACTCCCTCACCAGCACCTCAATATAGTGGGGCTAAGTAGAATTTACAAAGTTATGTTTAGTGGAATTGGTATTTCTCGAATGGTCACTGCCTCTAAGACTGTGTCTAAGATACTGTTGTATTTAAGCCTTTGAGTTGCTATTTTTTTTTAATTAAACCGGTAATGGAGACAACTGATAATTTATTATGAATCTGTTTGCTACAAGTTTGAGCTTAGAAGAAGAGCTAACGAGGATTATTTTCTCTTCTAGATTTTATAGGAAGACAAAACTTGTTGGTTTTCAAGACATGGAGTGTGTACCTTGCGGAGACCCTCCTCCTCCTTACGAGCCACACTGTGAGTGAACCCCATACAAACACCGCAGAAGGGCTCTCGGCCTTTTTTTAGAAACCTTTCTACAGTTAGCAAATGGAGCAAATCTCTCCACTGTGGGGCTTATAGCATGCCTTCTTTTATCAAAGCCTCCAGCAGGATATAAAGCCCTTTTGTTGGGTGCCTCAGTCAGCAAACTGTGTCCCTTGATTTGAATCTCAGAGTGAAATACAGACATTTCACTGCTGCTCATTTCATTCAAACTTTTATCTTTCATTCTAAATATATAACTCAGGCGACTCCAATTAACTAGATGATCCAAATCCTAAGACATAATGTCTTTGCCTCAGCCCCATGAATTCCTGTTTTTTCCCTTCTTAGTACCCGTGCTGTCACGTGATGGCTAGAGACATTCCTCTCCACGAATCACGTGCCCTAATTAATACATTTAAATATTGGCTCATTTCTTTCACTCCTTCATTTTTCTCATTTAACAAATAAGCAGGAAGAGAAAAACCATTGCATGGTGGGACTACAGCCATAGATGAGAAAATTTTGCCTTTTCTTCTCTATTGATTCTAAATGATTATTGTTAAATACAATTTATTGTTAAATACAATAATCATTTTGATCTTATTTTTTCCTTCCACATAAAAGGTATTTGTTACAAGCTATCCATGTGCATTGATGTTGAATAGGACGGGGAGGAGCTTTTCCCTTTTCTTAATCCTAACTACAGATCTGGCCAGTGGAAACTCACAGGTGATGGGCAGGGAAAGCAATCAGCCGGCGGTTTCCCCCACTGTGCTCAGGGCTTGTCTTTGCTAAGCAGGGCTTGAGGGAGCTGTGCTTCTAGTACACAGGCACCCAGCACACAGGTCCAGCAGGGAGGGTGAGGGAAGGTGCTCCATCCTGTGCATAGGTTACTCATGCCTATCTGGGGAGCCTTGGTAATATGGATGTGATATTTAGGGTTGTTTTGATGTCTTCTTGCTTCTTTCTGTGACAAAAGCCCCCTCTGAACGAACTGAAACTTAGTGCATTTTTGGTAAGGCCACACAGTACTTGCGTTTCCAAGAATGACGTGGAATTTGCAGTCCGTATTATTATGTCCTTCACCAAAATACATTACTTTCTGTTTTTCATTTGATGTAGTAGAAAGGAAAAAAAAGGGGGGGGGATTCTTTCTAAGTTTTACAATAATAATATGCAAGCATTTGCTAATTACTTCATTGCATTTAAGAAATGCAGTATCAAATGTTATGTATCAGTCATAATAGGTAAACTGTTGTTTCACTTAATTTTCTCACTGTCCCATCATCAGCCTACATTTGTCAATGAGGGCTCCAGGTCCGGAAAGGTTATGAACTCTGCCCTGTTGGCTAGGAAATGGCAGAGACACAGTTCAGACCCAGATCTGTCTAACGCCAAATATTGTGCTTTTGTCACCACGCTCTGTTATCTCCCTAAGAAAAACCAAACCATCTAATCTGTCCTCTGTTGGCTGATGTAGTCTACTACGTGTTGATTTTTTGTTTGCTTTAATATTCTTTTTTTTTAAAGAAAGAAATACATCTTTTTAAAAAAGATTTTGTTTATTTATTTATTTGAGAGAGAGCACAAACAGAGGGAGCATCAGGCAGAGGGAAAGGGAGATGCAAACTCCCAGCTGAGCAAGAAGCCCAACCAGGACTCTGATCCCAGGACCCTGGGATCATGACCGAGACAAAGGCAGACGCTTAACCGACTGAGCTTATCCGACTGAGCCACGGAGGCACCCTGTTTGTTTTAATATTCATCATTTAAACAAAAACTCTAAAAATCAAACATAGAGGCAATCTTTTACGCCATACGGTCTGTAAAAGGACATGTCCTCTTGCCAATTAAAACGGGGCGGTGACCTGGGCTTGCCTGTGGGTCCACTCGGCCGTCATTTCGTCCAAAAGGCAAATTAAGATCATGCACTTCATCCCAAACTACCATTAAAAGATTTAGTAAAGTAACTGCTATTGTCCAGTGTAGAGTTGGAAAGTACTAGGATTATTTTCTTTTCCTCTTTAATTTACTTGGTTTAAATTTAATATGATCTGGTCGTAAGTCTGAGGCATTGGAATTTTTGCCTTTAGGGATCTGGCTAAGCTCAGACGTCATAAATTAGACTTAAAACATAGTTTTCACATTTAACTTCCAATGTCTTGTAAAGCCCTGAGTAAGTTACAGTTTGAGAAGAAAATTAACTAGTTTAATTTATATGTATAGATCTATTTCTCCATATATGAAACTCTTTAGAAAGCAAAGAAAAACAAATTATTTTTGTAAGTCAGAAATGCAGTGCACAAAGTAATAGGCTTTCAAATCATGAAACAACAGTCTGGGGTCTTTAGTAAGTGTTAATCCTTATCTCTGTAAAGGAAAGTTTGCTGCCTTTGGCACAGGTCTTAGGAATAATTCCAGGGCACAACTAATCTCCTCAAAAGCGACCTTATAATCTTTGGGGGGAATTATGTAAGGCGCCTTACGTTTTCATTTCTCCTACTTTGAGTATTTCAACTCATCCATAAAGAACTACTTCTCCAGTGACTCTTCCCTGCTGAGGAGTTCCGGTTTTATTTAGACTCAGCTTTAAGAAAGTGACGCCCCTCAAGCTGCCTCAAGTAATGGGGTTTGGGGCGTCAGAGTGGTTCAGTTCTCTGTCTCAGGTCATGATCTCGGGGTCCTGGGATCGGGTCGCACATCGGGCTCCCTGCTCAGCGGGGAGTCTGCTTCTCCCTCGCCCTCTGCCCCTCCCCCTGCTTGTGCTCTCTCTTGTCTCTCTCAAATAAATAAATAAAATCTTAAAAAAAAAAAAAAGTAATAGGGTTTGTCTCAAGGATATATGTAGCAGTGAGAGGCTGGAACTTCCCTGAACTTGGGGGCGTCTCTTACTTGGGACCTGGGGCAGCACTGGAGTCTGGGGGCTATAGCCCCACGCTGCAGGAGGCTCTGAGTTCTGCCCTGGGCTCTGGTCAGCACCACTGATGCTTTCTCAGCCTGCGGGACTTTGTTTACGTCTCCTCCTTTCCCCTCATGCTTCCAAGGGGCTGGTTGGTACTTCCCAGCCATGCTTCTGAAGGAGAGAATCTGATTGGCCAAGTAAAATACCATCGCCTGTGAGACAGAGTCTTTTTCATTTAACTGTTGAACAAATATTTGAGTGCCTACTGGGGGCCAGGCACACAATGATGGACAAATAGACCCTAATTCTTTTCTTCTTGGAGCTTATGGTGTAGTGGGGGAGTTGTCAAATAACTGCTCCAAATTAAACAGTATTCAGATACTACCCACATAGATGCAAAAGTGTGATTGGCCAGTCCTGTGCCTGGAGGGATCTGCGGTGCCCTAAGACCTCGTAATGGATAATGACATAGGAACGTTATGGAAGACTTTCCAGAACCATGACTTCCGAGCATGATCTAATGGGTCAGTTAGAGGAAGATGAGCCAGAAGAGGAGACCAAACCGAGAGCCAGGGAAGTCGGAGGAAGCCCGTAGA
Organism: Potos flavus; assembly: GCA_028534135.1. NCBI lineage: Eukaryota > Metazoa > Chordata > Mammalia > Carnivora > Procyonidae > Potos > Potos flavus. Next base: position 68,931,362 of record CM052883.1, on the reverse strand, counting down.
GTATGAGAGCGTCCTTTCCTGTGCAAGTCAGGTCAGTTGACCCGGGAAATTTCGTTTGCATTTAGGAGGTCTATGGTGACATTGACAAGCACCATCTGAGTGAGTAATGGAAATTAAGCCAGATTATAATGAAATGACAAGCTAATGTAAGGGGAGGAATAGAGATGATTATGGACAACTGTCTAGAAGTTTGCCTGTGAAGGTGACGTGGGAATATGCAGGCAATGGAGGGGTTTTGTTTTATTTCATTTCTAAGGTGAGAGACACATTTGCTTGTTTGCAGGTTGAAGGAAAGGGTCCAGTTGAGAGAGGCTGACTTTTTGAGAGAACAGTAGAATTATCAGTCCTGTAAGGTTTTCTGGAAAAGGATCCCAAAGCACACTTGTTGGGTTGGCCTTCTCTGGAAGGAAGGAGTGCTCCCTGCTATCACCAGTGAAAGAGGGGAGTGGGGCAATGAACATGGCTTTCTGCATTCGGTGGCAGGGGGTGAGAGGCTCATAAACTTGGCTTGTATGTGTGTGAAGTAGGAGGCACTGTGTTCTGCCAAGTCAGGCAGGAGCCAAGGAACTCAGAGACTGGAAAAGCACAGGCCTTTAAGATTCTCATTACAGAGTGTGGGAGGGAAGTTGATGCGAGAAAATGGTGGGTGTCCTGGTAGCACCAAGAGTCCAAATGAAGTCCGTGGTCATAGCAAGGCATTATTTGCTTCTCATATGACGTCTGTAGGTACTTCTGCTGCAGGAATGACTCAGGCCACGACTGAAGCTGCCCCCAAACATACAGAAATTGTGCCCTAAATGTGCAGCTTATAGCAAGCTACAAAGAAGTCTTGAAAATATTGTCTATATTGATAACACAAGAATAATTTTAAATAAATGTAAATACATTTGCTTATATTTATATAATACTCAAAGTAAACCAAAGTCATGACTTAACAGAAACACAAGAATTGAAAACTTCCCATATTTCTGTCAACTCTCCAAGGGATCACTTATCACATTTTCTTTATCCATTCATCCATTGATGGACACTTAAGTTGTTCCATGTCTTGGTATCCTAAATAATGCTGCAGCAAACATGGAGGGCATAGATCTTTTTGAGTTAATGTTTTCATTCTCTTCAGATAAATACCCAGAGATGGAATTGATGAGCTGTATGATAGTCCTCTTATTATTTTTTTGAGGAACCTCCATACTGTTTTCCACAGTAGCTGTACCAATTTACACTCCCACCAACAGTGCACAAGAGTTCCCTGTTCTCCACATCCTCGCCAATATTTGTTATTTCTTGTCTTTTTGATAATAGCCATTCTAACAGGTGTGAGGTAATAGCTCATTGTGGTTTTGATTTGCATTTCTCTGATGATAAGTGATGTTGAGCATCTTTTCATGTACCTGTTGGCCATGTGTTTGTCTTCTTTGGAAAAATGTCTATGCAGACCCTCTGCCCATTTTTTAATCAGATTTCTTTTTTGCTATTGAGTTCTATGAGTTCTTTACATATTTTGGATATTAACCCCTTCTCAGATATATGATTTGTAAATATCTTCTCCCATTCAGTAGTTTGCTTTTTCATTTTTTTTTTTGATGGCTTACTTTGCTGTGCAGAAGCTTTTTCGTTTGATGTAGTCCTACTTGTTTATTTTTGCTTTTATTGACATTGTTTTGGGGTCAGATCCAAAAAAATCATCGCCAAGAATCAATGTCAAAGAGTTTACCACCTATTTTTTTTTTCTAGGAGTTTTATGGTCTCAGGTCTTACATTCAAGTCTTTAATCCATTTTGAGTTGACCTTTGTGTATGGTGTAAGAAAGTGATCCAGTTTCATTCTTCTGTATGTGGCTGTCCAGTTTTCCCAACACTATTTATTGAAGATACTGTCCTTTCCTCATTGCCTATTTTTGCCTCCTTTGTCATAAATTAACTGACCCTCTATATGTGGGTTCATTTCTGGGTTCTCTATTCTGTCCTATTGATCTATGTATCTGTTTTTATACCAATACCATACTGTTTTGATTACTATAGCTTTTTAATATAGTTTGAAATTAGGAAGCATGTTACCTTCAGCTTTGTTCTTTTGTTCTCAAGATTGCTTTGTCCATTCATGGGCTTTTGTGGTTCCATACAAATTTGAGGAAGGTTCGTCCTATTTCTGTGGAAAAAAAATGCCATTAGAATTTTGATAGGGACTTCGTTAAATCTGTGCATTGCTTTGGGTAGTATGGACATTTTAACAATGTTAATTCTTCCAATCTATGAGCATGAAATATTAACTCATGCAGATTTTGAGTAGAACTGAATGCAGTCCTATCCAGAAACATTCCGGCCCCAGAGTTAGCTCAGTAATGATTACCTACCTGCTGGCCTGCTTTCTTCTAAATGGTGGCTGATCTGCCCTGCATCTCCTCCAGTGCCCCCGCCCCCCAACCCAGGTGTGCTCTTTGGAGGATATGGAGGTTGGGACTTGTTCCACATGGGGGGGATCTCATGATGCAGCTGGCTTTGATCTTTGTCTTGCTGTCCTTCACCCGCACTGGCAGGTGAGCGATGAAGGATACTTAGAATGGGGCTGCAGTGGATTTTTGTGTTTGATTACTTGAATGGCTATAGCACCAGGCTGAAGAAACCCTACTCAGGCTGGGCCACATGCCCAACCAGCATGAGCTTTATTAAAGCTTCCCTCCTCTGGAAATAATGATGGATGTGTGACTGTAATTGATTAGTCCACTCAACCTCTTGGTCAGGTCACCAATAGCATTAATTTGTGAGGATGACTGGTTGGGCATGGAGCACAGAGTTGATTAGTGACATCACTGTAAATTGCAGATCAATGAAAGGCACACTTTACATAAAAATTCCTGCTCTAAGCTCTGTTCCTCATCACTTTATCTTCACTTCCTAAAAATGTGCACCCATTTAGAGCATTAAGGGGAAATCGAGAAAAACACACAAGAAATTTTAGAAGAACTATATCCTGCCCTGGGCCTGATAAGAAATGCAGATTTTGTATGATTTCTTTTAGCAATGTTTACTTAATTTGGAACAAATACCGTGGTTGGAACAAATGGTTTTGAAAAAATTCAAAGCGGTTTTTCATCCGAGTACGGCTTTATTTAAGTGTGTTTAACCTAGATGTTTGCTTTGTTCTTGGGGGCTTTGTAAAACAAGCCATGTGATTCTAAAGAGATAAGTGACCAGATAAGTCGCTGTTGGGGGGAAAAGGGTGGAGAGAAAAGCAGGAGCTCTGTTGGCCCGGAACTATTTAGGAATTCTGCATGGCTTACTGGTCTCAAAGAACAGTAGGTCTCTGTACCGATCAGTAATAAATGACATTAAAAAAGGATTCTTTTCCAAAGGAAACCGAAACCACCTTCTAAGTAGTAGATAAAAGTAACATCAAAATAAACTTTTAAAAGAAATATTGGCTCATTAAAGATAATTCTTAAAGTTTCATAGAAAAAAAGAAGGGAGACTACCATAGGCAAAGCATTTCTCGCATTAGAGCTAACAAAACAAAAACCAGCATCTCGGTGGTTTTCTTTCATCCCTTTTCTGTCTATGCTGCTGATTTTTGGAAAATGGAGGTAATTATGCTGCACGTGCTACTTTGTATCCTTTTTCGACTTGCGGAGTAATTTTTTTTTCATCCGCTACCTAAGTACTATTTTCATGATCTTACTGATGAAAGTACCATGTAGGTATTTGGGCTCCTGTTGGATTTTAAGGCTGCTCTGCTACCCACGTTGTTGCTGTTCACGTCTCTATGCAGGAGGGAGCCTTCCCTGTCTCTGCTTTAGTGAGTGGGTGCCTATAGTGTATGTGTCCAGAGGGATTAATATTCAACGTGCAATTATTGCGAGGTTATTTTAAAGTAAGGGTGCCTGGTAAATACCTCTTTTAAAGAAAAGACAACACATTTAAAAGGAAATACATTGGGGGTGTTTTGAAATCAGTACTAATATGAGGAGGAGGCAGAGGAAGAGACCTTGCCTTCGGGGAATTACAAGCAGACTTCGGCTGTTTCCTGAACGTTTTAGTCAATAGACTGGTGAGGTTAAACACCCAGTTCCTGGCATTCTCACAGCACCCAGTACCCCGCATCCTGGGGCACTTACACACTTACTGAAACTGATCAGAGGAAATGGCCATGCGAGAGGATGCAGAAGAGATGCATATAATCCAGGAGTATTTGGCTTTTGCTTTGGAAACATGGTGTGATTTTTCTTTTTCCATCTACGGATGTTTATCGTTTCTGCAGCAGAGCTCTTGTGACCAGTGCACTAATACTTAGTGGCCTGACTTCCCAGGGTTGTCACTGGATCCTCTGTGGGATGGGGCCGTACGGCCATGAAGTGCTAATGAGGGGTTCTCTTCACTGAGGGTTTTCAAGTAGTCCTTGGTCCTAAGTGACTGGCCAGGGTACGGTTGCCACAGGTTGTGTGGATGGAACCTGGCCATGGGGATCGTTGCAGAAACAGACAGGTGCCGCCTGGCACCCTGAGCAAGTCCAGAATGTAGCAGAGAAGGGGAGCTTCTCCAAGAGGAGTCCTACAAAGTTTAGCTCTTTCCTGTTAAACAGAACTTTCAGGGTAGGGGATAGAAAGACAACGAGATCAAACAGAACTCAGCACAGACAAAATAGCCCCTGGCTTGTGGCTGACAGATTACAGAGCCAGCCCTCAACTCTGATGTGCGAATGGGAGCTTGCCTCTGCTGTACCCCCACTGATTTGTTGGTTTAAGGGACTGTCACTCTTCTCTTCGTGCACTCTCTACAGTTCCCTGCTTTTCCCTACGATCACCCTTCTTTCTTGTCAGTAGGATACAATTTCATTATTATATTGGAAAACGATCTAAAATAGCAGTGGTTAAAGGTTGCTTATGTGGAAACCAAAGAAACAGATATCAGCCAGTCTCCCCATAGAACTCCAGCAAGAGAGCTCCCTGCCAAGGGGACCACCTTTTCAGCTCTCTCCCGGAATCCATTTATTTTTTTGTCAGAAGCATTGCTATGTCAATAGAAGGATCCACGGTGGAGGGAAAAAGGGAGGGAAGGAGCTAGCAGAGGCAGAGATGGAGAGGACAAGAAGCAAGAGGGCAGCCTGCAGTCCAGCAGGGAGGAGTCCCAAACACACTAGTCCCAAACACACTAAGCCCCCACAGGAGCTCCAAACCTGCTGAGATTTGGTGCCATTTAGCGTAGTGCAAACAGAGCTATGCATCCCAGGTACTGACCCCTGAGGGTTTGTCCCTACTACCACCCTAATACTGGGTGCAGTAGTCCTACTTCTCTTCTTTTATTCTTTTATTCTTCTTTTATTTTTTCTGGACCCTGCAAAGGGGGTGGGGAGACAGTCAAATTACATTTGTTGAAATCTCTTCTTTTTAATTTTTATTTACTTATTTTTGAGAGAGAGAGAGCATGCATGCACAAGCGGGGGTAGGGGCAGAGGGAGAAACAGACTCCCCACTGATCAGGGAGCCCAGTGTAGGGCTCGATCCCAGGACCCTGGGATCATGACCTGAGCCTGAGCCGAAGGCAGATGCTTAACTGACTGAGCCACTCAGGCATCCCTGTTGAAATATTTTTAAGAAAGTGGCAAGCCATTGTAATTGTTTTAGACTGATTACTGTAGAAAATGATTAATTCTTCTTTCAGCTTATTTGCTGAAACAATGGTCATCTACAGAGAGGTTAAGAATGTGTTATGGCAGACTCCTTTCCCAAGGATGTGGGGAAAATAGCTGGGCAGTTTAAATGTGTTGACCTCTTTAGAGGAAAAATGAGTGTGCTATAAATGCTACTGCTTTGTACGATGATGTCGCTATTTCAAATATTTATCTTAGCCCTAGTTTCATGCCAGTTCTAGAAATCAGAACTTCTTAAAAAAAAAAAGTTTCTTAACTCTGTATTTGTCCTTTTGCCCCAATATGAAAGTGCTAAATATTTGTAAGCTACTCACTGTTCCAAGTGAAAAAAGAAAAAAAGGAAAGGAAAGTTTATATGCCTTGACTTGGTCAGGTGATGGTGTCCCTTGAACGTGGAGATGCTCTGGAGAAGGGCTTGTGTGCCTGTGATGTCAGGGAGGCAGGGGTGTCACGAGTTGTGCCCACGGGCTTTGATCCCGCCCCCAGAAGAGTAGCTGTTGATTATTACTCGGTCAGCTATAAATCTGACTTCTCTGCTTTATCTTCAGTCTCTCTGAAACGTTTAAAGTCAATGAGCCGGTTTAAATATTTACTCATGAAGAAACAGGTTGTGGTTTGTTAAAGGCCATCACTAAATTAAATGGATGTTAGATTAAGTACAGTTTATTTAAAAAATATAAAATCCATCAGGCCTGTTTCACTAAGTTACGGACTTTTGCAAATGGAACAGTGAATTGTGTGTGTGCCCGTTAAATGCTTAACATATAAATAAATGTGGAGAAAGCGTCCTAACAGTTTATGCGAAACCTATGGTGGAAATACTCTGCATTTAGGCTCCGAATCCCCTCCCCTTCCCCCAGCAGGACACTTATTCTTGTGAGGTAGTATATAAGGGCTCATATTGTGCCAGGAGACCAGCATTTGGTCCCCTGTGGGCTCACATTCTAGAAGGGACTGTGGAATGTATAATAGAAGGGAATATGTTGCCTTCACCAATGGATTGAGACCTTTTTGTTTTTAAACGAGAGTGAATGCCTGGCCACTTCCCACATCAACTACGTAGGAAGGGGATTTAATTTAGGGCACGTCATTTTGAGGACGAAGAAGAGAAGCACCAGGAGAATTTAAGATCTCAAATCTTGAATTCTGAAGGGGACCAGACATTTCATCTGCATTTCTCAGCCTGAGCTTGCAGGAATTCTCTGTGGTGTGCTTGTCTAATACCTTTGCTTCATAGCCAGGCAGTACAGAGAAGAGGAGAGAGGATTCGAACCCAGGTCCGCCTGACAGCACAGACGTGCTAAGTTCAATACTCACCTCTCCAGGTGAACTCGGAAGGACTTCTCTTAAGAGAGTTAAAAATAATCTTAAAATTAAGAAAAAAAATGAAACTATAAATGAAATGTAATTGAGTCTTCCTCCTTGAAGGAATAGTTTAAAAAACTCAAATGTTGGAAAAGGTGGTAGAAGATAAAAATCAAAAGCTTGAAGTCCTATATCAAACAGGAATTGGGTTTTTATTTTTATTATTTTTTTAAGATTTTATTTATTTATTTGACAGAGAGAGAGAGATCACAAGTAGGCAGAGGCAGGCAGAGAGAGAGGGGGAAGCAGGCTCCCTGCTGAGCAGAAAGTCTGATGCGGGGCTGGATCCCAGGACCCTGAGATCATGACCTGAGCCGAAGGCAGAGGCTTAACCCACTGAGCCAACCAGGCACCCAGGAATTGAGTTTTTAAAGATAATATCCCACCTTGGGGATTTAATTTTAACTGC